>VYZV01032486.1:17564-29385 GCA_013401275.1 Pandion haliaetus | reverse complement strand
TCCCATATCCTTCCTTTTGGATTGCTTTCAAGATGCTGTTAGTATATTTTATTGTCCAACACAAATAACTAGATGTTAAATGGCCATTCTAGGTCATATAAGGCAGCGTGCCCTTATGTTCATCTCATTTCAGATTATTTCTGCAAGCATGGCTGTGCACTCAGAGTTGTTTCCCATGGGTTAAAGATCATCCGTGCTCTCTTTATGAATTCTGTATGATAATGGCAAGGTCCATACAATTTTATCATTCTCCTATATTCAGTATAATTTTTATAGATTCTTTCTTCTCTGCTTGAACAGGCATACACTTCAGAGACAGAATTGCGTCAGTATGATATATTGTCTATTGAAAAGCCTACTTAGAATTCTATTAAGAGAATTTATTTTAAGCAGGTGAAGTTGATGGTGTTTTGTCATTAATGTGTGTTGAAGCTTGAGTTATTTTTCTCTTTTTCTGAGGACACCTTTCATAGAAAATGTATTGAAATCCTGATCTTACTGAAGTCAATAAGAGTTTATTTGAGTGTGTCCTTTATATCTGTCTATGGGACTGTGTTGTTGAATCCTCCCTTATTTGGTCACCATGTCATGTCATAGCATTTAGAAATTGTAATTTTAACTTTGCTTTTAGTTTTAGTTTTGAGAGGGTTCATGTCATGTATTCATCATTTTGCACTAGCTTGTCACCTTGAAACTTTTTTTTTCTGTTTGGTTGAATATTTATCTAAAATGTAATGAGGCAACTTTTACTCTTGATACATTGTTGCACGAAATGGTCAGTAAAACATTCTTATGCACTATTCAAAGCACTGGCAGAGTTGCATCATTCTTAAATTGAGAGATTAAAATCCAGAATCAGAAAATATTCTGGATAATAAATTCTGAAAGGAACGGCTGGATCCAAGGTAACCTTTGCCTGAATGATGGAGCTCTGGCTATTATCTTTACCCTTTAAACAAGAATCTTCTGTAAGTTTTGTCAAGTAGTTAATAACTTAATGTGAAAATTCTCCATGAGGGTTTTCCCAGAAAAGGTAGCTCAAAATTATATTTCTAAGATAGTTTGCAAGGGTTTCATGGTAAAGTATTTATGACGTTTCAAAATTATTTTCAGCAAAACTATGTTTGGGAGAACAAAGTTTTCTGCTTGTCCAACCAAACCTGAAGAGGTTGCTGCTTTTCTAAAAGTGGAAGTACACCTTGCTGTTCCCAATGTGGTAAGTTATGTGTCATAGGTAAGGTAAAATACCTTCAACAATTATATTGCAGTCTGTTCATCAGTGTTCTCTGCAGCATGATTACAGTTCTCCTTCACATGTAGCAGTTGTATTGCTGGAACAGATTTTTTCATGTTTGTTTTTTTATTTTAACTGTTTTATTCCTTGTGTGATTTAAATCCTTTGTTGAATAAAAATAATGAACATTATCTTTACTCAGTTTGGCTTTTGTCATCTCAATAGCAAGTAAGATGACCAGAGGGAGGAACACTGAACAAAAATGAGAATATTCAAAACCAAGAAGAGAGCTGTGGATTTCTGTGTGCAGAGAACAAAGAGGCAGCTTGATTGCAAAGAACTAATGAATGCATTTGTTTTCCTTTTGTAGAGTAAGATAACTCTGTCAGCAATATGCATGGTATTTTATTTTATATATGAGAAGGTAACAATATTATCCAATTGTTTTATAAAGATTAAAAGCTTTATTTTATGAAATTATAATGAAAGGAAGGTTCTGTTCTAAGGTGATATTCCTTTGACATTGAACTGGTGTTCATATTGGCATTCTGTTGTACATTCATGCTGTGTGTGTATACTCATGATATATAAGGTCTGTCAAAGTGTAGAACTTTTACTTTGTTGATATTTGTATAAGCATAAAGCCCCAAGCTCCCCCACTGCAAAAAGAAGTGCATCTATCTTTCTTTCCAGTCCTCTGAAATGTTTGTCTGATCCAGGGCAGTAATAAAGTAATGCTGGGTAAAATACCACTTTGCTAATGCTAATTAGGATTTTGTAAGATCCTTGCTTTTATGCATGCAACTGCTCAATCTGTGAAATCGATTTATAAACTGTCCTGGTTTCAGCTGGGATAGAGTTAATTGTCTTCCTAGTAGCTGGTATAGTGATATGTTTTTTGAGCTAGGTATGAGAAGAATGTTGATAACACACTGATATTTTCAGTTGTTGCTAAGTAATGTTTAGACTAAGTCAAGGAATTTTCAGCTTCTGATGCCCAGCCAACAAGAAGGCTGGAGGGGCACAAGAAGTTGGGAGGGGACACAGCCAGAGCAGCTGACCCAAACTGGCCAAAGGGATATTCCATACTATGTGATGTCATGTCTAGTATATAAACTGGGGGGAGTGGAGGCGGGATCGTCGCTCCAGGACTAACTGGGTGTCGGTAGGCGGGTGGTGAGCAATTGCATTGTGCATTGCTTGTATATTCTAATCCTTTTATTATTACTATTATAATTTTATTAGTGTTATCATTATCATTATTAGTTTCTTCTTTTCTGTTCTATTAAACCATTTTTTGTCTCAACCCATGAGTTTTATTTCTTTTCCCGATTTTCTCCCCCATCCCACTGGGTGGGGGGGAAGAGAGTGAGTGGCTGCGTGGTGCTTAGTTGCTGGCTGGGGTTGAACCACGACAAAAACATCAGAGTCACTTTTAAGTAGTTTATATCTCAGTTCTGAGCACTCCTGTGAATTATTTCATCATTTCAAAATGATGGCTTGCACATGAAAGCTGTAAGATGATGTTCTAAGGACTATATTTGAGGATTGAGCCTGTCACAAGAGTAAGATTTCTTCTGAAGTTTAACAAGAAATGCTCTTTTTCTATTCTTTCCTGGATCACTCTATGATAGGTTGTTCTTCCTGCTCAGCATTTTGGAGAAACTGATGTGTGCCTTTACTCCACCTTATCTACATAGAATTCTTTCAAACAAGGACAGGACAAAGTCACAATTAGCATTATTGCTGCCAATACAGTTTTGGGTCCGGGACTTTGTAGCTATTTGTGTACTACTAAATAAAACAGGCTAGAGGCTGTTCTTTGACCTCAAAGTGAGCTGATGTGAAATGGTTTTTATCCACATAGCAAATACTTTTCCTGAATCCAGGAGTTTGCATTTAATTAGGAACAGCCCTTGTCATGTTTTATGCGCCAAACTGTGCCTGAATTTTTTCTGGGAGAGTGCTTTTTTTGTATCATCCCAAACTCTGCTAAGGGAGCATACTAGCATTTATGCAGTGTGGATGATGGCAGACCAGGGCCTGTGTTTTGGCTTATTCTGTTTGCTAGTTGTTCTTGATTCAGATCAAGAATACTTGTTTTCCTTCCAGTTATTTTTATCATGTACTCTGGTAGTTGAATATGAGTTTTCTTTGACTTCTGACTTGGGTATTAGATTACTCTCAAAATTGTGATGCAAAATCCTTGCCAGACATACAAGTTGAGATCTTCAGGGCTATTGCATGGAGTTCCTTCCATTAATTCACTAAACACTGTGCTCTTGCAAAAGTTTTTGAGGTAACGCTCCCTGTGGGAGAAAAGAAACATTGAGAATTTATTCAACTAGGACCTTTGATAGTTTGATCCATGTGTTTTTGTTTGCCTGAAGTTACCCACGATGTGAATATATGTATAGATAAGCACTTAGAAGGAGAGGTTATATAGGTGTAAGTCTTCTTTAAAATGAGGTGTCCACATGTATTTTTATGACCAACCCTCTTACAATTCTCTCTCACAGAATTCAGGATCCGGTGGTTAAGAGCAACAGAGAGGAGGATCTTGTCTTGCAATTTTTAATGCTTTATGATTCTAGAATGCAGGAAACAAGGCTTGTAATGTATTCCCACACACTATAAAAATAATTATAAAAATGCTGTTTAAAATGTTGTAGGAATTGTAAAAATAATTGTAAAACCCCCAATAAATCTATCTACTTGTATATTTGCTTATCATTTTACCCACACTATGACTGTACGAATAGATAGTAGGTCAGTACAGTATGTTTCATTTCTTTAGAGGCAATTCTGAGCCAGACAAACTGTTATATTTTCCAGCTTCTCTTCTGGGGCAAGTTCCACAATTCACTATTAGTGGAGTACTCTGAGGTATTAAAAAATGATAATCAGTTGCATTTATTTCAAAAATATTTCAACTGTTTTAAATAGGTGATGGTTCCCAGTTTAGACGATATACAGCAAGCCATCAATCGCATGATTCAGTTAATACTGGAAGTAAGTCGTGGAGTTGCTCAGTGGGGACAGAGACATTTGCAAAAATCTAGTTTAAAAGCAGAATCAGGCACACAGCAAGTATCTTCAGCAGGCTTTGGATCACAAGGAAAAATAGCCAAAAAAGGGGAAAGTAAGTATGGTTATTTTGGTTTTTTTACTTATTTCTACTTTTTACTTTAATAAAAATACCATGTATAAATATTTGTGAATAAGATCACTTTTCTTCAGAGGCGAACTGTGGATTATCTTGAATTAATTTGTTGGGTTTATTTTGATTTAATTAGCTGTATTTTTCAGAAATAACTTTTCTGGCTTACATAAGCATTAGAACTCCAAGAAGCAAAAAAAATCCTAGAAGAATTGCTAGATTCTGAATCTCCTATTTAGTTTGAGGCAAAGTAAGCTTGGTAATTTATCTTTTTACCTACTTAGGTACGTTTGAATGTAGCCATAACAATATAGTTGAAACCATAAACAATGATTGTAGATTAGCTCTTGTTGGAATATTGAGATAGAACAAGACCTAGTTTAATAACTAGACTTCAGTAAGTATTTTAATTGCTGGCTATATTCCTAGAATGGATTATAAACCACTTCATTTGTTCATGTGAATATTCAGACTGTAGATAGACCTGCATCCATTTTAGTCAGATACTTTTTTTTCCTTAATATTATTTTTAAGCATCTCTCCATATGCTTTGCAAGCATCCACAAAAGCCCAAATATATTTTTACTATCAGGTCCTCTTAGCTGCTTGGCTGAACCAGTGATCTGCAATACAGTTGTATCTTTGTTGTGAATCCTTTGGAAAGCCTTTAACAGCTTGGAAAATTTTTCTCTTTGATAGTCCAGAGCTGGGACTTTATTCTTCTACTGATGTGCTTTGTATGATTTTAACCTCTTTAATGGGCTTCAAGCAGGGTGGCAGGAAACTATCTCATCAGACAGTCATAGCCTTTTCCTCTGCTGTGTCAAAATACATCAGCAAGTAACTGTTTACATCACCTTTAAACTACTCATCAGCAACAGCTGGGGATGAATGTTAATGTTTGGCCAATGAGATCTATGGAGTACATTGGCAAGGATGGATCAATCTGAGACTTTGTTTCCAGTGTCCAGATCCCTGAAAGGGTCTTCAGACTAAAAGAGAACTTGGAGTTGCATTAAATCCCTCCCATCAACCAATGTGTGTGGTGGGAAGAGTGGATTTTTTTCTTCTCCATTTTCTTAAATCTGCTTCAAAACGCTCAGGCATTGTTACGACAGAAGGGGCTCGTTAGATCTCAGGGATATCAGTGTCTATATTGACCCTGATTGTCTCAGTCATTCATCAAAGATGAAGGAGGGACATGATAAATTGCATTTTTATTTTCCTTCTATTTGAACTTACAAGTAAATTCCTAAAGGAGACAGGTCTCCTGTTTCAACAACAACAGTGTAACTGGAGGAGGAGCTATCTGTGTCTAAACTGAAAGCATATTTGGAGGCAAGACGTTTAGGAAAATCTCTAGATTGTCCGTTTTTTTGGGTTTTTTTTTTTTTTTTTTTTTTCTTTTTCAGTTCTAACCTCTTTCAGACAAGACTTTGATATTAGCAGTTTGTAAAACAAGTGCAGCTCCAAAACATGACAAACTATTTCTGCCCTCATTAATATGTGACTTAGCAAAGTTTAGCATCTTTTTCTAAACCACTACATAGGATAACAGAAGTTATCTATTTGAAGCATGTTAGAATTCAAGAAACTTACACTGTTTTAAGTGCTTTATACAATTAAAAAACTTTAATTATATAAATAAAAATAAAAGAACACAGATTGTTTGTAAGGCCTTGTCATGTTCTAGTTACAATTAAATTACAGTGGAGAAAATGAAATTTGTGAATTAAGAAGACTATTTTCTTTCCATTTGGAAACATTCACTCTGGATTGAATTTGCTGTACTTTTATAGACCCTGGACTGAACTAGCACTTGGTACTTTTATATTAAGCAATAAGACAGACATGTGAAGAAGGATATTCAGCCTTACTGAAGAGCATCATTGCTTAACTTGGCATGCATAGGTTTAGAAGAGAATTCTAACCAGACTTTTAATGGTTCATTCATTTACATATCATTTTATTTTACAGAAGTAGTTGAAGATGTTGTGCTTGCCAGAAAGCTAAGAAATTTTTATTCAAGTGTTGCAGAACATGAAGATATTTCTAAATTAGTTGTGTTCCTCTCTTCTTCTGTGAATTCTATAAGAGAAGTAGCTAGTGAAGTTCTGCAGGACTTTCAGAAATATAAGGTGCTGTGGACTGAAGACAGAGATGCCAAAATTCAGGTGAGTTTAATGATGATCACCTATAGGACTGTTCTTCATTAATCTTATCTTTTAAAAACAGAAAACATTGAGAGAAAAAATCAAGGAAAAAGATGTAGAAAACACATTAACAGCTGAAATTCTTATTTTGTCTCTCAGTAGTAATAGCAGTATATTTCCTAAGAAGAAGTAATAGCATGCTACCTAATTTTTGTGTTGGGGTTTGGCTTTTCCTTCTGTGCCATTCTAGATACTAATAATCTGGTCCTAATTTGTTAATTGCTTTAATTTTTGTTTGTGGAGCTCTGGATTTTAGGACACAAGAAACTACCACAGTCTGATATGATGTATACCACAACCCACAGAAATTCCCACAGCATTAGTGCTGATAATTGTGCACTTCTGTCTATGGGAATGTGTTCACTTTGAGTTTAACACATATTTTTATCCACCACCCTTCCTGTAGTTATTTTAGGAGGTGAATTCTTCATTCTCTATTCCCAGAATAATTTCCTATGTAATTCTTGGTTGTTTGAACTCAAAGTTGAATCTTCAAGTGTGGTAGAAAAATTTAATATCTACTACAGCAAGAAGAATTTGGTGTCCAGGAATTGGAGGTCTCTGGGACTTTTGCTTCAGAATATTTTACACTGTCCTTCCATAATAGAGTTTTAATTTAGAGTTTGAATTTAGAGGTTCAGTAGAAGAAAGTTGGTTTCCATATCTACTTTGTTTGACCTTGGCTTAGTTGAGTTTTCTGTTCTTATCTTTTCTATTTAATAGACTATTTTATATATACATAGATCTGTGAATATCGCATCACCTTGTTTACTGCAGGAGCACTGGTATCTTTTGAGTGTCACAATGCAAGTTAGTTGTGCAGTTTATGTGGGCTAAACAACCCACTTTATATGCAGACCTGAGAGTTTACTGTTGGTCTAATTAAAATTTTAAGTCTAATCAAATAAATATTATTAGTTTGTTCTAGTTACTACTGAGCAAAAGGATACTGCTACAGAGAAAGTCTCAATAATAATGCAGTTAAGTTTGACACACATGCCCTAGTTTCTACATTCTTTAGCACTATGCTAACACTTCCACTGCCTGTCTAGGTACTCTCAGACAAAAAGAGTAGAAGTGGGAAACAGCTTTCAGCATTTATTACTTGCCCATGCAATGTAGGCAGATTGAATACAGCTCTTGTGTAACATTTCTGAAATGCAGCTTTTCAGAATCACAAAACTTTTCTATACTTGAGTTCTGCTCATGGAACTACTTAGAAAATGTGTTTTATTGTGATTGTTTCACACATAATTGGGCTAATGGTGTAGTCTTTCTGTAAGCGTGGGCGTGTATTTTTTTTATCTCTGTTTCGTCACCTGTTTTGACAAAAACAGTAGGCACTTAACATGTCTTGGATATCTGTTTCTCTGTTAAATTTGATTGGAATTTCCCAAAGAGCTTGAGAGTTGCAGACAGAAATTGATAAACACAAACACCTCACCACATGCGTTTTACTGTGTTAGCAAGCCTACAGAAGGCTAAAACCACGTATAATATTGGTATATATTTTCAGTAATTCCTGAAAAACTCTTGCTACTTGTTTTACCAAAAATATGAAAAAGAACATTTTTTTGATTGACATTTTAAACTACACACAGCAATTTTTGGCTAGCTGTCCATCTCTGACTGAAATTAAAGAAGAAATACTTCACTATGCTATGTTTGAGCAAGAGATGGAAGATTTAAAACCTGTTATTCTTCTTGGTCCAATTGAATTGCATACAGGTAAGATATTTTCTTATCTCTGTATGTACAGTAAGATAATGATTAGAATATGTTATTTGGTTTATTCTCTGAAATAAATGCTTACAATATGAATAGAAATTACTGAAGGGACCTCCCTGACTGATCAGCCAGGGCTCACTCAGACCTTTCTAAGAAAACTGACTTGAAAAAACCCTCCATTCTCCTTCCCATCTCCTCTTTGGAGTGGTGAAATTGAATTCTGTCATGGCTGAGAAGTTGTCATAGAATCCTAGAATCATATAGGTTGGAAAAGACCTTTAAGATCATTGAGTCCAACCATCAACAATGCCCACTAAACCATGTTCTGAAGTGCCTTGTCTACATACTTTTTGAATACCTCCAGGAATGGCTACTCAACCACTTCCCTGGGCAGACTGTTCCAATGCCTAAATCATGGAGGCTTGCTAAAGAGTTAATGAATGCGTATTGACACTGATTTGATCATCCCTGGCACTCATCTCTGGCACCAGGTCAGCCAGTGATTATAAAGAGCATTGGAAGCATAATTCACCTTCTTTGGTATTGGTGCAAGACTAGCACATAGCTGCATTAGCTTCTTTTTCATTATCAGTGTTTGTTTCAGCAGGAGATATGACTGCTTAGCCATTCCCATGTTTAGGATCCACAGCTCTCGGAATACTGTGTTTTCCCGCCTACGTCTAGTGTGTTTAAAGGTGGAGAAGCTGGCACCAAGACCTGGTGTCGGAGTGTGTTCCCTCACACAGCATGTGTTCCCTCAGTTCTGTACAGCACTGTGCCTCAGTACCCGGCCTTCTGTGGCCCTGACAACCTGGTACTCACTGATCATGTTACTCTGAAGCACAGTCAGTTGTGGAGAAAAGTGTTCTCTCTGGACAACTGCTTGTTGAAGTATTAAGATCTTTGTGCTGTGACAGAGAAGCAAGAATTTCAGTGGCACTTATCCTTCTCACCTTGCAGATTATTATGTAGCTAACGCCTTCTCTGGACCAGTGTCACTGGGTTGTTTTTGTGTTTTTGGGTCTTTTTTCTTTCTGTGGCAGATGTTATCATGGCTGCTATCTGGGGACAAGTAAATGTATCCCTTTCCAAATTTCAGTGTGGCCATGTTTCTAATGAGCAACGCCCATCTTCTGAGAGATCAGATTGATAAATAATCTCTATACAACTTGTCTTCCTCTTACATCAGAGAAGACAGAATCTGCACACTTTGATGACTAGAGTTCCTTTCAGGATGTTGGTGGCATGTCATCCCTAGCTTTCTTTCAGTGAATAAGTGCCATGGTTTCAGCCCAGCCGGTAACAAACCAACACGCAGCTGCTCGCTCACTCCTCTCCTCCCTGGCCACGTTGGGATGAGGAGAAAATACAAAGGCAGGCTTGTGGGTCGAGACAAGGACTGGGAGGGATCACTCCCCACTTATGGTCACGGGCAAAAGACAGGCTCAACTTGGGGAAGAAACAAAATCAATTTAATTTACTACAAATCAAATCAAAACCAAGGATATTTGGAAGGAAAACCAAACGTCAGAACACCTTCCCCCCACCCGTCTCTCCTGGGCTCAACTCCACTCCCAGTTCTCTCCACCTCCTCCCCCTGGTGGCGCAGGGGAACAGGGGATGGGGGTTGAGTCAGCTCGCCACACATCGTCGTTGCCGCTTCTTTCCTCAGGGGGAAGATTCCTCACTCGTCCCCTGCTCCACCGTGGGGTCCCTCCCACGGGAGACAGTCCTTCACCAACTTCTCCAACGTGGTTCCTTTCCGCGGGCTGCAGTTCCTCACAAACTTCCCTGGCGCGGGTCCTTTCCGCAGGCTTCAGTTCTTCCCTAACTCCCCTGGCGCGGGTCCTTTCCGCGGGCTGCTCTCCAGTCTCACACTGCTTCAGCGCAGTTTTTACCATGGAGTTACGGCCATCTTTGGGAGCCTCCGCTCCACCGTTCACCCCCATGGGCTGCAGGGGGACAGCCTGCCTTCTCACCACGGGCTGCAGGGCCATCAGCCTCCTCAGGCGGCCCTCCTCCCCCTCCTTCTTCACTGACCTCGGTATCTGCAGAGGTGTTCCTCTCATGTTCCAATCCCACTATTCACTGCAGGTTCCCCTTCTTAATTCTGTTCTCCCAGAGGTGCTCCCACCATCACTGATGGGGTTGGCCTGGGCCAGAGGCGGGTCCCACTTGGAGCCAGGGAAGCTTCTAGCAGCTTCTCACAGGAGTCATCCCTGTGGCCCCCTCCCCCGCTACCAAAGAAAACAATGCAATGGAAGCTTTAGCTATCATATGTGATAATAAAATACAAATAGATATGACTCTGGGACCTATTGAAGTAAGAAAACTTTTAATTTTTTATCTTAATTAAAATGATATATAGTACGAGTCATAAGATAAACTGAGAACCTGAACAATGAGTTTACTGCCCTGAAGGATCAAGGCTGAAGATGGGAAACAAACACCACACAAACCCATAACAATAAGCAAAATTGTCAGACTGCTGACTGCATATCCGCATCCAGTTCCTGGATGCAACTTCTTATTAATGAAACCACTCTGGAGCCAATTAATTCACTCTGGAAAACTCTTGCTCTCTATTATTCCGTGGCCAAGAGTGGTAAGAAGCAGTGTATCCAAAAGAATATGGATTTTGTTGATGGTCACACTACTCCCTCATCTGTGACCACTGCATCAGAGGAAGCCAAGTCCAGGTTCAGGAACAAGGATATTAAATTTTTTTTATGATCTCAGGAAGCAGGTATTTGTCTCAGACTCAGTTTAGCCTTGGGAATTCATTCATTATCATTTACATATTCTAGCTTCTGGACAGGGTACAGTACTTCTCCTGAATTACCTCTGGCCTTCAGGAATCAGATTTTTAATGCTAATAGCCACATTACTAAAGAAACTGTATCTGCTGTAAAAAAATTGTTTTGTGAGCAGAAAGGTTATATGCTGTTAGTATCTTTTGGTTTCTTTCACCACAGTACAAATTGCTGCCTATTAAAATCATAATTTATTCTGATAATAAGTTAGAGTGCCAATGATTGGCTTTTTTGTCTCTTCAGTGTTGCTTTGGGTTTATATACTAACTGTATATGAAATGATGTGACACCTTACAGTTTTAGCTGTGAAGTATTCCAAATCCCAGTATTGAAATCCCAAGATGCCATTTCCTCAACAGATATAACCATTTAAATATCACTGACCTTTATGCATTTGGTGAATATATATTCAAAGGTATTCTCTGAAAATCTACATTAATAAGTAGGCATTTTCTTCTTTATTCATCTTCTCTATATGTTCTATTAGATAAGCTTACCAATATGTTTTACAGATATCATAATATACAATAAAACAACAGAAATATATTTAAGTATAGTTGAAATTGTTTTGAAACTTTTAAAGTGCAGTAATTGGATTGTCTGTCTGCTTTTCCTATGTGATGACGGGGGGGGGGTTTACAGAAAAAATTAAGATCTAGAGTGAATAATTTTT
>VYZV01032486.1:3260-17524 GCA_013401275.1 Pandion haliaetus | reverse complement strand
TAAATCAGAACCACTGAAAATAGCTTTAGCAATTGAAGCCAAAGCCTGGAAGATGCTCCTCTGTCGTTATTTAAATGAGGAATATAAAAAGAAAATGACAGACATGATGTCATTCATAACTGAATATTTAAAGAAATTGTCTCGACCTCTGCGTGACTTAGATGACGTCAGATTTGCAATGGAAGCTTTATCTATCATACGTGATAATAAAATACAAATGGATATGACTCTGGGACCTATTGAAGTAAGAAAACTTTTAATTTTTTATCTTAATTAAAATGATATATAGTACGAGTCATAAGATAAACTGAGAACCTGAACAATGAGTTTACTGCCCTGAAGGATCAAGGCTGAAGATGGGAAACAAAGTAATATTTTGTTGTTATTTTTATTATAAATTAAGAATCAGTATTACATAATTTGGTAGATACTGTATAAATGAGAACAGAAAAAAATATTCTCTCTCAAATAAATTATAATGTAAATACAATCTAGGAGACAACATGTAGAAATAAGCAGATGAGAGCACAAGAGAATGGAGCCATATTCTTCCTTTTGCTGTGTGCTTTTCCATTAGCCTTAATCTTCTTCTTTTCTGTATCTATAAACAAAAATCTTGATCATCTAACCCCTTCATAACCAGAATGTATTAATGGAGCCACACATCATTGTATGCTGTCAGAAACTTGCAGCATTCTTTTAGTTTTCTTCTGAGAAAGAACCTAAAAGAAGCTTATTAAGTTTTATATATTCGTGGTGTTTATTATCACACTGTGAAATAGTAAGCTTAATAGAACACATTTGTTTTACACTTTCATCCACCTTTTTGGAGAAGAAATTGTATTGCTGTATAGTAACATTTTCTTTCTTGAAGGCTGTTTCATTAACGTGATACCAGAAAGGACTTCCAGTGGGTTGTTGTCACTTTTGCTAGTTTTATGTTAAGAAAGTAGGTTTCTTCTTAGCAATTTATGCAGTGGTTTATAAGTCAGCAATGGTACAGAGACTATTTGAAGACAAATATAACCAGCTCTGTGATCCAAAAGAGCTAGAGGTTAAACAAGTAAAGGAAGAACCCGAACAATAAGTTCAACATTTAAAGTAATATTCAGATCTACTAAATGTTATTTCTTAGCCTGACTATCTTCAGGCTGAAGATACAGACACGGTAATTATACTCATAGATGTTAAATAAAACAAGCAAGAGGAACTAAGTTCAACACTGTCTATTTGCTAGCTTTTATATGTGTAGGAAATAATGCAAAATTTGTAAATAAATAAATAAAAGGTATACAAAACTATGAAGTATTAACATTGCTTGTTTATTTATACCTGCTTCTGGCACTTTGAGACGAATATTAGGATAAAGGTTCTTTCCCAAACCACTTACATTCTATGTATCTTGCAAACATTTACTCCCTTTCTTTATTAACATAATGAGCTCCATTAATATCAGTAGGGCTAGCCATGTTAAGAAGTCACTCTTAGATCTTTTTTTCATGAGCTTTCCTTAAATAATGAAAGAATATAAAGCTGATAAAATCAAGACATAATGTAGAACAATGGCAACTGATCAGTAATTTCAATGTTTTATCTTGTTTTCTTGGTGGATTTAATTAGAATTTTGTTGATGGGGTGATTGGACATTATATTTCTTATTAGAACATGATTGAAGGAAAGAGGGCTTGATGTAAGGAAACGTAGGACAGGAAGGGTATTGAGCATAGTCAGTGTGGAATTATCAAGGGAAAATCATGCCTGACCAACTTGATAGCCTTCTATGATGAGATGACTAGTGAACAAGGGGAGACTAGTGGATATTGTTTATTGTGATGGTAGCAAGGCTTTTGACACTGTCTGCCATAACATCTTCATTGACAAACTGACGAAGTGTGGACTAGGTGAGTGGACAGTGAGTTGGACTGAAAACTGTCAGGCTCAAAGGATTGTGATCAGTGGCACAAAATCTAGTTAGAGGCCAGTAAGTAGTGGTATACCCCAGGGGTCCATATGGGGTCCAGTACTGTGTACCTGGAGGATGGGGTGAAGTGTACCCTTGAGTTTCCAGGTGACATAAAACTGGGAGGAGTGGCTGACACACCAGATGTTCGTACTGCTTTTCAGAGTAACCTTGATTGAGAAATGGGGCTAATGGGAACCTCATGAAGTTCAACAAAGGGAGATGCCGAGTCCTGCTCCAGGATGTGACTAACCCTAGGCACCAGTGCAGGCTGGGTAGAAAGTAGGTTTGCAGAAAAAGAGCTGAGTTTCTTGGTGTACACCAAGTTGAACATAAGCCAGCAAAGTGCCCTTGCAGCAAAGTTTAAGGGTATCCTGGGCTGTATTAGGAGTTGTGTTGCCAGCAGGTTGAGGGACATGATCCTCTCTGCTCTGGGGTATGAGACTTACCTGGAGTGCTGTGTCCAGTTCTGGGATTTGCAATACAAGAGAAACATGGACATACTGGAGTGAGTTCAGCAAAAGCTGATTAAGCATTTGGAGAATCTGACATATGAGGAGAGGCTGAGAGAGCTGAGAATATTTATTCTGGAGAAGGAAGCTGCAGGGGGCATTTTATCAATGTGTGTAAGTACCTGATGGGGGCTAGGAAGGAAGAGGGAACCAGGATCTTCTCAGTGGGCAGCCAGTAACAGAACAAGAGGCAATGGGCACAAACTGAAATACAGTAAATTCCATATAAACCTAAGAAAAAATTACTGTGAGTGTGCTCAAACACTGGAACAGATTGCCCAGACGGGTTGTGGACTCTCCATCCGTGAAGATATTCAAACCCTGAGTGGACATGGTCCTGGGCAACCTGAGGTAGGTGAACCTGCTCTGAGTGGGGGGTGTTCCACTAGCCAATCTCCAGAGGCCCCTTTCAACCTTGATGGCCTACTCCTCTCTCAGAAGCTGAACAGGAGAGAATTCTAAGTGTAGATATCTGCATGGAATAAATAACTGTGTTTATCAACCATCACAAGCTGCACAGAATACAAGTTGTAGGTCAAAGGAGAAGCTAAAATAATGCACACTGCTGTTTGTCTTCATTAGCAAATCTTTTGCCTAACTGTTGGGAAACTATAAAATATAAAAATAATCTTATTTTTAAGTAATGCCATGTGTGTAGGAGGAGGATAACAAAGGAGAATATATGCAAACAAATTGCAAATGAGAACAAGCAATAAGAAAGGTTCATCCTGTAACAGATACATATGCAGGCATTTGATAGTTTGGCATAGTAATAAATATTTTATAGATTATATGGCAAAATGTTTACAAATGCATAGTTTAGTGCACATAATTATTCAGAGTTAGGAAAAATTCATCAAAACCTACATTCAGATGGAATGTAGATCAGTGGAATAAAAGTACCATTGAGATGTATATATTTTATATATTCTTAATACTAAATTTATTGTGTTTGTATATTTTTTCTAGTATTTCATCCAAGACATCTTTGAAGAAATATTTTTTGCTGTTGTTCCCTAGTTCTTCATTCATCCTTATTTAAAAAAAAAAAAAAAAAAATTATGGCTAAATTAAACGAACAAATTTACTTTGAAATGTTTCTTAGAAATTGGATCTACGTTCCTGCAAATGAACTTAAAATGCATCATTCCTTAGGTTTTGGGGTTTTTTGTTTTGTTTTGTTTTTTTTTTATCCAGGAAGCCTATGCCATTTTAAATACATTTGAAATTGAGGTTACAAAAGAGGAATCAGAAGGAGTTGATACACTCAGATATTCTTTTAATAAATTACAGACCAAAGCTGTAAGTGTATAAAACTATGTTATCATCTATTTGACTTCATGTGCTTTTTTCAGAGTATAAATGACAATGTGGGACCAACTGTCACTCTGCTCTGTTTTCTCACTCTTGGCCTTAGTTGCACACTGGTGTCTATACCTTTTATTAGTATGTTCATTTTCTAATTTAATTTTTATAGAGCTCTTTAATATTTAAATATTACTGTAGCTTTTAGATATATGCTTAAAACCTGCCAGAAAATGAGAAATTTATTATGTCTCTGCTCTTTCTGCTTTCCTTCATTTCCAGGTTTGGTATGATTCTTGTCTGAACAGCAAGATTTACTATTCTTAGATTACCTGTTTTTAAGAGGTGCATATTCTGCAAGTGCCCTTACCCCTAAGTGATGATTGCACATTTACCTTTATTGCTTAGGACAGCCTTATGTCCCTCAAAAGCTCAATGTTCATTGAATATTTTCTGTAGTGTAGAAGGTTAGATGGAAATATGTAGATGTTTTGTTGTAACAATTAAGTTAGATCCTGTCCCACATATTAATCACTCTGGAAAGGACTCAAGAGCTCTAGAGCATATTTTACACTTGCATTTCATGCAGCTCTTGGTTCTTTCTTTCAAGCTTTTGAACAAAGAATAAGAAAGTGGTTAAAGAGAAGGCTGAGCCATCCATGGGGAAGAGGACCCTAACATTTTGGGTTTTAAGAGGTTTTTTGGAGGGAGGGAAGGAAGGAAGAGAATAGGATCTTCCCCCTCTTCCTCCCTTTTCTATGTCCTTTTATTCCCCCCCATCCCCTTGTAATGAAAAATGTTCATTTAAACTGGAGGGGAGATTCTGTTACGGTTTTTGTTTATTTGTTTGTTTTTTCTCTCCACCTTTCAACTCAAAATTTGAACGTATAGCACCATAAAAGGAAAAAAAATATTTATCTTCAAATGATTTTTGTTCAGAATTTTAATACTTTTTATTTATAGTTTTGGTTTATATATAACTCAATTATCTGTTCCTGATTTTTAAAGAAATAACTTTGATTTTAATCTTTTGTATGTCAGACCAGAGTTCAAGATGAGTTGGTTCAAGTTCAGCCCAAATTTAAGAGTAATTTGCTAGAATCAGTTGCAGTTTTTCAGGAAGATGTGTCAAACTTTGAAATGTCATATGAAACGGTAAATGAATTTTGTAGTTACCTTTAAGACTTTTACTTAGTTTTTCAATATTTTTGGTTTGCACTTGATTGGATTTTGACTACCAAAAAAATTTGCATTTTATGATGGCCTGTAAATATCACTTGCCTTCAGTCACTTTGAGAATTAATATCCAATTTTTGTTAACTGCTTGTTTGAAAGGAAGGACCTATGGTTCCAAATATTCCACCTCAGGAAGCCAGTAATAGGCTACAGATCTTTCAGGTAAGAAAATAAACTGTTGACTTTCCAAATAATTAAAATTAGATCTGTTATTGTTTATTAAAACAAGTTTAGAAAAAGACATGTTTACAGTCTTTGGTAAATGTATCTTGGTGGATATTCTGTGTAGTATTATGTTAACTATACTTTAGTTCCTGTCAGGCAATGTTTTCCTTAATGTGGAAGGACTGATCGATTGATGTGTAGCCTTGCTTCACTCTTTGCCTTTTGTGAGCAGAGATTATTGACTTGAAGTGATAAAAATAGTAGAAGAGGGAAGAGTCAAGTATGACAACTCAATAATGACTGAAAAGAAGCCAGGTTGCATAGTCACGATCCAGTCTTTTAATCTTTTAAAGATCACATTTTCCATTAGATAATTGTCTTTCAACTTGATATTTGTTTGTTATGAACCTTAGTTCATGGGTCCATAACCAGTTTTTCATCTATTTTCAACCCTTCTTCCTTTCTCTGCAAATTGTAGTAACTTGAACATTTTTTTCAACATGACTTTTGTCAGTCTCTTACATATTGTACAGACTCTGTAAAAAGTAAATTCAAAGTTTGTGAAAAGCACTAAGTAACTAACAGAAGGTGCTTAAACCTAACGTACATAATATGTACTGAAAATGGAGTGATTTTGGTTGCATTTGCTGTATTTATTATTTTGCCAAAGAATGCCTTGTACTTATGGGTAGTAGCTGCCAAAATCATTCTTCTTTCCATTTTTCCATGGTGATCGTATCCTTTGGACAGCAGTTATATGGCAAAAATAATTGTATTTTTTGGCACTCTTGAGTGGTTTTTTTTCAGGCTGTATATTTTACCATCAGATACAAATATTTTCTTTTTTTTTTCCTCAATGGAATTCATTTCACATCCCATTTTTATAAAATGCTTCTTCAAATTATTGCTTCTTATATAAACTTTCACTATTTTAATTCAATATATGGATTTGAGTATTACATTACATGAGAACCTGTTTAAAAATTTTAAATAAAAAATATTTTCAGACGTTTAAATATGCTTCTAATTTTAAGAGAAGTTTAGAACTGTTTAATGATTTATTATTAGGCAGTTTTAAGTTGAAACTTATAATATAAACATATTTTCATTTTGTGTGTATGAATCCAAATTTTATCAGGCTAACTTTGATGAGCTGTGGAGAAAGTTTATCACATACTCATCTGGTGAACAGTTGTTTGGATTGCCTGTCACAGACTATGAAGTTTTGCATAAAGTCAGGTAACTGTAGATATACAGCTGTCTTAAGTGTTTATTAAGTATGTTAGAAAGGCCTAGGGTACACCAAACAGGGAAATATTATAATATGGAAGGTTTCCATTGTTTTAAATCAATTTTTTTAAAAAAATCAATGAAAATTTTAGAAGTCTAATGAATTTGCCAATAAAAAATAATTGTATGTATTATGGTAACAGAACCATACCAGATTATTTTTCTAAATATAACTAATATATAAAGGAGCAGAATACCATGTCCTAGAAAAAAAAATATGTATATATACTTATATATAAGTAGATGAGTAAATATGGTATTATATATTAAGATATGGTATGAACAGCAAACAAGGAAAAGGCAAGGAAAGGTCAGTGTATCATCTTATATAAAAAATATAATTAGAGCTTTTATGAAATTCTAAAGGTTTGAGCAGCTGTATGCATGACGGTCAGATTCTAAAGTTTCTGCACCAGCCATTTCAGTGGTTTGATGATGAGTAACACCAGATGAGGATCTGACCCTTTAGGCTGGTTTTAGATCAGCATTTTAGTTCAGATTCAGAGAGTGCTTCCAAAGTAAATTGACTAATTGTCCCCACTTGCCATGCTCTGCTTAGCACTCCAGAGCCAGCTCAGGGTACAAAAGCTAGATTTCTTCTGCATGAATGGAAGTTTTATAGAACTAGACTAAAGCAGAACTTCCCCCAGATATATTTAGTGTGGATGTTAGGTCCTTAGCACCAACTGTCTGCTCTTTTTCTTTGTATTTTATTGATGAAGTGTCCTTTTCTACAGTAAGAAACGTAATCTAATTGAACTACATCAATTTTTTTGTAGTCATATTACATATACTATGTATTTACCTATTGTGAGATATCCAAATAGCTGATTGAGCTTATCGCTAGGATTATTTTTTTTCTCAGGAAAGAGTTAGGCTTGCTTCAGAAATTGTATGGATTATATGATACTGTAATAAACAATATCAATGGTTATTATGAGATACTTTGGACAGATGTAGATATTGAAAAAATTAATGCTGAACTTCTGGATTTTCAAAACAGGTATGTTCATAGTCTGAATTATAACTGATGTTAAATGCATTAAGATTTAGGTGACTTCAGTGACAAAACTTCTATGAATAAAGTTTATGATAAAGTAATAAGATTCTTCAAGGAAGAGTGGAATAACATTATACTTTTAGTTAACCAGCCTTTTACCCGTAGTTTCGATAATTGAAGGGCATACAATCAGTTGAAGAGTCAATCTCCTTAGCTAAACAAGCCAAATGGTTAGGAGAGCTGAAAGTTTACTTATAAAAGGTAAGTTCTTGAACTAGGAGGATTAGCCCATTGACTTTAGTCCTGAATACAAGAATAAAGTTTATGACTCTTAGAATATTTTACCCTTTTAAAAAACATTTCTGCCATGTCAAATACATTAACAATGTTGAGTGTCTTAAATAATATGGGTTTGTAAAAAAGTTACAAGTGTTGCAGTAATACTGAAAGCTTCAAATGATTTTGACATTGTTGAGAGGATTACATGTAATTAGTTTGATTCAGAAGTATTTTCCAATCTTTTAATTTAACTCTTTTTAATATTTTCAAAAGTAAATATATTATTTTTGGAAGAAATGTAATTTAGAAAACTGGGACAAGGATGATTTTACAACAGAATAACTGCATCGAGTGCAGTACCCAGCTCTCCTGCTACCTAATAGAGTCCTGTTATAAGCTTGGCAAGGCCCATCCTAAAACAATTCCAGCTTACTTGGAACTTTCTTTGCACCCCAGTCCTCTTATTAGAACAATATTCCAGAATCTTTCAGTATTAATTTCCAAAACAAAGGCAGGACTAATTGATGTACGTTTGTACTTGTGCCAGTATTTGGTATCTTAGAGTGTATCTATACTACAGTTATAGAGCAGTGCAGGCCTGTTGAAACAGCTTTAAATCAGTCGTAGGTGATGTTAAAGTCCAATTGCTGAAATGCGGAGCTCCACAAGAGCTAAATTATATTACTTTCCAAAACTGACATTCATTTAAGGTAGTTCAAGTAGAAGTGTATAAAAGGGCAATTACTTTTGTAACTGCAGTGAAGAGAAAAACCTTCAGTATAAATAGTTCTTTCTTAGGCTGTTAAGTACTCATCCTACCTATTTACCCACCATTTCCTTCTATTCTCCATTTTGTCAATATAGCTTACCTCTTGGCATTACTTCGGCAGTTTTTTGTGGCTTATCACACTGATGGGTTCAGGTAACCCAAAAATAGTAGCATAACCTTCCTAAACTAGGGGGAGAGGATCTGTACTACAGAATGTGGAATTTTTTACTTGTGGTGTTTTTTGGGTTGTTTTTTTGTTGTTGTTATTGGCTTCTAGTCCAAGGTGTCATGGTAGACTAGTTAATATATGTTTCCCTGAAGGTTAACTGATAGTCATGGTTTAAGCCCAGCCAGCAATTAGGCACCACACAGCTGCTCACTCACTCCCCCCACACCCAGTGGGATGGGGAGGAGAATCAGAAAAAAACCTAAAAACTTGTGGGTTGAGATAAGAACGATTTAATAACTAAAGTAAAATAAAATGTAATACTGATAATAATAATAATAACAACAACAACAACAATAATAATAATAATAAAATAATTGTAATAAAAATTAATATAATTTAAAAAATAAAAAAGGAAAAAACCCAAGTGATGCCCAATGCAGTTGTTCACCACCTGCTGACTGATGCCCGAAAAGTGCTCCACCCTGCCCAGCCCAGCCAACTCCCCCCGGTTTATATGCTGAGCATGACGTTCTGTAGTATGGAATACCCCTTTGGCTGGTTCGGGTCAGCTGTCCTGGCTGTGATCCCTCCCAGCTTCTTGTACACCTGCTTGCTGGCAGATCATGGGAAACTGAAAGATCCTTAATTTAGGATTAAGTGCTATTTAGCAATACCTAAAACATTAGTGTGTTATCAACATTATTCTCAACTAAATCCAAAACACACTGTACCAGCTGCTAAGAAGAATATTAACTCTATCCCAGCCAAAACCAGGATACTGATATATCAAAGATGTCATAAGGCATAAAATTGGTAAGTGAATAATTTCCATAGTTTTGAAATTGCATTTTTGACAGTCAGAGATGGAGGTTGGGTCTTTAGACTTGCGTTGTTTCCAACTTTCTAAGTGGGAAACATTAACTAGAGATTTATAACCTTTCAAGGAAGTATGTGCCAAAGACTATTTTTCTTTCCCAAATTTGAGGTTACATGTGCTGATGGAATTTCAGGGATTAAGAGTCTCTCAAAGAAGTAAGATGCTGACAGACACCTAATTGCAGTATCTTGGTTTTGTGTAAAATGGTATCTCCTGGTTCACAAGACTCAATAAGGATAACAGGCCTCCCAGCTCTGGAACCTGCAGCACATCATTCAAAATTGGTCTTTTTGCTGTGTCTGATTCCTGTCTCCCAAATCACTGAACCTGATATTAACTCTTTATATAAATCTTTCATTTTAATGAATGAAAAAAATGGCTGCAAACAGACCTTAAGTGCCTATGAGTTTTACAAAAGTCAAAACTTCACAGTAGTCCAAAACCAGACACAAAATATTTTTTCCCCTCAGGGAATGGCAGACAGGTATTAAACTTTCTGTTTGACAGCAACCAGGGAGCTAATCAACATGAATGTACTAGCAACCATGCAGCACCAACATAGCTCTAAACCAGACAGACTGTTGTATTGTACCTGATTACAGAAAATAAGAAATTTTATCAGTGGGAGGTAGAGAGATAAGTGACAAAGGATGCAAAACCAAGGGAAATATGATCTAGGCTTTATTACTTTTCCTGCTAAGGATATACTTTATCATTTACATTAGGACATTCCTGTGGTGGGTCAACTGCTTAATTCTTGATGTGTAGGCTCTGTAAAAGTGTGGCCAAAGAGGTGAATAGTCATTTAACTGTTTTGCTGGGTTTTTTCCACATTAGAAGTATATACTTTTCATTTTCTTTAGTGAATAGTTTCAGGACCACTAACCAAAAGTAGAGGAGAAGGTGGTCATATCTTTCTAATTTTCACGTCTATCTCCAAAGTGGTATGTTAATATGCACCATGTGTTTTACTGGTATTGTAAATTGAAGTAAATATTATATTTGTACAAGGATTACATATGTGAAATTTAACTAATTTTGCCTTAGTTTTTGTTTGCCAATAGTCTGTGATGATAAGCAGCAGATAAGCTATGTTTTAATGCAAACCACAATATTTCTGTTTATTTGCAAAGAACATAGTGATGGTTAAAACTGTTAAATATTATGGTTTCTGAGTAGGGCATTCGCATTAGTTTTTCCAAAAAAGGCAGAATAATTGACACACATTGGAATTTTACATAGAAAATGTAGACCTCAATACAAGCTTCTTCATATCTCCTTGTCTGTCTTTAAAATGTTTAAAGTCCTATTTTGACAAAAGAGACATTTACTACTGTATCAACTTAACTCAACTGCAGGTGCCGTAGACTACCTAAAGGACTCCGACACTGGCAAGCTTTTTTAGATCTCAAGAAAAAAATTGATGATTTTAGTGAGTCTTGTCCTTTGTTGGAAATGATGACCAACAAAGCAATGAAACAAAGACACTGGAATCGTATTGCTGAAACAACAGGACATCAATTTGATATAGAATCTGATTCCTTTTGCCTTCGAAACATCATGGAAGCACCAATTCTTAAACATAAAGATGATATTGAGGTAGGTACAGACATTTTTTTTTTCTCCTCCTTGTTAATTTTATATTGCCAGCAAAAATAATATGATTACTTATAAAATTATCACCTTTTTTACATCGTTAAAGTCCTTGACTCTCAATCAAACCACACTAGATTTAAATAATTGATGTTTTATTTAGAAGTTCTTATCCTTATGAACAAAGACAGAGGTAGCAGCTGGAGTCTTTGGACACGTACTGCTAGATAATATCTTCTCATTGTCCTGGCCCTTTTTTTCTATGATTTTCTTAGCCTTTTTAAAACATGAAAAAAACCAGACAAAACTTCAAATCATCATGGTCTCCTACTTTTTTAACTCTGTGGTTGCTTTAAAGATTTATAAATAAATCAGAAATTTTATAGGAAGGCTCCATGCTTATTAATATTTAGTATGAATACTTTTCTAGATCTTTATGGCTTCTTCTGAACCATACAACTTCAAAAGGTCCCCCACATAGCCTGAAAAAACTCTCAATGGAGTTTATAAGTTTCATAGGGTAAATATGTGTGCAAAAGCTATTGTTATATCCATACTTTATTTATACGGAAGCATTCCAAGGTGATCTGCTTAATTTTGAATTAAGCTCTGATTTGAATAGAATGTTGGACTTGTTGACCTTTCCAACCTAAACTATTCTTAGATGCTGTGATTCTATAAATTGACATGTGATAAGACTGAGAGTTCATCTGGTGATGAGTCTACATCACTAAACTAAACCTTGTAGAAATGATGATTCAGAAATCTTGTTAGGCAGAAATAACAAAATGTGAAGCCACAGAAATGGTATATCCATGCATTTCCAAGTGTGCGTTTTTCAGTTTTCCGTACATGTAATTTGAGTAAAATTAGCAGTGTGAGCTCTGCATTTGTGAGACACATTTCTGTACTATTTAAAAACAATATATAAAATTTTATAAAATATTCTATTACTAGATGTGTAATATTAGGAAAGATTTCACTTCTGTAGAATGGAGATTCTAAAAAATGGTTTGTTCTTTGCAGGATATATGCATATCTGCTACAAAGGAAAAGGATATAGAAGCCAAACTATCTCAAATAGCTGACATTTGGGGAAGCCAAATTCTGAGCTTTTCATCATTCAAAGGGAGAGGAGAGTTACTGTTAAAGGGAACTGAATCATCAGAAATTATAATGTTGATGGAGGACAGTTTAATGATTCTTGGCTCTTTACTAACCAATAGGTAATTTTAAATTGTATATGGTATTTTCAGAAACACACTGTGATAGCAGCTGTACTATTATTAGGCTAAATCAGCAGTAAATTTAAATGGAATATTATTTTTTAATGAAAAAGAATGTTACAATGTCTAATGAAAATCTTCCTCAATTGGAAGACTTTAATGTATTAGTAGCAAACTGTTGTCTCAATTGATTTGGATGTAATCGAGCTGGTTGAAATTTTCTGCAAGATTCTTCTTCCTCTAAGTGAAACAATTGTTGTCTGGGTTTTTTTTTTCACCATTCTAAGTATTTATTTTGTAATAGCTGTATTTAGCACTAAATACTTTCTGCTTCTCATCCTTTTTTAGATACAATGCACCATTTAAAAAGGAAATTCAGAGCTGGATTTATAAACTAAGCAGCTCTACAGACATAATTGAAGAATGGCTGGTTGTGCAGAACCTCTGGATTTATCTTGAAGCTGTTTTTGTAGGAGGAGATATCGCAAAAGAGTTACCCCAGGTAAACTTTACAATGCTTGCCTATTATTGTGTACTAAAAGCTATCTGCGTAATAATTTCCAACAGATTGTGCTGTGAAAGTACTTATGTTTTTGCTGTACCTAGGAAGCAAAGCGTTTTCAGAATATTGACAAATCATGGATAAGAATAATGCAACGAGCTCATGAAAACCCAAATGTAATTAACTGCTGTGTTGGAGATGAGACTATGGAACAACTTCTCCCTCATTTACATGAACAGTTGGAAGTATGTCAGAAATCACTTACAGGGTATGAATGGTTTAATTTTTAAAGCATTATTATTTTGTAAGTAGTTTATATGAGATATAGTAGGAAGGCCACGAAGATGATCAGGGAGACTGGAGCACCTCCACTATAAGAATAGGCTGAGAGAGTTGAGGTGGTTTTGCCTGGACAAAAGAAGGCTCCAGGGAGACCTTATTAGCGGCCTTCCAGTACTTAAAGGGGGCCTACAGGAAAAATGGGGAGGGACTCTTTAGCAGGGAGTGTAGCGATAGGACAAGAGATAATGGTTTTAACTGAAAGAGGATAGATTTAGATTAGGTATTAGGAAAAAATTCTTTACTGAGAGGGTGGTGGGGCACTGGAACAGGTTGCCCAGAGAAGTTGTGGATGCCCCATCCCTGGAAGTGTTCAAGGCCAGGTTGGATGGAGCTTTGAGCAACCTGGTCTATGGGAAGGTGTCCCTGCCCACAGCAGGGTGGTTGGAACTAGATGATCTTTAAGGTCGCTTCCAACCTAAACCATTCTGTGATTAATAGTATTTCAGTCTTACTTTCATTCCTAGAAAAAATTGAAGAGCTGACATGTTCTGATAAAAATCTTGTTCAATTTTAAAGATACTTAGAGAAGAAAAGACTACTGTTTCCTAGATTCTTTTTTGTTTCTGATCCTGTCCTTCTTGAAATTCTGGGACAAGCAAGTGATTCTCATACAATTCAGGTACTAACTTTGTGATTTTTTTTTTCTGCTTATAACAAAAAAAAAATAGAGTATGGAAAAACATTTAATAAATTAAAATGTAACCATTTTCTTATAAACTTTGCTTTAGACAAATTTTTGTTTCTTGCTTTTTAGTCTTTAAGAAAATACGAAATGGATATCTGTAATTTAAAAAAATCTTCAGAATTCAGAATACTAGAGTATGGTCCCATCAGGTGATTTGCTGGTGGTTCCTTTCATGACTAAACTAACAGAATGGTCCCTTTGAAACTTTCATGCTTTGCATGTTGCAAAATTCATCCAGCTAGTCTGGAGTGTTACTGAAGGTTTATAGTCCCACTAGTCTGGATTATTACTGACGGTTGATTGAGATAACATAGTTGATCTCACACAATAGCTGATCTCTGTTCTGCTAGATCA
>VYZV01032485.1:98193-114923 GCA_013401275.1 Pandion haliaetus | reverse complement strand
TTTTTTTTTTTTTTGGTCAGTGGTTTGGGCTTGGCGTGAATGTGTGTGCATGCTTGAGTGCACTTTTTTTTTTTAACACATGCAGTAGTCGAGTGTATATTGTCTTCCATCTGAAGAATCACTGGAGAGCCAGTTAAAATTATACCGGCTGAATTTGTTCTCCATTATAAACAGTACGAAAGATTTAATAGAGATACAGGCAGTTGGTAGTCAGAACGGAACTGCAAAACTTCAAAATGAGACACATTAGAAGTGAAATTTTGAAGACTGCAGCTCACACAGGACTATTAAGGAGGAAGAGAAAAACAAGTGGCTTCTCCATCAAAGTCGCAAAATGTAAAAAATAGGCTGTCAAATCAGTTTGACAACTGAGGCTTGTTTGTCCCAGTTTTAGGTTATTTAGCCTCTGAAGCCAGCAGAAAAGCTTAGAAGCTTATGAAAAGTTAGAAAATGTATTATTCTGCAGTTAAATCAGAAACCTTTTACTTGGTAATAACTGCTAAGTTCCGAAACAAGATTTTGTGCTTTTCCTCATGATACAGATGTTAGACAGCCTTTCTGCGCAGAGGTCCGGTTAATTACTGGGAAGTTTGTTGTTACCACTTCTCAGTGAGTTATTGTTGAAATAACCTTTCCCCCCGCTACTGCAGAATAGCATGCATAAGGACAAGAACATCCCTTTCACCCTGGTTTTGCTGTTCATAAGCAAAGGAAGGTGTAATTTTCCCCCCACTTGTTTTGGCAATTCAGACAGATGCTTAAGACACAGGAAGTAGCACAAAACATGCTGAGCAAACTTTTAAATTAAGACATACGCTCTGTTTTTACTGGCAAAAGCCTGTGCTCTACAGTGCTTAAACATAAAAGCATTTTTTTGTCTTTGAAAGATGCTAATTGCCGTGATGCCGCCTCACTGACTATGTCAGTTTATGGGCCCACTTGTAATTACAGAGGGGGCCAGCGGTGACCCTGTGGTAAGGGTTGCCTAACACCTTCCCCTATAAAAAAATTCTTGCAATTTTTTTTTTGTTGTTGTTTTTTAATGCAAGAAACTCCATCACCTTTGCTGTTTGCAGTAAGGGACACCGTTCTGGTGAGAACCCCCAGCTCCTTTTGGACAGTGGTAGGGGAGAGGGAGGGCAGAAGGAGAGGGATAGGTGATGTACCTATCTGCAGCGGGAGGCACTGCTGCTGGCTTTTCGGGTCAGCCAGCGTGGCTGCAAATACAATGCCAGCATAAGGCTCCTGCTGATCAGTCAGAACTTGGTGCCCACCAGGAGAGGGAAGCTATGTCACCATTTTGTGCGTAGTAACTTTTGCACCACTTCGTGTGGTGAGATTTGCCTTCCTTTTGGGGCCAGAAAAGAAGTGCCGAGGTCGTTCAGCACATGAAAAAACATTAATTAGCAGATAGGTTTCAAAGTGGGGTATCAGGATGCTGGGATGCCCAAGCTTTACAGTATTTGTATAAGCTTGATCCTGCCCCATTGTGTATGTGCATCGTGGTGCAGGTTTTAGTTACATGCTCGCTGATCTCATTAGCAGTTTTCCTAAAGGACCTCTTCCAGTGCACAAAATAGACATTAGGAAAGTAGAATTAAGGCTGCAGAGGCGATTGTAAATCTGGCTTGTGAACGTTTGACTGCTTGGCTCGGCAACTGAAATAACTTTAAACATAAAGATTCAGGCATGTGAAATAATTGCCTTTGTAAGCTCCTTGAGGCAGGGATTCTCATTTTGGTTTACAAAAAATGAAGGGGTTGCTTATACAGGTCAGTCAGAGCGTATACCATAGACTCAGTGCATTAAAGCCAGGAAACAGATTTTGTCACTCTTAACACCAAGGCTGTCAAATGTTGAGAGTTCAGAGTTATCAATTTGGCCTTAGGTTTTTTTTTTTTTTTAATGAGAAGATGTGATGTACTATTTGTGGATGTAATAAAGAACAGGGTTTATCACAGACGTGGGCCAGTTTGTGAACAGTGTGATTATAATTGTTACAGAAGCCACTTCCTTTGCTGTCTGCAGACTGAGCACATCTGTTGCCACTGACTTTCAGAAAACCTATTTAGCCACAAGGCACAGCAGGAGCAGAACAAAGATGATAATGGGAAACACAGGTTGTATAAACCGATACTTGCATTAACTAGCAGATGACAGTATACTTGAAGCCAAACCTATCTATACGCAAGAAATGCTATTCTGGGGAAGAAAGTGAATTAAAATTTAATCTTTATTTTAAAATACAAAAATATGAAGTGCATTTAAGAATACCTATTGTCTCTTTGTTATTTTTACAGTTTTTGTCTTGGTTCAAGATGATATTTTTATAGTTCCACTGGTACATTGAAGTACTTGTGTATATTTTTTCCCTTGATACTGTTTATCGTAGTAGGAGCACAAATTCTGTAGTTCAGTGTAGCAGGAAGCCTTTTGGCACAATGTCAAAAGCAGGTGTCCATAACTTTTTTTCTGTAAAAAATATTTTTAAAATATAACTGAATTATATTACACATAGCAACAGAACTCTAAATAGTGCTTTCTTGCCTGCGTGAATAGGATTTAGACATAAGGAATCATCTTCCCTAGCCCAAGACAGGTATGTAATGCTCTGGTATTGAACACTGTGGTGTTATGGCCAAGATGTTTAAATGTGCAAATGTCAGGCAAGTCAAAGTTACAGTCCCCACAGTAAACTTGAATTGGTCTCTTTATGGTTATGTATTTGTATGGTATGCTCTATTGCCAACTCCAAATATTAAATCATGCCAGTCCCCAGAAAATAGTAAGATTGGCTTAAAATTAATCATGAGATAAAAATAATAAATTTGCGGTTCTTTTTATTTCCTTTCTAATTTTAAGCTGTCAAGCTGCACTTGGCTCATTCTTCTTAGTTTTTCCTCCAGTATTCTTCCATAATCGTTTTTCGCAAGTAAGGAGTGAAACATCCCAAGATTCATGATAATGTCAAGGGAGCTGAGTATGAGATACAACTGGCAACTTTCATCATGATTTCCTATTCTTGGGAAATGTGTGAGGTGTACTCTCCTAAGAAAAAATAATACGTAATTAAAAATATATACATATTCTTTCTGGAATTGCATGTTACGTTTTTGTGGATTATATGGCATAGTTTCTTAAGTTTTTGTGGATTATGTATCATAAGATGGCACATATGCTTGTGGCAGTTCCCCTTTCTGCGTTAGAAGGAGAGGGAACACAGGACATGGTTGTGAGTGGAGGTCTTCTAACTTGTCATCTCTCTTTTGGTCTACTTAAGTGGTGTCTCTGCAGGATCTTATACTGCCACAGGTTTATGACATTTGCTGAGTGAGATTCAACATCTTCAAAGGAGAAAAACCTTTCACTGTTATGTTTGGGATGTGGAACGTTGGCAATGAGAATGTGTGCTTTTGTTGGTAATTGTGTTTGCTTAAAAACCTCACAAGAGCATCTCACATTTGACCAAAAGTCAAAATCTGTCCTCTTCATGCTATAAAGAATCTGCATAACAATAGGTCCTACCACTAGATTTTTGTTTGGCATGTGTCATGTCATGTACTGCGTGCATGTTGTGTACGATCACTGAGAGCATTTAATTTTTAAAAATGCTGCTTTTTCCTCCATCTTAAATACAATAAACTTCTCTTGTATTTACTGTGTCTGCTTATGTGGTGCATGGCTTCTCTTAGTGTCTCAGTTGTTTGGAGAGTTTGCAAATGCGAAAAACCCCCTCTGAGCCCGTCCTGGCTTACCCCAGAGAGAAGTGATTGCTGTAGGACTGAGTAGCTGGTGATGGAGTAGCACGGTATGGAGAGCATGGTGCAGCTGCTGCTAAGACATCACCAGGGTTTCAGTTACGGTGTAGCCAGTGATGCAGATTTACTATGGCAGAAGAGTACTTCAGAAAGCAGAGGGGCCCCTTTCCCCTTGTCTTTTCCGACTTTGAACCCAAAATCAACAAATCAAAACACAGGACGGCCAACACGTGCTCTCTGCAAATACTTAATAAAACACCGACGTACTTGTAGGCAGTGACAGCAAATGCTATTGATATTTAACAGTGATAATTTTAAACCCAAGAACAACAGCAAAAATGTCTAGCCTGGGTCTGTTGTGTCCTCAAGGCAGAGAGTTTCCTCAAACCTTGTGATGGGTTGTCCATGGGGTTACAACAACAGGGTCAGCAGGGGATGAGGGAAGAGCCCACGGAGCTGGCATAGTGCTGTGATCCTTGGGTCCCCCCCTTGCAACGGCTGGGAGGAGGCTTGTGTGATGGTGCACAGACCTCAGTGTTTGGAAGGTCTGGGTTACAGGATGTTCTTGACAGTTGCTCGATGGCTGAAGCTGTCATTTACCATGTTAATGTGACAGCATTATTTAAAATTAATTATAAGGCAAATTGGAGTGAGATTTAGCTGGGGGTTGAGGGAGAAGGCATTTTGATCACTCATTTTCTTTCTCTTATCTCTTTGCTTCTGAGCAGGGGAAGTGGAACTTCATTTTTGCTCGTTCTTTATAACACAGATAGCTAACTGAGGGCTTCCAGGTTAAAAAATTTGGATATCTGGTTAACCTATCTATCTCAGTAACTTCTGCTTGGTGGTCAACCAATTACCCCTATTTAGGATTTGAATCAGATTTTATCTTTTAAACCATGGGGAAAGTGCAGCAATCATTGAGGAAACTTTTTATCTTGGAGAACCTCTTTTTTCCCATTTCTAACCTTTCACAGGGATGAATAAGGGGTTTTCAGCCATGCCTTATAGCTGTAACACTTCTGGACTTTGTTTTGAAAACATGGTGTTGTTATCCTATTAAGCTTTCCTATTAATAAATGCAAGGGAGACAAAATAACTGCAGCCCAGCTAAGGCTTGGGGAAGGGGGCACACCTGGACCTGGGGATGCTTGTCCACATCTTTTCATGAAAGCCACTTCACCAAGGGCTGTTCAGGCCTGCGTTTCTGTCAGTAGCTCTGTCACTGTCTCTGACCAGTTTTCTGTCTGCCTTGGGAGATCCTGCATTGGGTTTGAGGTGGAGAGGCCACCATCTAGCTGCTTGACAGATAAGTAGCCAGTGGCAGCAGGGACTCCGCATGGGCATCTGAGTCCAGCAGCTGAGCCAAGCTGTGTCTTGGTTTTGTCTTTGAGAGGGATGCAGGGCTCCACTGGATTTTTATAGCAGTTGCAGGACAAAGGGGTGTCAGTTCAGTACTTGGCCTTTGTGAAGCACAGAGAAAAGTCTGCAGGGGAAAGTCAGCGTTAATATCTGTTCTGTTTCCTGCTCTGGATGCCTGCAGATGCCTGCCCAGGGGCTTGACTGCCTTGGATCTGGGGAAGAGGCCATTTTTAATTTAAAGTGTGTGACGAATTATCAGTTGTGGTTTCTCTGACTGCGAGCTTGTGCTCTGCAGCACTTTGTGAAAGTCTCTTAACATTTCTGTGCCTCTGTCTCCCTCTCTGAAATGGTGATGATATTTACATGACAGGGAGTGAGCTATGATTTAATTTGTTAACTTCCATTATTAGATAAGAGGCTCTAGAGAATCACAGAATTTTGAATGAGTACATATTTACTGTGGAGGGAAGAAGACTCCTTCCAAACCCATGTCATCTGTGTAAGGAGGTCCAGCAGCGGCATGGGATTTCCTTTGTTCTTATGCCCCAGAGGTTACCGGGAGGTAACACTAAAGATACTTGAGTTGTCCTCCTGCCTGCTACTCTGTTAATTGTATTTGGAGATAAAAGTTGGAAATAAGGGTGGGTGGTCTTGTAACATTTGGAGAAGGAAAGCGAAGAGAGTAAGGCCAAAGCTGGCCAAAAAATGCTTATGCTGGATTTTGGTTTGAGGCAGGAGGCAGAGAACAAGGAACGATTGGAGGAAGCTCGGTATTTAGTTTTCTTCTCACGTCTCCTATTTCCCAGCAGTACCATTCACTCTGTATGACAATCATCCACTTTCACAGTGCCCCCTTTGAAAGATGGCACTGTGCTGATGTGTAAAAAGAGTCAGCTACAACACCAATACTGTCTGCTTTCTGTAATTTTACAAAGCATGTGACTAGATACAAAGTAGGTGCCCCTTCTTAAAATATCAGTCCATAGTGTTTGAATAACACAAGAAGATTGGAAAGACTTTGTGCATAAAATACACCCCGTATGTTTGTGTCAGTGCGTTAACAAAGAATAGATTGTGTATTCTTATACTCAGTTTAACCAGTAGGCCTTCTGTCCTAATTGCAGAAAGCTGCTGCAGTCTGAGCACGTTGCTTATGTACAGGTTTTTTTCAGTACTTCTTAATTTCTGGGGACAAACTGTATGTTCTCTTTCTCAGTCTTGTCCTAAACAACAGCAACAACAAAATCCAAGCACTGATGAGAGTTTCTTGCTTATTTGTAGCTCTGAAACACTACTGGTGGAAAAGACACTCACTTTTCCAAATATCAAAGGACTGTTTATGTCAGAATTACTTGTTATGTATTTGTCCATACGTAAATATGGAGGTGTTACTCTTGAAAAGTAAATTGCGCGTAAGCTCTTGGTTTAATTCATGCAAGAGTGACATTCTGCCTCCTTCGCATCTCTCTGCTTCCATGTGCTTCTAGAGATGGCTGCTAAGGAAAACAAAGGTAATATTGTGTCTTTTAATATAGACAACATGAGGAGAAAGATATTGTCCATGTCTACAAGACACTTGGTTCTTTTTCTCCTCACACTGTTCCCTGGTTTATCTCTACAGACTGGTGACACCAGAACATGCATCCCGTTTCACTTGTTGGCAGCATAAGAGAAAGTCTTACAATTCTGTGCCTGTGGCATCCTGGAAATTTCTGGGGAGTTGTTTGTTTCTGACATTTCTTCTAACACCACATTTGGCTGAGGATGACAGTTGTTCTTAGGTTTGGTCGTGTAGATAGAGATGTAGAGAGCAACAGCACAAGAAGAGAGCCCCCACAAGCACACGTGGAGTGGTTTTTTTCTGAGGTTGTAGGTTTTCGCTTGAAGATGAGTTTTCAAATGTGTATACAAGGTGCTTTTCCAACTAACATTAGCAGCCTTGCTATTACACACTTTCAAAACCTATCTCTAGAAAGACATAAGGCTTTCCTTTGCAGATACAAATGTCCAGCTTCTTTGCATATGCAGCATTTTTTTACAAATACGCCTTCAGCCAAATGGACATACAGGCCACAATTGTGAATGTACGAAAAGATGATATTTTGTCCTTAGTTTAGTTGCTATTTACTATTTTCTGCCTGGAACTCAGGTGTGTATTTCTTCTAAAGCATTGATTTTTAACAAGTCTTTTTGTGTGGGTGAGGAGAATCCTGGGATAATCTTAGTTTACACATTTTCAAAGAAAAATGCTGCTGTAAGTATGCACTGTATTAAGGGTCATGAGGTTTCCTTAAACCTGCGACAGAACCCGGAGAGCCTGAAAGTCTGTAGACATAGGAAATACCTCTGTATTCATGCGAAGCAAAGCAGAAAGCTCCTGGGTGGTTGAGATGCAGCCGCCAGGGCCTCGGGCAGCGAGACGGGAGCGATGCTGCAGGCACTTCTGCACCACCGGACTGCAGGGCCAGCTGAACAAGGGCAGAGTGATGCTTGCGGTATGTGGGGCGAGTTAAGCGATTCGGCACGGAGCCAAAGAAATCCAGCACATATGGAGGGTAGCTCATAGGGAAACGTTGAGGTCATGGGTGTGTCTTAAATCTCTCACAGCTTCAAGGCTGACACACCACAGTTGGTGCTGCCAGGACATGCTGCCTTGGCTTGGTAGTCTCAGAATCACTTTTTTGAAGAGTGGCACCTAAACTTAATTTTAAGGTCTAAGCATAGTGTGGATTTTTCTTAAAAAAGGAACAAAAATGCTGGAGAAGGCAACACTCTTCGTTCATCTTAGTTCAGCTACTTCTCTGTCTACTAGCGAGACCCATGTTTCTTCTCCCCCAGGAGAATGACCAGGATACCCAACAGAAAGCTGTCTGGTTTGCATGAGGTCCTTAGTGGTACAGTAGAGCTGAAAAAGGAGAGATGCATGCTGTGCTGTCACCTTGGACTCTGGCCCGCTGGAAGTGGTACTGGGTTCCAGCCCTGCCCCAAATCCATTTACATGTTTTAGTCCATGGTGATTTTTCATGCACAGTGATTCTGAGCAAGAACTGGAAAAGGGACTTTCCTTCTCCAGTGGAAGAATTGGGAATATTTACTTCCCAGAGTTCACAGAAGCCCATTAGACAGGGTGTTCTCCTAGGAGGTGGGAAGGAGAAGTAAAGAAATAATTGAAGTCATGTGTATAATGCTCTGATTAAACTCTTTAACCACTAGGCTGTTACACAGAAGTCTTATCTGTTCTCCACCCTCACCGCCCCCTTTTTTTTTTAATGGGCTGCTGCTGTATATTATGTGGGAATAATTCTGGCAATGGTTCTCAGCTCCCTGGGGACATGGGCGGAGAAGCATTGAGTTGTGGGAGTTAAAGGGGGAGGGTGTTTGCAGGGCTTAGTTGTGAGCTGGATGCCAAAGAGCTTGGTGTTACCGAGCCAAAGACTCTTGTGAACATCTCTGGAAAGGGGACTCAGCAGGGTTAATGGGGAGCCTCAGTGCTGGAGGTGGAGACTCCTATGCACTGCTGGTGACTTCAGCACTTGTCTGTCATTCCTGAGTGGGGAAGCAAGGGTGTGAAGGTGGTCGTTTGGGATTTTAATGCCTAAATTCTTGTGGTGCTCCAGCCTTTATGTTTGATGTGCCTTTTTTTTTAAGATATAGAGGTACATTTTTGCATCTATAGGTATGGGTAGGTAATCCCCTGTGCTTAGGAATTCTTGAAAATCTTGAGCATTTGTCTGTTGCTGGCTTTCTACCTGAATTACATGTCTAGTCTGCTGAGGCATTTTTAAAAATCCCATTACATACCTTCTGGAGACTTCACCTCTGGCTTTCACTGTTTCAGTTCCCTGTCTGGGAAGTAGAAGTAATATTATTTCCTGAAGCATAACTCTTAACATAGAGGAGTTTTTAGAGAGCAGTATTTTAAGAAATGGGAGGTGAGATATTATTACATGGGAATCACTGTGTATATCTCTCCAGATTTTAAGATGCTTGGGGCAGGGTGCTCTTTCCCAAGAGAGTTTTGTCCTCATTTTACCATGTGAATTCTGCTGTCTTTCCATCCCAGCTGCAATTAACATGCTTCAGTGATGCACCTTTCAGCGGTAATGCAGTCAACGCTTTGATTTGTATTAAGGAAGTTTGCCCTTGGTAATCTATCTTCCCAGCCTCTGTTCTCCATCTGGAAAATGGGATAATACTACTTTTTTACCTGAGTGGGATTTTTTAGGGGAAGACCAACACAAAACTTTCTTACCTTGTGATAGCGTGTCCCTACCTTCTTTCTGCATGCCCAAACCTTGGCAAATGCCAGAGGTGGAGCTTGTTGCTATACGTGCAGTGGTTGCAGCACAGTGGGATCTTGATTCTCTTGTACAAGCAATTATATTATAAAGTTAGGGAAAATACAGGGTTTGTTAAACCTTTCTGCACCTCCTGGTGAGGTAGGCTCTTGGTGTAGATCTTAAGTAGCTAGTTTCCCAGTCTCTTTTTAACCTCATTTGAATTTCTACCTGCCCATTAGACAATGAATCTGTACAAGGCTTTTTCTTGATTTATTTGTTGCAGTGGTAGAAGGAAGATAATGACAACCTGAGTTGTCAAAAGATTAGGCAAACCAGCTTAGTATTCAACAGTGAGGATCACAGCTTTGATTGAGTATTCACCCCTCAGCATATGAATGGCCCACACATGTGAGAAGCTGTAAAGGTAGTTTTGAGCATAAATACAAGTTGGGCTTTCGAAAAGAAGTACTAGTGTAAGGGCTGTCTTCAGCATAATGTAGGAGGAAGGTTTGATATCTGGTGTTCTCCACTGAAACACTGTTGTGCTTTTCCACTTCGGTGAAGCAGTGGGATTTAGATGGTAAAGTAGGTTACTTTCTCTATCTGAGCATCACTTTGCTGCTACCTTTCTTGGTTATCCTTCCTGAGAAGGGTGCCAATTTTGGAGGTAGAACAGCTGTGAACTTAGCAAGACTATAATATCTCTTAGTGTACAGTCTAGCTTAGTCAGTAGAGCTAGAGAGAGCCTGATTTATGACTGTATCAAATGAGCTCTACACAGGTTCTGCTGTGGATTTTGAGAGTAATTTTGTATTGCTTTGGGCTGCACTGATGCAAAATATTTTTAAAACTTTGTTTACAGGTACAGAGTTTATAAGATAAAGTGCTTTTTGGTGCATGTGGATGGTGTTCAAGAGAATGACTGAAGTACTCACAGGTGTGCTTTAACCACTGTTGAACAGACTTGTTCAGGTCCTGCTAACCAACTGTCACAGTTTCAGCTGGGAGAGAGTTAATTTTCTCCCTAGTAGCTGGTATAGTGTTATATTTTGGGTTCAGTATGAGAATAATGTTGCTAACACACTGATGTTTTCAGTTGTTGCTAGGTAGTGTTTGTACTGAGTCAAGGATTTTTCAGCTTCTGATGCCCAGCCAGCAAGAAGGCTGGAGGGGCACAAGAAGTTGGGAGGGGACACAGCCAGGGCAGCTGACCCAAACTGGCCAAAAGGATATTCCATACCATGTGACATCATGTCTAGTATATAAACTGGGGGGAGTTGCTGCAGCCCTTCCTGCAACACCGTCCAGCTCAGTCACAAGAGCATGAGACTCTTAATCTCAGGGTCGTGGGTTCGTGCCCCAACTTGGGCACCAAGAGAGGACTGCAGCTCCCAGACCAAGGCCTTCTCATCCAGCCGGTAGCAGCATGGAGTTGTTATGACTGCCAAAGCCAACTCCCCCCAGTTTATATACTAGACATGACGTCACATGGTATGGAATAGCCCGTTGGCCACTTTGGGTCAGCAGCCCTGGCTGTGTCACCTCCCAACTTCTTGTGCCCCTCCAGCCTTCTTGCTGGCTGGGCATCAGAAGCTGAAGAAACCTTGGCTTTAGACTAAACATTACTTAGCAACAACTGAAAACATCAGTGTGTTAGCAACATTCCTCTCATACTGAACCCAAAATATAACACTATACCAGCTACTAGGAAGAAAATTAACTCTCTCCCAGCTGAAACCAGGACACTGAGGAGTCAGCAAGGTTTTACTGTTCTGAGTATTTCTCCAGCTTCTTGTGTAGTTCTGCAGCTAGTTTAAGGCAGTTTCAGTTTTGTGTTCACAAGCTGAAGTTACACTTGGGATGGTAAACTCACTGTATACCTTGTTGATGACTGTTAAAAAATAAACCTTTTCTCATTTCTTTCTTTTGCTTTCACCTGTGCAACATGGTATGTTACAGTAGTGAAAACTTGAGTTATTTCGATAAAGAAATTGGTCATTTTGAACTACCTTCCCTTTATATTAAAGGTTAATATTTCCAGCTTAGTCTTTTATCTTCACTGAAGCTCACACAAAGGAAACACATTCTGAGCTATCCACTAGTCATCAAACTTATTTCCCTTCGTCCTCCCCACCTGGCTTTTTCTGTTGTCTTTGTGAAAAACAGATAGTGATTATACACAAAGAGGTTTGCAAACAGTCAGTAGGTAGTTCAATGATTTTAAGGTTTCCTTTCTTGTATTCTGGCAAATTTCTAATGCAAACAGAATAGTACAAAGTCTCTAATTGTCGTGGGAAGCTGCTGTTACAAAAAGGAATAATCGTAATAGTTTGTGCAAAACAGATTCTCATAAACCAAAATAGTTACAAGCTCTGTGTATTTTTGTGGGTGAAAATACTAGGATTTGAATAAGTAAAAATACACATAAATGCTTGCCTGAAACCTTTTTGATTAAAGGTGTGGCAAGATTACAGACCTGGCAAACTAAATACGAAATTAACAAGCCCAGAGACTGCATTTTGGTAAACCATGGAATTACTCCATGGCAAAAAGCCAGAGATCCATTTAAAAAAAACAAAACAAACAAAACCCAGGCACATAAATGTGGTTTTGCTGTCTGTCATGCTGTCTGCTATAACTGGAAAAAATTGCATTGTTTTATGAGTGTGGTTTTTTCACAGTTTCGACCACAGCATTTAATTTCTTCATCTGACCACTACCTAGCTAGTACGTCCACCACTGATGTACACTAGTTTTTATTTATTTATTGTTTTGAATTCACTGTGCAATTGGGTGTTGGTGATTGGGTTTACCAGATGATCTAACAGGTGACTCTAAATACTAGTTGGAACTTGCAGCTAAACCAGATGTGATGCTAACCCAAGAGGTGAAAAGTTTAGGATGTGGTTGGTAGCAATACATCTTTGTTGCAGGGTGGTGGAGGAAGTGAAACAGTGCCTTCCCATGCCCAGAGAAGTATCTATATCTGTAACAAGATGAGCAGCTTGCCAGGAGTGCTGCTGTGTGGTTTGTTCTCTTAACCATGCTCTTGTTTTCTGACTTAAAGGAGCGTTCACAAGAAGTCTCGGCTTAGAGATTTTGTGTGTCTGAGACTGAAGTTTTCTGTGCACTTCAAGAGGGCAGAAGATGGCATTGGTAATGAAAGGAGTGATCCCACATTTGGCTTAACCCCGTGGTGAACTGGGTCTGGGATGGGGTTTGTATTTAAAAAAAATAAATAGTTTTTGGGGGTGGGTGGCGGCTGGGTTTTAACATGGGTAAGTTCATTGCTTAGTTCACCACATACCCACAAAAATGCTAGTAGCATAAGAGTGGGGTGAGCAGGAGTAGCTGGATTAAGGGACAGCCTCACCAGTAACTGTTTTTTTGCAAATTTAAAGTGCATGTGAAGCTACAGCGAAAGCCTTCTCTATGTCTCAAGAGCAGATACAGCATAATTGGTGGCTGCATAATCTGTATTTCTGGCCCAGGCATCTTTATAGAGAGGTCATGGGTGTGAAATTGGACCAACTTTATAAGGAATACTGTTTGACTGATGCCTTTTCTGAGAAGAACACATTTAAGGAGAAATGCATTGATACTCTTATCTATATGGTTAATCTGTTTACAGAGTTGATTATTTACCCCTTTCATTTGCTTACATTTTACCTACTTTCCACAATCTAGATGTTTTTATTAAAGTCTGTTGGTGCGGTATGATGAAGAGTACACTTAACATATGGTGCATCTTGAGCATTTGTCTGAAATCAATGCAGTTCATAGTAGCTCTCCACACAAAGTGTGATCTCACAGGGAGATACAGCACTGGAAAAGGTTTGATGAAATCTACACTTCCCAACCAGAGAGTTCTCCTTTGCTCCATGCCTTCTGTTCTGCTTTTTTATGGCATTTTCTTAAACTTTGTGTTTCCTTAAAAAGTTAATTTACATTGAAATCCCTCTTGGATGAAGAGTATTTGAAAACTTCAGTAATGCTGATGTAGTTTAAAAATAAATGCCATTTAGTGAATGCTTGACTCAGAGTCTGTCCTGGCAGGAGTTTTACTGGGGGAATGCCATTCGAATGAATTGAATATCAAGATGTACTTAAGAGTATCCAGCTGTCTTGGACAAGTGAATTTCCTGAACATATTAAGCATGCATGTCTTACAAATGTCTTAGCATTTGCTTTGCAAATATGTCATCTTAGGAAGGCTACAAAGAGAATCATAAACTGCCTGATTATTTTAGATGTACTTCGCTAGTGAAACTACCACTTGTTAGATATTCACATGTTGAAGGATAAAATTACCTCTTCTTTCCTTGTCCTTCTTCACTTAGGGGAAAAATAGCAAGAAACCATAGTTGCAGAAATGCTTAAATCCAAATAGAGTTATTTTCAGCAGAGATGATCCACAATGATTGAAATTATGAGCAATGACAATTCATATCAGTATTTTCTCCTCAATAGGAGTTGGAGCTACAGACTATTTTTTTGTTGTTGCTCTCGGGAAAGCAGCATTCTGCTGTTTAACTAGTCGTTGCGGCAAGTGTTTTGATTAAAAAATACAAATAAGAATCAGTATCATCTGAGTGGCGGCAGAGATGTGTGAAATGCTGGAACTTCCAGTCTTTCCTTGTGGGATGAATGCACTCAGTTTGCCAGCTCCTTGGTACTGTCCCTCTTAGTCTCAGGGCAACCTGCTCCACAGAAAAGGAATTGGGGTCATGACTGGCTGTGTCATCCTATGTGGTATGGTGTAAGCCCCAAGTGACAAGGCTGGTGATGGTTCATCCTAGCTTGCCCATCCGTAGGGTGCTGCAGTATGCAAGTTTAAGCCTGGCGCTTCAGTAGGAATGTGGCATAGCTGTCTCAAAGCATGAGGAAATCATGAGTCAGGACCTGCAGTTTAAACTTGAATTTAAATTCAGAGTAAAAGAAAATGTGCCCTACTTATACACCCTTCGTATTTTAGATAACTTTCACTTGTTGAGTGTTGATTTAAAAAAAAAAAAAAAAAAGAGCTCTCTAGGTGGGAAGGGGAGATAAGGGAGAAAGGTGTCTTAAATGTAATCTGATTCTCAGATGATCACTTTATTGTAGAAACTGGGAATTGATTAATACCACCAAGGAATGTGAAACATTTATTTATCTTCAGAAAGAATTAACAGGTATCATACTTCCACCTGGTTTAAAAATTGAGGTAGTAATATGCCTTGTTGAAATTGTGTCATTGCAAGGATCTAAAATTGAAGCTTGATTATAACATTGCTGTAAAATCCACTGCACTATTCTTTCATATCTTTCAGGGTGTTGTTAAAATCACACTTTTGTGTACTGGCTTAAAAGGGGCAGGATTTTTGTCTACTATGTCAGATACAAAAATCTGTTACCTTAATTTATGGAAATCGCATCTGAGTATTGCTCATTTTCATAGTACAGCAGGAAGTCACAATGGAAAAGGAATTAAAATATTGTTTCTGTTGTGTAGACTACTTTTCCTTGAAATAAATACCAGAGTTTTTTGCTGGATTTCTTAAGCTAATTGATAGCTCTTCACCACGTGGTGTGAAATTGCTGGGTAGGAAGAAGAGATGAGGGATTGAAGGTGAAACATGACAAAGTTTTCAAACACTGTAAGAATTCTTGTAACGAGACCTAACAAATGCACTGAATAGATCAGTGTGCTGATTCCTAGTATTTATCTTTTCTGGAAGCAAATGTAATCAAGTGTCATTATCCATGAACCAGACAGGCTATGGACTCCACCTTTCATGACCTCCAGGGCTGAGGCGGGTAAGCAAAGGAAACCAGAGGTGGAAGAGAAGAAGTGATCTTGTTCCTGATGCAGAAGGGCTTATTCCCGGCCTCCAGATGAATCTGGAAGAAAATAAATTGAGTTCAGCAGTCATTTTGTTTTCCTGTTTTTATGGGGGACTTCTGATTGCCGCTTTTATAAGTTTATCGATCAGCTTTATGTAGTTCATTAAAACTGGAACAACACAGGACTTGCTGGAGAAACTAAATTTTCTTCCTTACTTTTTGTCAGACTATTACGTGTTACCATTGCAATGTTTTCTGCAAGTTTCAAGACTGAACAGTACAACTTTGTAGATGTAACTGGAAGTCTGGCACAATCTTCACAGTTCTCAACCGTGATAGCATATCAGCTTCTTGGCGATTAACATTTGGCGCATACCGCTCTAGGGTAGGCACTATAGGCATAATACAGAGAGTGTAGGTAGGATAATGGGTGTCTGTAGCTATGTCTAAGTGTTCCTTTGTGTGTATTTGCAAATGAAAGGTTGAGTGCTGGCGAGGATCAGAAAAGGACACTGACAGCTCTATTTTGTAGAGGGAAAAAGATTTTAGTGTTTATTTTGTGGTAACATTTTAAAAGAGCATCAGAACCCCTTTTCCTGAGCACTATATATGTAAATTTTAAAAGCATGGTTTCTTTTGGATTCACCTGCTAGAGGTTTTCAGCTTTTTCCTGAAATGCTTCCTCCTTAATACTTTTCTAGTGCAGTTAAGGACACCTCAAGTTAAATGTAAGCCTACTGAGAACAGGTTTTGGCTATCTCTCACCTTTCTTTTTAGTTTTTCACGATGTATACATTGAAACTACTGATCTGCAGTATTTTTTTCTGATGACGACTTCTGCTACCCCTGAGAAGCAGAGTATGAACTTGTGATATAAATAAATAGGGGACTTTCTGCATCCAATTAAATTAGAGCTGCGCACTAAACCCACTGAATGCATATAGTTGCAAGGACAGGCTCAGGACAGCTTGTGCCATTTCCAGCAGTCACAGAAGAACTGTGGTCAGAGTCTTTTGGAGAGATGTGTGAAGGGAGGAATTGAGTAGTAAGAGACTGGTGATTGTGCCTGTACTGCTGTGTTTCAGCTGTTACGGGAAAGATTAAAACGGGGAATTCTGACCTAATTGCAGCCAGGAGACAGATGCAAAAGACTGAACTGCCTTAGCGTGATGCCATGGGTTTATAAGCTTCAGTTGGTGGAGAGTGGTAGAAACTTCTCGTCCCTGTGTTATCAAAGAATTATAGAATCATTTAGGTTGGAAAAGACCTTTAAGATCATCGAGTCCAACCATCAACCATGCCCACTAAACCATGTCATGAAGTGCCTTGTCTACCTGCTTTTTGAATACCTCCAGGGATGATGACTCCACCACTACCCTGGGCATATGTTACAGGTTTGTGTGGTGCGGTTTTCTTTGGTAGTGGGGGAGGGGGCTGCAGAGGTGGCTCCTGTAAGAAGCTGCTAGAAGCTCCCCTGGCTCCAAAAAGTCGGACCCGCCTCTGGCCC
>VYZV01032485.1:83892-97846 GCA_013401275.1 Pandion haliaetus | reverse complement strand
TCCCCCTGAGGAAAGCAGCGGCAGAGACAAGGTGTGGTGAGCTGACTCAACCCCCATCCCCTGTTCCCCTGCGCTGCCAGGGGGAGGAGGTAGAAAGCACCGGGAATGGAGCTGAGCCGGGAAGGCGGGAGGGGTGGGGGGAAGATGTTCTGATGTTTAGTTTCCCTTCCTAATACCCTTGTGTTTTGTTTTTGTTTTGATTTGTAGTAAATTAAATTGATTTTGGTTTTTTTCCCGAGTTGAGCCTGTCTTTTGCCCATGACCATAAGTGCGGAGTGATCCCTCCCAGTCCCTGTCTCGACCCATGAGCCTGCCTTTGTATTTTCTCCTCATCCCAGCGTGGCCAGGGGTGGGGGTGGGGGGATGAGTGAGTGGCTTCGTGGTGCTTTGTTACCGGCTGGGCTGAAACTGAAACCACGGCAGCATAAGAGGCCGTATTTCAGAAAACAAGTATTGCTGTGAAATGCTGAGGGTTGCTGGTAGGTGAAAGGATAGTACCTTACAGAGAACTTCAAAGCTCCACTGATGGAAACAGCACCTGCCATGGCAGTGGCCCCATACTCATTTCTGTCTGCTTTTTCAGCAAGTGTTTCCTGCTGCCTTTGAGGAAGGGAAATGGAAGCCAGTGTCTGCCATTTCAAGTTCCACTTGCAGCCTTTTTTCTGGATGCTCTGCAGGTGGTTGTGGCAGGGTAGGGCAGGACACAGCTCACTACCTGGTGGCAGCCTGAACAACTGAAGGACTATAGGGATCTCCAGGCTGTGTATTTCTATTCCCCTACTTGCTGGTAGAAGTCGATATTAACAAAAAACATTGACTTCCTCAAGTGACAGGCTTGAAGCATGTTTATATGTCACCTTACTTGACTTGCTTTTTATTGTCTTAATCGTGAATGATTCAATATTTATTCTTTCTTGCTCAGTTGAGCTCCACGTGGTTCTTGAGACATTAAATAAAAGCCATGTCTTATCAGTTCACTTCAGCAGCCCACGGATCAGGATGTACATTAGAAAATTGATTTTGAAAATTCAGCCACTCCGATTTATTGCTTATGTTGCTGTCTGCAGCATTTTGTGCAAAATAAGCACCTAGATTAATTTACAAAGGGTAAGCATCAAGTTTACAGTACTTCATGAGCTTAGCTAGGATGTTTGTAAAGAGGGTTGATAGGAGAGTGAGGTGGAGAATGTACTTGTGATTATTCGGCAGAGTCTGGTGGTCTTGCTTGTGTTCAACTCATACATGCATTCCTCAAATTAAAACTCCTAAACTCGAACAATTGGCTTAGTGAAGAAGTTTTCTGTTTAGTATCCTGTTCACCAGAGAACTTCTCTGTCCACTGTCTTTGACTACAATACTAGACTCTTCATGGCTCAGTTTCCAAACACCATTCCTTTAGGGCTAAAGGGAAATTTTATATTCAGGGCTTGCAGTTTTTCCTCCAGTTCTGTAGAACTGGAGTAAGCACTTTCAGACAACAGTCTGTGATTAAAACAAAACACATTCTTCTTTATGAAAGAAGAGTTAATTTTCTGTGAAATACTAAGATTAGCTTTTTTGCTTGCTTTATTCAGAATCATGATATGTCTCATACAGTGTAATAATGTTTTGTTCTCACTAATTTGTGAAATGCTTGTTTAGATATTATGGGTGTGTGCATGTGTTCTTGGTAAGCACTTAATAAACTAGATTGATCTTTTTGGCAAAGGCTGCATTGTGTAGAACAAATTAAACCTGAAATAACAGTTGTTTCAGATTATTTTTCTGAAAGTGTAATTGCATATATTCTTTTTCCTACTGGCTGCTGAAATGGGTTTCCCAATAGTGTTTTATTATTCTGTTTTATTTCAACAATACATATATAGTAGTTTTGTTTCCATTCCACTGACAGACCTACAGCCTCCAGTGGTAATTCTTTACCAGCAATTTTTTATAATTGTAATAACTATGGAACTTTGTGAAATATAGTGGAAATATTTTCCTGGAGTTTATATACTATAAATAAAATCCCAATTCTTTTTTTTTTCTGCCCAAAAAGAATGCAAATGGAGATTTTTAAGCAACAAATTTATTCTAAACTCCCTATGTATTAGAACATTTCTGAGTATTTTAATATCTGGAGTTTATATGACTCTTGCTTCTCTTTTAGTCCCCATCTGTGCTAAGAATTTGGACATATGCTAAAATACTTGTCAAGGCACTTAAACACATTTCCATATTTCACCTTGTGCTTAGGTCCTATTTAGCTGTGTGTCGCAAGGGTAAATTAAATTAAACCCCTATGTTGCCATCCTCAAAGGGATTTAGGAGTGTAATGGTCCGTCACATATTCCCCTCTGTGTACAGCTGGTAGCTCTGGGGCTGTGGTTGTACCCCAAGGACCAGCTTTACTGAGCCCCCTTCAGCAGCTGGATTACCTCGTGGGGCCTGAGGTGTAGCCTTGCCCACAGGCTTATCCGTGAACATTTTTCAGAATGCTTCATAGGCACTTTGGAACTTAGTCAGTTTTTTAGGCACATTTAGGCAATTAAGTACCTTTTAACTATTAGCTTTGGTCAAAAAGATTTTGTTGGCTGAATCGGGGGCCTAAGCTGTTGTTCTTGTGTTGTATCCCTGCAGTAATGCTGAAGGACTGTTAACTGATACAGGTCTTCATTCCTTTACTTGGATCAGATTCTGGCACAGTGATTTTATTATTGTCTCCTTATATGCATTACAAAAAGAAAACATTGTAGTTAATAAATATTTAATCTTTCTCTTTTTAAAAATGATGCCATGTAAGTGACTATGAAAAGAGCTCAAAACTGTTAAAATAGTGTCTTTTGTAGGTGTCTCCCAAAGGATGCAAACAATACAAGCTTTACATTAGATAAGTAAAAAGATGATTCCAGCCCTAGCATTCCCTGCCTGCCTCTTCCTCATCTTTTCTGGCTTCATGCTGGTGTGTTTTTATGCAAAACCAAACATCTTTTGTGTTTAGGGAAAGGAGTAATAGAAGTGTCGGTGTTTGTTAACATATTTGACAAACTGTGGCAGCAAAAGCTATCCTTTTTATATTTTGGCATGAACAATCACCCTTTTATTGGGCCATTAATGCTATTTCAGAGCATCATGCTTTATCCACAGGCAATAATTTAGCAGCTGTTTATCAGGAGCTTTCATAAAGCTTTGAATAGTATTATAACATTCAGTAACCCTAACAACAGCATTTCAGAATCTGTGCCAGTTTAAATGGGATATCCGTGAATGTAGTTGTTCAGGGATGCGTGACCCATATAACCTATAAATTTGATTGGAAGTTACAGTGCTGGCATAGGCTGATGGATAGCAGATTAGAGCCCTGATTAACCATGTGATTCACAGGCTGGGAATATATTGTCCTAAGAAAGATTCATCAGATGCAATCAGAATTTCAAGTGGTCAGATGAAATTCAAATGCGCTGTGTGCCGTCCCCTCCCCTCTCCCTTCCACCTTGTGATTTTCTTCTTAGGTTGCCCTCTGTAATTTATTTATATATTTATTTATTTTATTTCCAGAGCTGAAAAATACTTCTTTGATGAATCTGTTCCTCACCCTAAAGCTGTCTGTCTGTTATTCATCAGAAAGCAGGTCGCAGTTCAGTGAGCAGAAGAAAAGATTTTAATAGAAGCTGTGCCAAGGGCTGTAATGCATCATTTTAGGGCCCTAATTACATTACAATGACAAATATCAATGGTGACAACAGCAATAACCTACATCCTTTAATGGCTATGCTGGAAAAGGAGTTTGGGCGCTGTGCCATCAGATTAGACTTGGTTTCAAAACATAGCCCATTAGAAGTGTGTGTGTCCACAGTATTATTGGCCGATAACTGAGGCCCAGTGGAAAGGCCTGTAAATAAATGATGCATCTGTAAAGCCTGGTCTCATGGGACAAAAGAGGCAAAATTAGATGACCGCAGAAGCATCCATGTTTCCGAGGCAACTTTGGCTTTCCATGTGAGGAATTGGCTGCCTGATTTTATGAAATCATACTTTTTCCTTCTCCTGCCAGTTAGGTTGGTCATGAAAAGCCCATTGGCCTAACATGTAAGAGAAAAGAGAAGATCGTAAACTGTTTTTTAAACGTAGGGTTTTAAAAATTCGTATGAGAGTTGAAATATGCAGTGGACTTACGTTTTATTTTGTGTCTGACTTTGTACCTTATGCAAAGAAGAACGAGTTTCCAGGCTCCCTCCAATGGCAGTAGCAATAGGTCTACCATGATGCTAACCTACATCATCAGTACCTATGCCTTCAAATTTTAGGGTGGCATTGCAAGAAAGCCACTCTAGCTGGCTTCCAGCAGCTAACTCCTTCTCTTGTATGCCTTGTGGTAAACAATCAAGCTTGTTGCTGTGGTATTATCCCCTACAGTTAATTGCAGAAACAGTTGCAGTGCCAAGGCAGAGGTTACTTTGTATTTACTGCATGAAAATGTCTGATTTAAGTTTTTTTTGGTACAGAATGTGCGATGTCCTTTCTATCATTTCTGGACATACACAGTGTTTTCCTTCATGCCTTCCTGCTGGCTGTGGCCTCCAAAGGTGGGCAGTCCCTGCCTCGGTCATGCTGTGCCTCTGCAGTTGACTCACTGCTGCTCAGCTGGGCTGTTTCCTTGCTGCCCAAGCACTGAGGGTGATAAAACATAACTATGTGCAACCATGCAACTGGGGACGCTCATTGTTGCGGGAAGTGAAGACTGTTTTTTAATAAGGAAATAGTGTAAACACTTGTTTTGGTGTAGCAAGGGCTTCTCAGCTTCATTGTGACTGGCCTAGTGGGCCCCTTGCCTAGCTCAGAAATGCTGCTGGGGAATGTCTTGGCAATCTCTTGAAGCTGTTAGCAAGCTCTTTTTCTTCTCCATAGGTTGAGCTGGGTGCTGTCTCCATCAGCTCACTTTCTTGTGTACACTATGAAAACACTCACTGTTCTGCACTCCGGTGGGATTGATATCAAGAGGTTTATTACAGTTGTGTAACCATTCATATTCAGTCACCTGTTTTCAGTTACTTAAAAATTTTTGGAGGATGCTTTTTAGCTTAACGTTACCCAGGTTCAGAATCTGCCGGCGGTGAATTTTTGTATAAATACTGAGCAAATATGTTTCAACTGCTTTTTGGCCAGAAGAGCTGTAGAAGAGAGACATACTTCTTCTGTTGGGGAGAGCGGAGGGCAGTGATCAGAAGAAAAACATCATAGCTGAAATAGCTGAGGTTGAGTACCTTAATTGAGAAGAAATGCCTCAAAGTGAGTTGAATAAAATTACTTTGTTGACTAAGCTATATTCTAGCTGAACTAGAATTGACTGGTTTGATAGAGAAGGCAGTGAAGTTTTACAGCCTGTGTTACTTAGGAGCTCAGATAAGACAATTGTAGCATTCCCTTCTGGCCTTAAAATCTGTGAATCTACAAGCCTTTTTACATGCTGAGCACCTGCATAGCCCTTTGAGCCAGTTTTATTATCAGTTCCTAAGTAGTGCAGTAGAGGCATCCAACTATTGTAGCTGTGGTGGAAGAGTGGTCTTCTGCTGAGCACAGCCAAGGGAAAGGCTCCCCTGAGGAGCTGCACGGGAGGTGGATAAGGTGGCGACAGGCATTTTAAAGATGGGTAGGAAGAATTGGTTTGCAGTGGAGGAAAGCATCATGTGCCTTTTTTACTAAGGCAGGTATGTGTGTTAAGTGACAGGTCAGAGGGGCTTCAGCTCAAGTCAGGATGGCAGCACTTTGGAGTTTTCATGTGGAAAAGGCTCTAAGAGCCGGACATGTGGTTTTTTCTTTGATTTTAAGGCACTTGGGAAGTCCCTTTAAAGAAAAAAAAATAGCACTGTGGCTGGGACCCCAGATTTGGAAAAGACTAAATAATGGTGCTTGAACCACTACAGCACAGGTACTTTGCAGCTGTTCATTCTATTATGGTTCACAATTCCTTAATCAAATACTGTTTCTCAGGTAATGCTGTATTGGATCGTGCAAGCTCTCTGGCTGAAGCTTAGATGCACACAACTTGTCGCTCCCGGTACTGCTCTGTGTAATAGGCAGTTTGTAAATGTCTGTGTCAACTAGTATAGTGAACACTATCTATTTAAAGGGATATTTAAGTTTTACATTGTGGGATATATCTGATATTATAGGCACATATAGACCTTCGAAATTAGCAGGTGTCCTGGTTTCAGCTGGGAGAGAGTTAATTTTCTCCCTAGTAGCTGGTATAGTGTTACGTTTTTGAGCTAGGTATGAGAGGAATGTTGCTAACACACTGATGTTTTCAGTTGTTGCTAAGTAATGTTTAGTCTAAAGCCAAGGTTTCTTCAGCTTCTGATGCCCAGCCAGCAAGAAGGCTGGAGGGGCACAAGAAGTTGGGAGGCGACACAGCCAGGGCTGCTGACCCAAAGTGGCCAACGGGCTATTCCATACCATGTGACGTCATGTCTAGTATATAAACCGGAGGAGTGGGAGGCAGGGGGGATCGCTGTGCAGGGGCTAACTGGGCATGGATTGGCGGGTGGTGAGCAATTGCATTGTGCATCACTTATATATTCCAATCCTTTTATTATTACTATTTTCATTTTATTAGTGTTATCATTATCATTATTAGTTTCTTCTTTTCTGTTGTATTAAACTGTTCTTATCTGAACCCGCGAGTTTTACTTCTTTTCCCAATTTTCTCCCCCATCCCACTGGGTGGGGGGGAAGTGAGTGAGCAGCTGCATGGTGCTTAGTTGCTGGCTGGGGTTAAACCATGACAGCAGGTAATTTAGCTTTCTGGTAAACAGAACATATTCTGAAATGTCCTTTAAGGTACTTGTGCTGCTGAATAAACAGAAAAGATGTAGTAGATATATGTAAAAAAATGTATTAAAATGCATAACTTCAATGAGATGAGGACTTGCATAAACAGTGAAGACCAGTGAGAAGATACTGGGACAGTGTAACATCAAAATTGCTGTATAAGTAACCTGTGGGAGTTTAGATGGATTTCAGAGAAATGAAGAAATTGTATTGGAAAGTAGTGTGTTAACTCGAGTGTATCATAGTATGCACAAGGGGGCAGAGTTAGTTTCACATGTACCCTTACCTCTAGCATACCATGTCTTCTGCTTACGTAGCTGTGTAACTGTAATATTTCTTGAACCTAGATATATTTTGTATGTGGTTCTGACTTTTTTACTGCTAGTTCTGAGCCTTTCTGTTGTATATGTTCGTTTCTAAGCATTTGCAGTTTAAAAGGCAGCATAGCAAAAAGGCTGGAAGGGTTGCTGTTCAAAGAAGGAAGCCTAAATTGCACAAGTTTATATCTCTTCGTCATACCATTAGTGACTTTGCAAGAGGAAGAACATTCTGTCCTACCGTATAATGAGGAAGTGATCCTGGTTACAATTTATTATAAGAAAGTTATGATTTATTGTAAGAATGTCTTATGTGGCTTTAAATTCTCTGTTTCTGGAGCTGTAATTCTTGTGTTATCTCTCCAAATCTCCTCTGTCTCTATTGAGATTTGCAGATTAAATAACACAGAATAACAATTGATCTCCAGTATGGAAATAAAACATTGTATATTATTCATTTCTGATCACAGCTGCAACAGGAAAGTAACTACTATTAACCGCAGGTTTGATAACAACATAAATATGATACAAGACTGCAGTATACATTTTTAAAATATGTGGTAGAATGATTATCAGTGAAGTTGTGTATTGTGTTGCTAATGTTCTCATGATGTGCAGTGTTAATATAGAAGTAACTGGTTTATCTGTTCCCTTTGCTTACAGTGGCATTGCTGTAATTTGAAATGATCCTTCTTTTTGCCTCTTAGGAGAGAGTTTAGTTCGATACACAGTATTTTATCTTTTTCGTTTTATCTCCTGAAGTTTTTTTCTTTAAATGCCTTTGCACAATCAGACCTAATTTTTCCTTACGTCAGTTCTAAACTCTTTTTTAAGGGAGACTTCTTAGCCAGAAATGATTAGCTTCCTAGGTATTGTTGAATTCATGTCCAAATACTTTTGTTATTTTGATAATCTGTTTTGGCCACAGGATGACTAGAGATTAAAAAAAACGAAACAAATGTGTCTTCTGTGTTCATAGGTGACAGTCACATCTCAGAATTTATATAATTGAACTTCTTTCTTCTTGTCACTTGCAGGCAGAAATTGTCAAGAGACTGAACGCTATATGTGCACAAGTCATTCCCTTCCTGTCCCAAGAGGTAGGTAGTTGTTTGTACTGGTGGTGATCTAAATGATTGCCTCATCATATCTATTACAAAAGTGGGACTTTGTGTTGAGACTGTTTCCTTATGAATCTCTTGGTGCTTATAGATGACTTTCCACTGGGCTGTTATCACTGTAACTTGATTATTTTCTCCAAGTCCATTATAATATCATTTAAATCCATTTATGAAATGGAACGTGTTATAATGTGCTAAGCAAAATTTTAGTTGTTTAAGTATTTTGCTCTCATGTACAATGCACTTTTTCCTCACAATTAAGTCTTTGTTGGTCTGAAATCAGAGGACAGTTTGCAAAAATGCTAGAAAGGCATGATTTGTGCTACATTCTTGGCAGTGGGCATTAAAGTTCGGCAGAAACTTCTATTTTGGTATACCGAGTAGTGCTGTAGCAGGCATACAAATGCAGCTTTTTTTCCTGCCTTTTTTCTCTCTGCATCCCAGATTACTTATTACCTTAAATCCTTTTATGTTTTCTGTGTATTTAGGGAATACATACAGAAGACTGAAACTCGCTGTGAGCTGATTTCTCTAAGCTCTAATTTTCTCCAAATTATGATTTGCTGGTATTATCTTGAGTGCATTGTAGATACTTTGAGGGGCACTGGGATTTGGGGGAATTGGTGGGAGCTAGTGAGGGAGCCTTGGAGTCACAGGCACGTGTGAAATAAAATGTAAGCGTGGTTCATGAAAGGAGATCTTGGGTGCATAACAGCTTCCCCTGCCAACCCCGCTGGAGGAAAAGGGGCTGGAGGCTGGGGTCTGCTGGTCCAGGCTGGTGTGCATCTATTTAATGCATGGTTTCATTTCAGTAGAATCGGTAGCTGAGAAGTCAAAGCTGGAAGGTGTATTTCTGTGCATTTCATCTGTAAAACGTTGTGCCTGAGAACACACTGTGACTCTTTCTCCCACCTTTTCAGTTGTTCCATAAAATGCCATTGCTTTTCAAGAGAGCTGCTCATCCTGCTGCAAACAAGAGGCTGTGTGCTCAGTATTAGCATTCAGCTAATGTGCTCTGTGTGTGTGCATCTGTGTGTGTTTGAAATGAGAATAACACTATCAAAACTAGAACCTGACAATGTTCATGAGTGCCGCTGTACTCTCTGCTTACAAAGATGGATTTGTGGAAACTAAATGGCGTGTAATGATCTAGTTGCATTGCTGGGGACCAGAATTCAAGTCCTGCATGGATCTAAAAGGAGTAGCTGTTGATTTTATACTTTGACTGCTACAGAATCTCTGTACATAAAGTTACAGGGTTTTATCTGCTGTGCAGGAATAGCACAGCATATAAAAACGAGGTGTACAGCTGATTCATACTCGTGCCAAAGTGAGCACTAAAATGACACGATTTTGAAACAAAGGCAGGGGTGAGTACTTAGCAGGCAAAGCTATGATCTTGGCAAAGACATGGGATCAGCATTTCCACGACAGAGACATCTTCTCTAGAGTATGTGGTACTGTGTTTAGAAACTTTGTACCATTATACTACTGGTGGTACTGGTACTGCTATTTTCAGCTGAAATGCTAAACAAAACTTTATTACTTTACAAAAGTAAGTCACATTGCTCTGCTTCCTCAAACCCAGCCTATGTGCGTTCTTGGAGTAGGTGTTTCTTGCCAATTAGACAATCAAAGAAAGGGATTACATGTTCTTAGAATACATTTGAAGAAAGATGTGTTTGATTTACAGTGACCAATAGATTTTGGCCTTTGATTTTGGAAATCCTAGCCTCCACCCCATCTACATGCTCACGTGGAATTGGGGCGGGGGGTGGGGTGGCGGGAAGGCTGTAGGTTTTTGAGCTTTGATGTTAGTGGCATTGCACTCAGGTGAGCACAGGCTCTCTCCTTTTTCTCTACTCCCTATGCATTGTGCTCTCCTGTCCCTGGAACTAAATCGCCCTGGACTCACTCTCCTGAAAGCTGGTATTGGTACATTTTAAGTCCCTGCCTTAGAGGGAGAAGGCAGCGTGAAGGCTGCAAATTGTAGTTTGTTCTTTCCATCCGTTCGGGAGAATCTCCCATGTGGTGCTCACATGCAGTAACTTTTGAACTACGAGCCAAGGGCCCCCATCACTGTTTAACAACTTCCTGGCCATCAAGCTAGGCACGGAGAGCAATTTTAAAGTAATACTGGACTTAGACATTGCAGTAGCTTGTCATTAATATGCAAGTTGTAAGAACTATGTAAGTAGACAACTGAGATGATCCAGATTGTAAATTTAGAAAATTATTTTGTCCCACTTCTGTCATGGGTACAGTACCACCCAGTGGGGGCTTAAGTACACCAGTGTCAGTGTGCTCAGTGACTGTCGTTTACTTTATTAGGCTTTAGATCAGAGCTTTGAGTTAAGCAGTTTTAGATCTGAAAACAGGCTCTTGTACGGCTTCTGTGCTAGTGAGCCTCTGCTTTTTAAATTCTTGTCCCATAAAGTTTCCTTCACCTGTTTGTATACCTTGTTTACCAAGTCTTACAGCTCCTCTTCTGTGCATGTGGCATGGTGTCAAAGCTCTTTGGGCTACAGAGGAGATGGAGAGGTCAAAAAATACACAACTTCAGCGTTTTTACTTGCATTGAGAGTGACTAAAGGGAGCACTTCCAAAAAGAGCCGGTGTATGCATTTGTTTTGCGTGGAGGCGAGTGTGCTTTTTAGTTCACCTAGCAAAAGGGGAGGGGAACTAGACAGCAGACAGGGATTGAAAGGGGAAGCACAAAAAAACTTCACGTCTTGACAGTGCCACTGATCGTGATAGTTTTCATATTGAGGTTAGGAAAATCTTGGTAATTGTTTGACCTCTGTTAGTAGACACACTTATTTAAATCAGTTTATGTTGGCATATGCTGATGAGGCAAAAGAGAGCTGATCTCCAGATGTGACTATTTTGCTAGTCTTGGTTTCTATCTAATTTGTGTCTTTAAAAAGTGAGTGTCTTAATGGAAGCCTCTTTATTTCATCATCTAGATTAATAGAGGATTGAATTGCAGCATACTTTTGCTGTTTATGCATTTTGCATACAGTCTAATTGTGGAATAGTGGCTGAAAAATGCGATCAGGCTCCTTTGTATTGTGCCTGAGGGAAAAATGAACAAAATACAGTGGTTACATGCACTGATGGCAACATTATTGCCTCATAATAGCACCAGGTTAACTTGTCTTATTGCTTGTTAACTTTGTAAGGAATCAATGGCTTGCGATAACTCACTTAGAAGTAAGAAATCATGGCCAAAATCACTAGAGATCTTGTGAAAAGGATGCAATTATAATACATCACCCTACTGTGTACTAGTGTCTGCTCTGTTTCAGGGGGCAATCCAGTAAAGTATTCAGGAAATTCTCCAGGCTTCAGTCAGTTTTACTGTGCTGTACATCATCTGAGCATATATTTGAAATAAAGTACCTAACCTGCCTAAATACACAGTGAAGTGGTACCTTGTTTTTACATTGACTCCAGCTTCGTCAGACTGTAAAAAACAGCACCAAGAAATACGAGCTTCCCGTTTTGATAAGAAAGAGTGACTTTGTGGTCAAGGCATGAGGTGGACCTCAGGGGCGATGTGTGTTCAATTTCTGCTGCGGTTGCAGGCTTCCTCTGTTGCAACAGTCGTTTTCCACCTCCCTGTGATGTTGTGAGATACCAGTGTACTCAAAATAGTTCCTATTGCATAAGGTGAAGGGGGTGCTTGCAAGGCTGTAGGTTAATACTTGGAGGTTGTTAGCACTCAGTTAATGTTGTTTTGATCTGCTGCAGCTGGTATAGACAGTTCGATGTTCCCATCGTCAAATGATCTAGCCAGTAAGATGGAATTCATCTTGGGTCTAAACCCGTAGATCATGCATGCTTCTGCTAATTTACACTTCTCAACTAATTTACCAGCTGCAGCACAGTGTGATGCTTGTGCAACCCTGTGGCTTTCAAACTGGGGCTGGTTCTTGTCTGGTCAAGGTGGTGTGTGTGGCTAGCTACAACCTGTGGCTGTTGTTGTGGAACCCGATGGGCTATCAAGTGCTGAACAGCCTCATGTGCTGGATAGTGGTATTTGTTCAGTGTGGCTGGAGATACTCGTATATCATGGTTACCTTCTTTTGAGTAAATATTGACTGTGTTTATATTCATGAGAGTCACACAAGCTGGCTGATTTACAGCTAATGATGTAGTTGTGGCAACCAGGAGCTTAGCACAACCTGCAAAAGCTGCTTTAGAAGCCAGACAAATGTTCACGGTACTGGCCCCTGTCAACTTCCATGCCACACTGCAAGCATTATGTAGGCTGGAGGAGGCTGTAGTAAACTTTTTCGGAAAGTGCACTTTCTCTTCCAACTGCCAGTGAACTAGCTAGTAACAAGCTAGAAGGTTTGCTCTTTGATAGGAATCTTCAGTTGCTCGTGCATGATAAGGTGGTCAGATATACTTCAAATATACAGTAAAATGCCAAGCACTGGCATGCATACATGCAAACAAACATAAAAAAAGGAAATGCTGCATGCAGTTTTTTCCTTTCAAACACTTCAGTATTAGTTGATGGTTTTCCTTTTACAAGATAGATATGGGCCGTAATGTGTTTGCACTTCTCTGTACGTACATTCCTTAGAGGTGCTTCTGAAGTTCAGTAAAGAAGAGTGTGAGACCCGTTATATAGAAGCAGAGCAGGAGTCCTTACATGCTGTTCAAAAGGAAGTAGTTATTGGTCTGAGATGTGAGAGGCTGAGAAGACAAAATTATTTTCCTCCGTCTTAGACTTGTCCCAGACTAGAGCTGAAACAGTAACTACAAGGAAGCAGTCAAATATCTGTAATCCTTCTACCAAGGAAGGCATCTTAATAGCAATTTATGCATATATTGCTAATAAAGTTATTACGTTTTATGAAGTGGTTGTTCTGTCTTCTCTGAGTTACGGTGGTGTCTGGATGCAGTGACCCTGCTGGTCCCTTTTAGTTTTCTAAGTGTGTGCTGTTCTCCATGATAAGTGTGCGTTTGCTCTCCAGTTCTCACTAGTGTTTATGGTGCAGCCTCGTCTGATTGTGACGTCTCTAGATTGGGCTGTTCAGAATGGCACTGCTGCAGTTCTTAGCAAGACCTGGTCTGTACTCCCTCTAAACAGATAATACAACAGCTAAATGATATGAATAAAACATAGCAGAGCCTGCTTGCTTCTGCAAAGTGAATTTTCAGTGAATTTTGCTTTGGATGTTTTTGGCGGTGCTGGAGACAGGCTGGAATTAGGCGTTTTTAACACCAGCGTCTGTGTATATGCACCAGGGGGACTTTTGGCTGCTCGGTTCCTGTCAGCATGGCTCCCCTGTCATTGGGAGCTGCGTGGTGTTCTGGCATGGGTCAAAAAGCCCAGGTATTTTCCACCATGCTGCAATGCCTGTGTGTCGTGATTTCAGGTCAGCTCAGTCGGTAACAAAGCACCACGAAGCTGCTCACTCACCCCCCACCCCCTCGCCTGGCCACGTTGGGATGAGGAGAAAATACAAAGGCAGGCTTGTGGGTCGAGACAAGGACTGGGAGGGATCACTCCCCACTTATGGTCACGGGCAAAAGACAGGCTCAACTTGGGGAAGAAACAAAATCAATTTAATTTACTACAAATCAAAACAGAAAACAAAACACAAGGGTATTAGGAAGGGAAACCAAACATCAGAACAACCTCCCCCCACCCCTCCCGCCTTCCCGGCTCAGTTCACTACCGATGCTGTC
>VYZV01032485.1:71929-83642 GCA_013401275.1 Pandion haliaetus | reverse complement strand
CTCCACCGTTCACCCCCCTGGGCTGCAGGGCCATCAGCCTCCTCAGGCTCCTCCTCCTCCCCCTCCACTTCCATGATTCCAGTGTCGGCAGCGATGTTCCTCTCAGGTTTCCCAACCCCACACTACCGGTTCCCCTTCTTAAATATGTTTCCCAGAGGCGCTACCACCGTCACTCCCCGCCTAGAGGCGAGTCCGACATTTTGGCGCACGGGTCCGGCATTTTGGGGCAGCGAATTCTTCCAGCAACTTCTTAAAGGGGCCGCCTCTGCAGCCCCCCTCCCCTGCCACCAAGGAAAACCGTGCCACACAAACCCATAACACTGTGCGGAGCCAGGCCTGGGTGACAAGACAGTCTGGTAAGACAGTGCAATGGTGAAAAAGCCTACGTCCTTCTTGTGGTCTCTATTGTTGCCACCCAGTGTGAGACTGAAAGGAGGAGATTTTCCAGCACAAGGCAAGAGCAGACACACTGCTCATTACAGAAAGCAAAAAGGGGTGAAGGGAGGAGGCAGGGAAGAAGTTAAAAGGGAGAAACGATACTAGTCTGCGTGACAGGCGGGGCAGGGTATTGAGTTCATTGCTCTGGCCTCTTAAATGCAATGCAAAATGCTGTTTTTCTGTAACTGAAGAAAATGGGTCTGTCATTTGCGTGTGTGCGCAGAGGAAGGCTAGCATTAAATGTGTGTGAAAGCTGCAACCTTGTGTCTGTATTTGGCTGGGAAAAAAGTAACCCTTTTGTTGTTGTTGCTGTTTTCACTTGGCTGTAAATAGCTATGTGGTCACCCCATGGGCAGGCTAATGCGTACTGCTTGGTTTTACTGTAGTGCCGCTTGGTACCAGCACGCTGGCTGGCGAGGGCGTTCAAGTTCGGGATAAGCACTGGGGCCATCCATCTTTCAGTACCCACGTGGGCTGGGCCAGCCAGCTGCTGTCCCGCTCAGCAGGCTCCTTGGCTCCCTGCCCCTCACCATGGTTTTGGGTCGCAGCGGGTCCCCATAGCCCACTCGGGCTCCTTCTCTGCGTGTAGAGGTCTCCACCCGTTTCTGGAGCCATGGTCTGTAATGTGGAGGGAGCCCCACTGGCCCGCCCCAGGTTCAGAAGGGCTGGGGGCAACCAGTGGGCTCTTCGAAGCCTGTGCAGCATGCTGCCGTGCCGCGGGGTGACTCTGCTTTCTTTCCTGTGTCCTTATCCACTGGAGTTTGTGGTTTGGACCGGTGAATCGAAGTAGCCCCCGGGTCACTCAGGGCAGGTCCCCCTCAGCGGGGTTTTGGGACCTGAGTGGGAGTCTGCTGGGTTGCTGCAACAAGGTGGAAGTAATGGAGAGGCTTATTACAGACCATCTATTTTGGGCCTTTTGCATACTATGCCACTGAAGATCAAATCAGTGTTAAAGCAGCTAGCGGTTGGAGAGTTTTAATTGTCTCTCCCGTACCTAATTTAGGTTCAGTGTTACAAGCCCATGGGTTTTCTTCTTTCTATGAAGGCTTGATCCCAAACATATTAGAATCCATGAAAGATGCCTTGTGTGGCTGCTTAGGGAATTTCCGTCTTACAGTGCTTTCTAGCACAAACCTTAAAGTGAGATTTTGGTACTCTACCCCTCCACCTTCTCTTCCCCTCTACTGGGAATGAAATAATGTTTTTCCCAAATATCCTTGAAAGCCATTCGTTGTATATTTGCTTTAAAGGAAAGCAAAACATTCAAACTCTTGTGGAATTGACTTATTTTTCCAAAACCTGGATAAAAATTGGAGTAATTTCTACAGTGCCTTTGATGTCTTTAGGCTGGCTTTCTATAGGTCCCTCAGAAGGTTTTCCTTGCCTGCCCGTGGCCCTGGGAACAGGATTTAAGTAAATGGGTGTTGGAATTGAACACTCATGTATACAAATCAAGAGGTAGGTCCCTTTCTTTACCTCAGTGCAAATAGCATTATCTAGGAAATGGTAGGAAAGCAAAGATGACTGTAAACTTCTCTTTTTCTAAATAATTTTAAAGATTTTTAAAACCCATTTTGGTGGGGTTTTTTGGATGACTTGATCAAAAATTCTATGACTCGTTCTTGGTGTGGCTGACCTCCACCAGAAAATGGCAGTGTACTTTTTATGTGTTTAAATAGCACCCTGTTGCTATGTAGAGCCACATGTCACTGGGCTTTCAGCTACGTGATGGATGAAAGCTGTACCTGTCCTTAACATGTGATGACCTGGAGATGGTAACACATTGTCAGGAGCTTGAGTCTTCAGTATCGCAATTTCCTTTTTGCTGGTTATCTGTGATGGTGATACACCACTGCATTTTTTCTTTTTTTTTTTTTTTTTTTCCTGAATGCCAAGAACACATTTGCTCATGTTCAGCCTGCTTTTTTGTTCTTTATATTGTCTGCTTATAAGTGACAGATTTGGTTTACGTTAGCACTATAGCTTTACAAAACTCTAAATGGGACTGCTGTGATTCTGTTTGCAGCAGTATGTTATTTGCTCTCCTGGCATTTCCTTCATTTAATTCGTCTTTGCCTAAAAACAAACAAACCTTAAAACCATTTTATTCCTTCCAGGAGTGTTTCTAAATTACCTCCTTCATTATTTGCATTTATCCATTTTTTCATAGTTGAGGTCAGCATTTCTTACAGTTATAGGTGGATTTTTAGGCTTGCTTTTCCTCACCCTGAGGGCTTTTATGGGAGAGAGTTAATAAGTGAAAATGCCGTTTTTGTTTGCGCGTTGCACCGAGAACCAGCAAAACTGAGACTGCCAAGCCCCTGAGGTAGCAGAGCCCGTCCTTAGGGCCCCTTCTCCCGGCAGGGCTGGGGGTGCTGCCTGGGGACTCTTTCTGATGCTCTTTACCTACTCTTGGGTTGGAGGAAGTCTTGAGGATTTGGGTCCCCACCTTATTTTATGCAGCTTTCTGCCCCTGCTAAGGGCACACGGGAGGTGTTGCTGCATGGTCTGTACCGTGGCTCTGCTCTGCCCATATACACAGCCGGGGGGCGCAGACTGGAGGCTTTAAAGAGCCGCTCTCAGCCCTTCCCTTAAACTGCACCAAAGAACATCTAGATATGGGTTTTGATAAAGAGCTGATGTTTCATCGTTGTGGTTTCAGCACCTCTTGAGGTAGGCAAGAGCTCACTTCATTCTGTGTTCAACCTGTGGCTGTAAATCAAAGATTATTCACTTTCAGTGCAAATCACACAACCTATTGCAGTACTCCCTGACCCCGCCTTGCACCAATTTGTCACGTGTAATCCTGATCCTGTGAGGCTGCCTGTGCAGATGGATTTGCCACCGGTGGAGCTCCAAACAGGCACGGATCTGGTTGCAAGATGAGGACCTTATTTTATTTGTAGTTGATGTTTTGAAATAAATATCAATCAGTTTTCAGCATGCAGCAATTTTGAATTTACTGCAGGAATACAGTATCACTCAAACTGAGATAATATAACCACTGAAGCTTGTAAATTGTGTTGTTAATTAGACCATGTGTTTTTGATGGACTTTTTAAAGCTATTAAAATTTACATGTTGGGGATTCAAATAATTAGTTCTCTTTCACATGTTTGACAGAATTGTGAATGGCATTTTAAATTCCTTAGTTACAGTAGAGCTGCTTTGAAATGTACCTAGAAGGAGAATCTTTATATCCTTCAGTGATGTGGGTGCCTGCCATGTGCTTGTTGAAAATACATACCTTTCTTTTTCAGTATACTTTTTTTTTAGATCAAAAAGTTTCCATGGCTGTAAGGGAAGTGGCTTGCATTTTAAGTTGGCATGTAAATTCAAGAGCACACTGTGCTAAGGAACAAAAGGAAGATAGTTTTCCGGTTAGCCAGGATGTAAAATAGCTCTTTGGGGAGCAAAGGTATAATTCCTGGCAAGTAATGGCGTAAAAAAAACCCTCCACTTACGTGATGCTCTTGCAGATCAACACAAGATGTGACTTGTCTGTTAGAGAACAGTTCTTTCAAGCCCTGCATGTGTTTGAAAAGCAAAGAAAAAAGATAAAAGGAAGAATCTGTGCTTAATAATTTAGAAAACAAATAATTTTATTGTGTTTCTGATCTTCATTTATAGCACCAGCAACAAGTGGTGCAGGCTGTGGAGCGTGCCAAGCAAGTGACCATGGCAGAACTGAACGCAATCATTGGGGTATGTGGTCTTTCCGTTTTAGCTTTAATAGTGTTTGTAAAAAGCTTTTCTTTTTCTTTCTCTCTTGTATGAACTCATTTCCATCAGGTGGGCAAAAGTTGTGGGCAGTGGTGAAATTCAGTAGCTTGATCTTCATAAAAGCTGGGTACTGCCTGAAAACTTTTGCTTGCACTGTACTGAGAAGACAAATGGGCTTATTAATGTCTGTGTTGTATCCATTCCCGGAAGCTGGGTCAGTATCTGGGTGTCCTTTTTAAGTAGCATTGCTTCCTTTGCATGCCACGTGGCAGTCTGCTTCTGCAGCCACCACATCTTTTTCTGGGTGGTGGCTCAAGACTGAATATTCACCACACTTTTTATTTTTACATTAAAAAATATCTGTTACTTTTTAAAAAAAGACCCACAGACAACCAAAATTGATGACAAAATGACTCGTCACCAATGCGCTCATAGGCACCCTGCTCCTAGTCATCTAAAAATAAGGGTGTGTGGAGACCCTCTTGTAAAAGCTTTACTGCTAGCCATATGAGCTCGGTATAGCAGTCCTGTGAGATTTTATGGGTGTGGGCAGCCACAGTGTTTACAACTGGAGAGGAAAGGCATAACAACAAAAGCCATGGCTGTTCGCACTACATAAAATAAAGGTGAGAAGTCATAGCTTAATAGCACATTATTCACACGTGTAATTATGCAGCTGGTACAAGCAGTTGTTTAAGTTATTCTAATGAAGACACTACAACTGTACTTCCCATCTTCTGCGCCCTCCCAAATGCTTTTTCTTTTGTGTATAGATTATACATAAAAGTCTTTTCCTTTTTTTTATTCAGTGTATCAAACACACTTTGAAATGCTAATTATTCCATTTACTTTCATTAAAATTCAAATTGCTGAGTGAAGATGTGGATAAGGGTCGCCGAATAATCAATCTGAAGTGAAGATATTGCTTCAATTATGCCTCTGTCTTTTAACAAGGAAATCAGGACTCTCTGATCATTGCTGACGGTAGTGTAGAGCAGTGGTCTGATTGTAGCTTCATTTTAATAGGCTGTTTCTAACTCTATTTTGTATCCCTCTGACCACAAGAAAACACTGGTAGTCAATTAGAAGATATAAATGGAAAAGAGTAACCTTTATTTCCTCTGAAGTGCCCGTTAGAAAGAGGGGGTGAATCGGAGCGAGTCGTGTAGAATCATGAATAACATTTGTTGTATGTCTTTTACGCTCCAGTGGGGAGAGTGGGAGATGAATAATTTCCCAATTAGTTTTCATTACCTAACCAAAAATATTGCCTTCTATTAACATTCTTTGCATAAAGTAAGTAGCTAAAGGTTGGCTTCTTTGTTAAAGAAGTTTTTACATGTGTGTGCTGTGTGTGCATATGTAGCGTGTGTGTGTATGTGCATGTACCATTTTGTGTGTGTGTGTACGTGCACAGGCATGTATATGAATACTTCATGGTCCACTTCTATACATTTTTGCCATTCACCTTTGTATGTATTAGAGAGGCTGCAAAAAGCAATTTGCTTTCTAGCAAAGAATAAGCTGGTTGATGTAAAACATGTAAAGTTGTAGATACTGGCTATCAGACTCGTTATTTAAGTTTATCCTGCTTTCATGAACCACTAAACCACACAGAATAAATATAAACAGACTAGACACTTGTCTGGGAGCCTGGCAGTAACTTGTTAGTCTTCCCCCATCCAGACAGAAGTAAATTTTCTGTTTTGTTTGTTGCTGTCTGAATTTATCTCTTCAAGTCAATTGAAATTCTGTTGCCTCAAATTTTCATAATACCTGCATTTTAGTTTTGTGCATTAAAATTAGACAGTTTTCACCTCCCTCACAAGACTGAATTTTACCTTGCCCTACTACCTTTTATCACTCTCCTGTTTTATGTTGAATTAGAAAACACTGTGTGGCCCTCTCCTTAGTTTTAGAGAAACAGGAGCAATACGGACCGAAAATTTTGTGTTCATCAGGTTTGAAGAGAAGTAATCTATTCCAATCTTTAAGACATTCATTTTAAAAATAGAATAAATAGGATAGCAAGTTATCAAAAAAGCTTAAGTTCTAGTTGCATGAATACCCACAATAATGTTATGTCTCCTCTTAGATTTAAAGACTGAAAATGTAGCATGGGACTAAAAACGGCTTGTCATACTTTGTAAAGTGAATGCCAATAAAAATAAAACAAAGAACGTAATTAGAAATCATGGCTTTTCTATATCTCTAATTATGTTGTCTTATATTATTTTCCTGTTTGGTAAGTCTCACAGAGTTTGTGTTCTTTTAACCCTGTGATATTTTAAAAGCTTCCAAAGTTCATTTGCTCTTTACAGCTTTAAAAATACATCTTTTAGTTACCCATTGAGCTCTGTATCAGACAAAGACAGAAACAGTATTTGAGTTTTTGAAATACAACTGTAGCTTAAGTTTCTCTGTGTTTTGGGGCCCTATTCAGTTCACCTCACTCATGCTAAACCCCTTTGGTTTGAATGGAAGAACCCTGGGTTTGAGTTTAAAATGGATTTTACCAGAAAGAGAATTGAATGTGCACAAATCATGTCTCTCTCTGTGTTTCACGTGTATATATTTTTGTATGAATGTGCTCTGATTTAATGGAATCTGATGAAGCACCTTTTAACTTTGCAATATTATTCTATCTTCATTGGTAAATGAACCAAATCACTGATCCGTGCAGTTTAAATGCAAAATACCGAAGTGAGCCTGGAACCCGGAGAGACTGCTTGTTCTCCTGACAATAAACTAGTTGTGTTTAATGGAATGAAACACAGTTATAATGACTTCTTTCACAGGTCATGTTCAGTTTAAAACTGTTGACGGGCTGAAACAAGTTAAATATCATCTGTCTTCTTCTGGAGAGATGCAGGGAGAAAAACTAAACCAAAACTAGGTATCATAAGCATGCTGTAGGAGGACTGTAAATCTGCAGGCATCCAGACTGCATCTGGTGTTTGCCATGAATGGTATGGTACAGCATTCTTGCTCGGAGCAATTTGTAGTGCACATCCAGAGCTCCTTTCCAGGTTGGGTGTATTGGGATAAGCAGTGTGATATATCCAGTTGATCTTGTCATGTGTCACAGCTGCCATGTTTCTAAATTAGAATCTGCAAGATCACACTGTTGGAACAACACACAAATTGTAGCCTTAAATCACTAATATGATCTAATTAGGAATGATGTTTTCATTTCCTGTATTATTATTTAAATTGAGTCATCTAACTCTCTTAAAATGTGTTGGGTTCTTTTTGGGTTTTGTTTTTGTTTAGGGTTTGGGTTTTTTTTTAAATCCGTTATACTACATAATCGGCGCATGCTGTGTGAATGTGGTTACGTTTTAATAAGGGAACTAGAGAATTAACTTTATAAGAAATACATCAAAAGTATATATTTTTTTTTCCCCCCCTTGTTTAAAATAGTCAGTTTTCAACTGCTGTTGGGTAGGAAGGCAGAAATGGAGGCTACTGCTTGTGTGCCTGTTTATCACATGGAGAGAGATAAACGTACCAAAAACTTAAGAACAGGTATGTGATGGCGTTCAAAGAAAATGCAGTTTAGCACAAGAAATGCTGAACCTCAATTTTTAGCAGTGACATTTTAATGATAGGAAGTCTGCAAAATTATTTGCCATCAATTGTGAAGGCAATAACAAGCCTTGGTGGTTTTTCACACCCTCTGTGTTAAGTGCTTTCAGAATGACAGCGTAAACTGTGTTGGAGAACTCCAAGGAAGTAAAACTGATTAAAATGTTCATGCTTGAATGGTGCTGATGGAATAGTTCATTTGGACTTTCTCTACCTCCTGCAGCTCAAGCTGAAATATTAAAATTCAGTGGATTTAAATCTCTCTCCCCTCAGCTCAGGAAAAAAACATTACATTTTAATAGGTTTTAAACTCATAATTCATTGGTTTGGAGCAGCACTATTAAATCTATTTAAATATTACTTGTATTACTAAGGAAATGATTTAAATGATTTTTCCTTTACCATTCTATACATCTGAGTGAAAAAAAATGGCTTTGGTTTAATTTTTAAAGATCTTGTTTTATTATGTCACTTTTATTATCTTCTTTAAAAATAAGCAAATGGCAGTTACTGGAAGAAAGGACTCCTTCTGTGTTGTCACGTATAAGCATCAAGCTATAAAGTTCCTTCTTTAATACACTGCTTGTCACAATTTCTACCCTGTGTTTGAGGCTGAGGTGCTTGTTTGGCCCATCTCAAAAGGTGTGTAATTTTTGGTTGCTTTCAAGCGAGCAGTCCATTTTACAGCTGTGGAGAACACCACCTGTTTAAAAAATAACAGTATGCCATCGCAGTCGCGGAAACCTCTGGAAGTGGTGCGGTGCAGATAAGTACACACAAGTTGTAATAAAAACTTGGCGTCGGTGCATGCTATCATTGCCGTGGTGCCAGTGGTCCAGGGCTTCTGCCGCCAAATGCCGAGGGGCTTTTTTGCGTTGGTGCTCAATGTACAGAGGCATCTCCTGCTCCTCGTGGAGGGTGGGTTGTTTCTGCCTCTCGTGTGTGCTTGCCCTGCGAGGAAGAGCGAGGTGTTTTTGGGTTGAACCCATGCAGCTGAGGGGAAATGTTTTGATTCCCGTTAATACGGCAAAGTTATTCCTGCCAAGTGTGCATGTTCAGAAATGGGAGCTTTGGGGAGGATAGGGAAGGGTGGTAGAACGAGCAAGTGTGTTGTAGCATAGGGGCAACAAGTCATTTGTCTCTCTGGTCCTTCTGTATTTCTTGTTCAAAGGCATATTAAGCAGTGGTTGAAGGTTAAATGCTGTAAAACATGTTGGCCACCAGGTGTGTGTTGTACACAGGTTGTTACCTGTGGGAGGTGGCAGAGGAGGTTGACTTAATGGGTACATGCTATGAGTTGTGTTTATATGTGTACCCGAAAGAAATGTTGAAATTCATTCCTTCCCCTTTAATTACTCTTGTTTGCTGCTTGTCTGTGGAGGATGTGTGATGATATGGTCCTGCAAATTCTTTGATGCTGCCTAGTGCCTGAAATTTAATTGTAGAAGGAATTGTAGACATAGAAGGCTTTTGGGTGAGCACTTTTGGTTTTGAATTATTCATCTGAAGTCTGGCTAGGTTAAAGACACCTTTGGTTTGGGGGGGAAAGAGGTATTTTGCAGGGATTTTTTTTCTCCCCTTATACCCAGGGGGCAGCTTAAGAGAGACCCTTTGCAGGTGAGGCCTAATTTAAATAAATCTCTTCATATGCAGCATTATCCTGATTTAAGAAAGCTGAAAATGAGGCATGGGATCTTTTTAGGTATTTTTGAGGGAATTAACTAGAATGTAAATAATTCCAGGTTCCATATTTACTGAAAAAACCAATCTGCGGATGGATTTTATATACTGTTGCTACACTTGGAATGGGCTGCGACTGTTTTCCTCTTCTCCTATTTTCAGTAGCTGTGGTAGCTACTGAATTTATATTGGTCTATCGCTATATGAGCAGTCAGTAACATTGCAGTGTGAAGTGCAGACCACTTATTATATCTCACTGCCAATATGCTGATGCCAGAGGCCCTGCTCGTTTTGCTCAAGTAAGTGCATATGACATGAGTGTTATGGCTCACATACTGTATCCGTTCAGGCAGGAGAGCTGACTTCTGCCTCCATGTTTCTCAAGGTTTTCCAAACACTGGCACCAAAGCTATGTGACCACTGTATTTTTTTTTTTTTAATTAGGATTAATCTGTGCAGATGTGAGGAGTCCCACAGAGAATTTTCTTTGTGTTCTACAGCATGAACATATGCAATTTTTTATTTATGACTTATTTTTTTACAGTCCCACTTCACACACAGTAGAAAGGAGAAAACACTATTGCCAGGGTGGTCTGTACTGCAGTGTACGGAACCTGTCTCCAGCCAAATACAGGTTTGCCACACTCCCATCAGACCCTTGGTCTATTATGTACTCAGTGATGGCCTTATACTGGTGCTTTGGAAAAGAAGAAAAAGTATATAAAGGATCTTTTGATTTTGAAGTATTGTGAAGGCAGGGGTTTCCCAAAAAAGGCTTCATTGCAAAATTAGCAATGTTTATGTACTCAGTGGAGATGCAGCCCATTTAAATATATACCGTTACTGTACAGTATAGCCTGAAGACAGTTATTGCTGTGTCATGGTTTCATACCAGAGTTCAGATATCGCCCCTAAACAGGGTTGTATATTTGTTATCTAGACTTCTTCCCAAACACACTTAGGTCGCCTACAGCTGTGAATGAGGACTAGGATTTCATACAGTGCATCAGTTAAGCATTTGCTTTTCTTCAGGTATGTGGGTAGTTCTTTTGGAGTCTTCAATCTTAAACATAGGCTAAAGCAAGAGCTGTAGTGCTTAACTGGGATGGACACTAAAGTACTGCATAAGGAAAGTATTTGCAGATGTTAAGTTCATCCATGAAGAAGGAATTTAAGTGGTCTTAAATCTTTAAGTTGTCTGATATTTCAGAATGTTTGACTTTTGTTAGCGAGACAGTTCCCTGCTTACTGTTTGGTGAACTTTTCACAGTCACGTCCTTAGTATATGAATGCATCACAAGCATTGATGAACTGACTCCAGTAATGTTTCTGAAACAAGGGAGTAGTGCTTTCTGTGTTCTACCTTTGGAAGAGGCTGAGGCAAAGAACAAGTGGTCCTTCCACAGTCTTGGAGCTGTGACTTAAGTCCAGGTGTTTTGATCCTTTTCAAGACCTTCCTTCAGCAAAGCTGCTGTAGCTGGGAAACTGCACTAAAGCAAAAGGAATCACTTTATGTTTCAGTTATTTGACTAATGGGCACTACGTTAAAGGGACAGAACACGACATCGCTCAATGAAATCTGATTGGAGAGAGAGAATGGTATTCAGGTGTTCTAACACCTAATGTTGACTTGTGGGAGGAGGCTGCTTACCACTGGGAAGAGTAGGCATTACAGTGCTCTGCACAGGACTAGAGCTGCACCAGAAACGGCAGTCTTTAAAGGTGCAGAACGGGTTGGAAGAATGGATCAATCCAAGCAAGCCAGGGTTTTATCCCAAGCAAAGACAATTTGCAGAAATCCAACACAGTGTGTGTTTGTGTTTTGTGAGCATGATGAAACATAGTCTTAGCACTTACAGAGTTATGGAGCCAGTGCTTCTCAGTAATTGCTATCCAGAAATTTGACTTGCTAAGGATTGACTTTAAAAGATGCATTAAAGAAATGCATGTGTGAGATGCCTAACATGCATGTCATTTAAGCTAAGATTACATGGCTCTTAGACTATACCTTGTGAGGAAGCTTAGAAGTGAATTACAGTGGCCACATTAAAAGCTCTGGTGATAGAATTGCTTATAGATTTAGCAACTCAGGTCTCTCCGTGACCAGTAGCATTGCTTAACTTTTCTTCTAGATCTTGTTGGTTGATTCATTATACTTCTCAGATGGTACTTTTTTCACTTTTCAGTCATGTTTACGTAGCCCAAGGTTTCAGAAGCTTTTTCATGTGAGGAGCCTAGAAGAAGGTTATTTAAGACTCTGCTGGGAAAAGCATGGGCATTGCTCT
>VYZV01032485.1:52930-67972 GCA_013401275.1 Pandion haliaetus | reverse complement strand
TTTTCCTACTCTGTCCAGTTATTTTCAGAGCTCTCTGGAATTCAACTTGCAGTGAAAACACATCAGTTCTTGGCCAAGAGGGACTAGGCCAGCCATGCTGTTCTGGGTGATGTCAAGCCACTAGGCACTGAGGTGTCATTGCCCGTACTACTCCTAATGCCCATATTATATCTGGGAGGCATTAACAATGTTCAGTATATCCAAGGTACAGTATGTGCTGCTGTCTTACTGAGCTATGTAGAGAGGTTCCCAGCAAAGAGCAGTAAAAAAGGGGATTGCACTTGCAGTGCAGTTTTCTTCAAGCTCTTCGGAAACCATCCTGTATCCATAGAGGAGGTTATATAATGAAAATTGGGTGGGTCATTAGGCAGATCTATGTGGATTGTACAGTACTGTGCAATGACTGTCCCTTACTTGGTACACTTTGGTTGACAGAGAAATAGTTAAGAAGGGGAAAGCTCTGTCGCTGTTGATATTCTCAGGCTCTTCTCAAAGCCTTTGCTTCAAACCACTGGTGATTCAGACAGGCACCTTCTTGCAGTGGTTTATAGCACATTCTCAAACAGGAATGGGAATCCCTTGTTTAAAATGAGACTCCAGAACACAGATTATTTTGCCCATTCTTTTTCTTTCTCTCGCTCTCTTCCTCCCTCCCCAAATCAGGCGTGCCAGATTGTTCCCTTGCTGTAAGGCAGCCCCATTCAAACCCTGAAGCTAAACAATACACTGTTGGCTCTTGCTTCGTTTCATTGTAGTTAATTTAAAATTCTAAGAAATGAAGCATCCTTCCAGAAGAGCATCAAGGAAGAAAAATGTGTTTGATACTTTCTACAAGAAGGAGCACCTGCTGGAATGACATGGGTTCACAAGCAGGGAAAAGATTGAGCTTTCCCTCTTCTACCTGGAAGAATTTTCTTTCTGTTTGTTTTTTTTTTGTGGTTTTTTTTTTCCTCCCCCCACCCCCTCCCACCCCGTTATTTTTTGTATTTTGAATTTTTTTTTTCCTCACCTTCTTTTTGTATTGTTCCCCTCCTTTCCCTGGCACTGATCTGGGTTGGATGACATGCACGTGCCACTGCCAGTCTGATTCTGCTGCCTGGGTTGTATTTCCAAGAGTAAGAGAAGGATCTGAACTTTCACCGGGGGGTGTTGAGGGAGGTGTGCATGCAGTGTGCTGCAGTAGTTACCTAGTGTGCTGTATGTGACTCGCAGTCTTTTACTTTCAGCTCACCCTTATGTAAACTTTCATGCTAGGGAGGGGAAAATGAAGTTAACAGCGTATCGTTTCTTGATTGATTAAAGAGCTGGGTTGCAAGGTGGGAAGTGAATTTAGGCTCAAGTGAAAACCAAACAAAAGTAGGACTTGAATCTTTGCCATTAGGAATTTAAAATTGAATGTTTTTATGCAAAGCGAGTTAAGTTTTTATTTCTTCTTCCAAAGCCCTGTATACGGACTTGCAGGGGGGAGAGAGCAATCCTAGAGGATTTCTGTGGTGATTTACCCCGAGTCCTGAGCAGTGACTGCTTGAAAACAAACAGAAAATTTCAGAGCTAATCTAGTTACTGTAGGAACAGAAATTAGTTGGACGGTTAGTGGGCAAGCCTTAGACCTGAACAGACCTCACTTGGAATATATTTAACATAGCTTTTTCACCTGCTGTTCCCCCCCCACCCCCTTCCCATTGAGTAGCAACAAACAATCTTCCTATCCCACAATGGTTAGTATAGCACAGAGCTTGGTACAGCCCTAGTTGAGGTCAAGCACTCCAGTTCGAACCTCTCAAGGGCTTTCTCTATGTGTTGCCAGTGTACTGGTAAAAATGACTTTAAACTCTTGTCAGCACAGTTACTGGTGCATGCATCACAGTCCCACTCAAATAAACCTGTCACAACACAGAGTCAGCAGCTAGAGAAGAGTACAAGGGCAGGCCTCTAGCTTTTCATTCGAGCATCACTAAACGTGCACAGAGTGCCCAATTATTTCAGCGTTATTGAGCAAGCCTACAGGAGGACCCAAGCCTTGCTACATTAGATTTTCTTTAGTAATTTGCTCAAGTACCGCTGAGGACACTTAAAGGGCTTAAAACGGTGGCTGCAACCAGTTTCCTTTTCTGGACTGTTAATTCAGGTTTTCTCTTTCAAATTAACTCTCACTGCATGCTGTGCAGTAGCGCTGGGAGAACTGTTTAACACTAATTTTCTCAATTTTCAGCTGCTTTTTTTTTGGCATTATATAACTGCTTTTATAGTTACATATGTTTTGATTAGACATGTATGTGGTGCATTTCTGCTAGAAAGAGTAAAATGTAATATCTCTGTCAGAGACATAAAAATTTCACCAAAACTGTAAAATTCCTTTCCTTTATTTATTTATTTTTTTGTTGTTGTTCTTTTAGTTCAGCCTGAAGTTTACCGATTCTGTTGTGTCCAAACGTATGGACATTTTTAAAACACCAGGGTGTTTGTGAGAGTTGATACCTGGATCGATCAGATGCATTGGTTGATGTGATCAATCACATTTGATGTACAGGATCAATCGGACAACCCCTGGCTCCCTGAACAAATTCAATATCTGTGTTTCGTTTTTTCACAGCAGCAACAACTCCAGGCCCAGCATTTGTCACATGGACATGGTCTTCCCGTGCCGCTTACTCCGCACCCCTCGGGCTTGCAGCCTCCAGCCATCCCACCCATTGGCAGCAGTGCTGGTCTCCTGGCACTGTCCAGTGCGCTGGGGGGGCAGTCCCACCTCCCAATTAAAGATGAGAAGAAGCACCATGATAATGATCACCAAAGAGGTGGGTGCTGCCAGAAGAGTGTGTGTCTTCATTCATTTCTCTTCTTTCCTTTTTTTAAACTCTCCCCTTTAAAAAACAAAACAAAACCAAAAAAAAAAAAAAGAAGGAATTTTCACAAGGATTCCTAACTAATTGCTTCAGTATTTATTATCTAGCAGTAGCCAGAAATTGTGTTCAAATGCTAGAAATCTAGTTTCATAAATCTGGCTACACAGTATTAATAATTAACTGTACAGAAAAGTTAACATCTGTGCAGTTTATTATTTAACAGACATCAGGCTTCTTTCTTCCGAGTATGATAAATGTATAATTTTATGTAAACTAACTAGTACTTTTCTCTTTCTCTCTCTCCCCACTTCCCCATCCCCTGCCACCGCCTCCTCCCCTCCTTTCGCACGCGGCCTGCTCTGCATGCAGACAGAGACTCCATCAAGGTAGGGCTCCATTTCGCACATGTAAGGGGTGGCTCAGAAGAGCTGCACTCTGCATTTTACTGAAGTATGGCCCAGAGTGGTGGAAAAGTCACAAAGTGAAACTGGGTTGTGATGCTGATGTTGATTACCAGAGCCCTGCGCAGACTCTGTATCACACTTAGAAAGTGGCTGGTAGTGGGGGGAGTTAGGATTGCAGGCAACGTGCCGTCCTGTGGGTTTGGTGGAACAGCACTGAGGCTGTTTCTGGGTATAAGGAAAGGGCTGCACGGGATCTCTGCCCAAGCTGATGAGACAGAAAGGATTAGCCAGTAGTTTCAAGTCATTTGGAGGCTGTAAATTGTAATTCTGATAATATCGTAATAACGCAGTTACGGAAGCAGAGCTCTGTTGCTCACAGGGGAAAGGTGGGGTGCTGCTCACTGCTCTTGCTGAAGCCATTGGAGAGGAGCAAGCTGCTGTTCCCTACCCCGACGAAGGTGGTACTCGCACTAAAGATCCTGCCTTCCTTCTCCAAAAGTTAATTTTCAGGCTCTGAATATGACTCTGCAGCGTACCTGTGTGTACCATCCTGTGCGGGGTAGTGTTTAGAAGTAGATGTAATACACAGCTTGCGGCTCATGTGGTTTTGAGCATATGGTGGTGCATATGACTACGATTCAGCGTATGTGCCTGGATGCTTGTCCATACTGTATAGCCACAAAAGTCTCTTGGAGGCTCCTGGGGTTTTAAGGCTGCAAGTGGGCAGGTGCGTCTTGGCCCTGCTGTCTCCCGGATCGGTCTGCTCTCCTCGCTGCTGCTGGCGGTTTATCAACTCCACCATGCGAGGAGCTATGCCTTTGCTTCTCCTGCAGCTCCAGGTGGGGACATGTCCCCCAGCCTTCCCCAGCGTGCCCATTCTGCCACTTGCAACTTTGCCGCATCCCAGCCGAGTGCAACTGAGCCGATGGTTGTCAGTTTTGCTGTTACCCACATGGCTCTGCATAACAACCAGGAGCTGACAGGAACTGTCAGTTTTTACTGTGAGCAACAAAGGCACTGAAGCTGTCTATCTGCCGATGTAGGACGACAGCACGTTGGATTTCACCTCACCTTCCTTGTCATGAGGGAGGGCTAGAAACTGGGATTACTCCCTTATGCAGTGAGGCTGGGTGCAGATTATGTTAAGTCCATTTTCTTTTTTCCTGCACCCCATCAAACAAGTAGGGAAGATATCTAAATGTGGGAATACAAACCCGCCTGGTTTCTTTGGCAACTTTGCATACCTGTACAGTTGGAACCATGAGTGTTTCACTCAAGAAAGTGAATGACAAGAACTGCTAGTATATGCCAATTGCTGTTTTTAAACAAAATACGCTAGTCGTGTTTCTGTAACATCTGTGGGATGTTGGGGTGTTTATGCTGGCATGGGTGTTACGGGGAGTGTTTATATCAAAAAGGCTCATTTTGTCTGGGAATGATTCAAAGGCACTGTTACTCATACAGCTTCAAGAGGGAGAGGAGGGCGTCACTACTCTGCCAATTTACTGTGAAATGATAAGTAGATGTTTGTCTTGCACGGTGTACAGGTTGTGAGTTGGCTCATGTGTCAGCGTTATGGGGCTTGCTGCCAGCTTTGCAAGGTGAAATAGTTTGCTAATTTCCTTAAATGTTTTCAGTGATGCCCAGAGTAGCAGTTAAGTCGCTTGTTCGATCGATCTGTCCTCCCTTAAGTGGCTCCTGGTTAAGAGAGGCTTTTTATGATTGTCTGCTGTGTGACTTGAGATGTTTTTTGTCAGCCAGAACGTGCCAGTTGCCAGCAGCTGGAGCCTGTGTGCTTGTATGAAATAATTTATTCATGCAGGATAATGCTCCTTAACATTTAACAGGTAATGAACGTGACATAAATTTCCTTCTTGCTTTTAATTTTTCCCTTTCCTCTTCTAATGTGCAAACAGGCAGCTCTGGTACTCTAAATAGTAAGTAATTTTTGGCCATCTGTCAAAAGGAAATTTCAATACAAATTTAAATTAATGGTGCCTGAAATTTTTTATAGCTCCTCTAAAAGCCTCTAATGTGCAGAAAATTCTGAATCTGCTGGTAGTAATTAGTGTAGCATGTAATGAGGATATGGGCAATGTTATACAGCCCCAGTGTAACGTTTTGATATGGTAGCAAAATTTTGATTTATACAAGGTTGTGCCTGCGTTTAATTGTGAGAGACACTTTAAAGTGTTTTCTTGCTGATACAGATTATTAAACAGGGCAGATTTTAGAATAGCTCATAAAGTGTAAATTTACACTTTAGTCTACGATTCAGATAACGAAGGTACCCTACCCGTTTCTACAAAGAAAAGAGTTTGGCTGAAGCGTCCCATTTCTTGCCACCACTTCAGCGCTCTGGATTTGCTGGGCAGTTGTCTTCGTGAAACTTGCTGTCTCTAGCAGTGCTGGTCCCCACCCTTGTCCTGGTGCAGGCCAGGGAAAAGGGAGTTTGCATCACTCTTCTAAACGTGATGTTTACTGGCTGGTAAGCCAGACTGGGCTTGCATCCTTCCCAGCACCTCCCCAGAGTGAGCAGTTCGCTGCTGAAACTGAGTCATCACCTTGCAGGTAAACACGAGATTGTCCAAGAGCTATTCCTAAATAATAGATCAGCATCGGCACAGCAAGCTTCTGTGGAGAAGGGCAGCTCTGGGAGCTCTTTGATTTTGTGTTGGATTCAGTCCTCTGAATCCTTTGCAAAGTTCGAAGTGTGAGAAAACTCTAGACGTGGTAAACTGGGTCATGGGAGCTCGCTTTGTGCAGCGGCAAGGCTGTGGAGCGGACAAAAGGAAGGGAAGGGTGGCAAGCGCCAGGGCTGTGCTCAAAGTGCAGCCCTGGCTTAAGGGCTCTCGGGAAATATAATGTGTTTAGACAGAAAGACAAACAGCTCTGCAGTTAACCGGGCAGCTTTTCACTAAGAAGTTGGTGTGTCCCCTTCTCAAAGCAGTAAAATGTCTTCTAAAAAAAAAAAAGAAAGGATTATTCTGCAGTGGAGTCTTGCTTGCTAATTGCACCAAACAAAGATTTTTCTACCTCCAGCAAGAGCTGCTGATGCAGGAAGCGCATTGTTCTTCCCAGCCCTGGTACCCTCTCTGGGACAAATGTGGCAAAAGTTTCTCTGGCCCCTAACAAAGTCTCTTCTGTAAAACATACCCTGTGGAGAAGGTAAGGAAGCATTTTGTGTGCAAAAGCACCACCTGGCAGAAAGTAGTCCAGCCCTAGCAGTCTCTTCCCGTGGCTCTCGCTGCAGCAGCTGGAGTGAAGGAGCGCCTAGAAGCTGGCTGGGTTGGGGGCCTGCCCCAGGCAGCCAGGATGTCCCCCAGCAGGTTATTCCAGAATCTCAGTCTCTTCTGAATCGATGCCTGGTGCACAGGATCCAACTCCTGTAACTTTTTACCATGTCTCTTGTTAATCCAAATGTGTTGTTTTTTATACTCATGTCGTGTGCTGCCTTTTTTTGTTATTTTTTTTTTTCCCCTTCACCTGAATTGTAAGTTATTTGGGGCAAAGACCATGCCCATAGTAAGACTTGTCAACATGGTGGAGACTCTGTTCATTCTGATGCTTGGGGTTACTGTTTCAGCAGCAATACTTGCCAGTAATTAAAAGCTGCAGTCTTGTGGCAGGAATAAAATAGCTTGCTTGAGATTCCTGTGGAAAAAAGAGTGTTTTAAATGAAAGGATCTGAAATAACGCATCAAATGCAGGTTTAGGGTGAATTTCTGCCCAACACGCTGATGAACTGGAAGTGTATCAGGGCAAATGTGGGTTTAGCAGCAAGATTATTCTTGCCTTAATCTCTGTGAAGGCTAATAATTACACGTGGGGCAGATACAGGGAATGTGGATGGGTGCGATTCCCACGTTCCATTTATGTTTGTGGTGTCAGGTGCTCCAGTGCTTCTCAGTTTAGCTTCTTGAGCTGTAGCCACTATTAAGTGTTCAGACCTCTGCTGATTTAGTATTTAATAGTAAGCTGCTTACTCCCCCAGCTGTAATTTGATACTTTAAAAAAAAAAAAGGTGTATGAGTAATGCTTCTGCAAAAATGCCCCAACTTCTGGATTATGAGACTTTTGGATATTACCAAATGTACATTGCTCGGACTTTGTTCTTCTGCTGGTAAAAGAACACCACATAAACTTCCATAATGTACTGCTGTGGACTTTGTCTTAATTGTCAGGTTTCTTTTAAATGAGACTTCCACTAGTGGCATGAGTGTCCTGCCAAATGTTTTTGCATTCAGTATGTATTTAACGAGCCAAGGAAACGTAGTTATCTGTTACACGCCTAAAGAAATTTACAGAATTTATTTCCTGATCATTTTCTTATTTTGCCACTTTAACACCATTCAGCTGAAAAGCACTTCACAGGCTTGTTAAAATCCAAACGTTTCGCACTCATGCCATGGATTCCGCTTGTCCCTTTCTCTGTTCAGAAACAAGGCATTGCATGTATTTTGCTTTCCATAATGATGAAGTGGTAGTTTTAAGCTGAGCGTATTTGAACTAAACTTTGCTCCACAGGAGTTGTTTCTTTGATCTTTGTGGGTGTTTTGGGGGTAGCGTTATCAAAATATAATGAGTAACTTCTGCTGGCTTGCGATACAGTAATTTTTTCAGTATTAATTGATATCTGCCTCTGGGCGTGTAAGCTGTGCCGAATGTAACAGGTGCCCTAATTCCAGAAAATGTGTTGTAATTGTTTGTTTGTGGAACAGATGAATAAATATCTGTGGGGCATAGCTGGTCCTCAGGTGGTGAACGTGAATGGATTAATGATGTGATTGGGTGAGACATGCTTGTTTGTTGCAGTCTCGTCCAGTAACTGTCTGCTGAAGCAGAACAAATATTAATTAGCAGGGTCCTGTTTGTTGTCTCAGTCTATCTTATGGAGCTGATTTTTTGGCACTGATTTTTTTTCTTAATAACCTTTTCATGACTAGACTTGTAGCATGTCATTCAAGCCTGGTGGTTTTTAACAGAATTTTAGAACACGAAACTGAACCTCAGGTATATATCTCCCTGATGAGTTTTTTTTCTTCCTTTCTCCCTGCCCCCACCCCCACCCCCCCATTTTACATTTCTTTCTTTCATTCAGTGTCACATCATTTGCCTTTTTAATGAGGTCGTCTGGGAATTTTAATTTAGTGTAGAGTATTCTTATGAAAGTAACAGCATGTACTCTGGTATCAAAGAATTGGCTGCTTCTGCCATTTTTGATGGCTTCACCTCCTTTACCCCTTTTTTTCCCCGCTTCTGTGTATTAACTGTACGCTTGTCTCTTTACCTTGCACCCTTTTGCCAGTTACCACAGGGAGACTCTTACTCAGTGGCATGCCCACATATGGACAGACTCCTGCAGTGCTTCTCACTATCAAACTTTATTTTGCCACTTGGTGATTTAGGGCAACTCAGATGGTCTGTCTCCAGATGCTGTCTTTACCCAGGAGGCAAACACTTATATAGGCTATAATTTCTAACCTGAGCAGTCATGTCTAATTATTTCCATGGCAACAGACTGTGATGTTGATAACACAGGATTATGACTTCACATTGTAGATTAGGAAGAGGAAGTTTGCTGGGGTGAGGAGGTGGATGGAAAGGTCTTCTCCAGCGCAAAGGCTTTGACAATGTAATAGCTGGGGGGGGGGAAGAAGTTATAAAGGAAGGGAATGAATCTGTTTATTATCTGTTTTGAAGTTCTCATTGTAAGTGTGCGATTAAAATCATGCTTTGGATGCTGGCATTCATGGTTTACCCCAGTTTACTCATGGTGAACGTTTCTGGAATGAAGAACACATTTGCAGTTCGGGTTAAATAGGTGTTAGTCAAAGTAATGGGAGAAAATAGAGAATACTTACTAGTTTTTGTCAAAGTGGGACATAACCTAGATGGCTGCTTTTTGCCTTGGAGCTTTCTGTTGGGGCTGATACATTATTTTGTTTTTGTGTTGAGCACTTAGCATTTTGATTTTGAATTGTCTTTAAAACCCTTAGATACAAAGTAACTTGAAACATCCCTTATTTTTATGCAAATCAATTGATTCCGTGGGCATGCCGATTATCTGCTAAAGGGAGAGAAGGAGGACAGATTACCTTCTGGAATCAGCGACATGGATGACATGCATTGGAAGTTTCTGTCCTCAGGTTAAAGTCACTGAATGCTAGTAGTAGGTTAATACTTGTATTTACATTTGTATTGCTTTCCCTGTCTCTTCCCTGGCACAGGGAAAGAAGCATATTCCTAGTCAATGTATTGTCAGTCTCTTAGGTTGATTTTAGAAGAAGTTGAAGGAAATGAGTAGTCTGACTGATTCCCAAGTTACTATGCAATATTGCTGAGTGCATCATGAATTACAAAGTTTTAGCTGTGCTTTGAGGGAAGAAGCAATTAGGCTGGCCAGCAGGAATCGACCATTGAGGGGAATTTGCGGGAAAGTTAGGCCATGTCTCCCGCCTCTCTCCTGCCTCTCTCCAGTACAGCTCTAATTGAGTCAAATAATTAATTAAATATCTAAAGCTCAATTAGCCTATTCTGCATAGCAATTTGAAAAGTTCTGTGTTTTCTTGAGCGACATTTGGCCTTTTGAAGAACAAAAAATTGGAAATGCTAATGTTTTTCAGCCAACTAAGGGAAGAAAATAAAAATGTCTCCATAGCAACAAAGCTTCTTTCTAGATGGTTTTCTAAGATATGCCTGAACCAGAAGCAGATGTCTGATTTGAGAATCTCGCCTCCTTCAATGTAAACAAATAACTTCTAGGCAGGTGTTGGAAATAATATGGAAATCCTATTAAGGGGCCCTGGGTTCCTGTCACTCAGGAAGCCCCTGCCACAAAAGGGTTGGTTGTCTGAATAAAGGAGGCAGAGTAAATTCTCGTTAGGCTTTAGCTTTTCCCAGGAAATGATTGTCTCTGCGTGCTCTTTCTCCTGCCAGCCTGAATGCAAGCCGTTTCTTCTATTGATCCCCTCTGCCACCCTCGCTCTCTCCTGCTCCTCTCCTGCTGGATTAGCGCTTGATGGTGGCGGTGGCGGCTGCTGCTGTTTAGGGCGTTGTGGCATTTGTGATTTTAACCTCCGTCTCTCTATCCCCAGCCGTGCCTCGGCCAGTGAGAGGACAGCCAGAGAAGACCTATGCTGGCCTGGAGCAAGGAGAGGAAGGGAAGTGGGCAATGGGGGAGGCAGAGCAACCGAGTGCTGGGTGGCTTATTGCTCTGGCTCGTTTCTGTGAATTTATAGATGATGTTGTAGCCCTTGGCACTGCAAGACTGACTGTCATCTGGACACGGGATTTTCCTTTTTCACAGGGACCGCAGATTTGGAGGGGCTGTGATAAAGGTTTTGACGTGGCTGCCCTGCTGGTGTCACATGTTGGGATTTAAAATGAGATTGTTTTTTCTCGTAACGTATCTAGAAGTTGGTAGGCCTCTTTTTTTTTTTTTTTTTTTCCCTGCTTCTTTCGAAGTTACTGAGAAAATAATGTTGTGCCTGGCATCAGCAGTCTGTTAGTCTAATGTGACACTTGTGCTGCCTTTGCACTTGGCGGTGTCAGTTTTGTCCCCAGACCTTGCTGTGTTGATCCCTGCACTACCACAGCCTGGGGACCAGCTTACCTGCAGCCTGTGGGCAAAAACTTCCAACACCGGGCAGGCAGGAGCAGGCACAGAGGATGAGTTTTCCAGGGTTTCTAGGCTGGAAGCAGAGACCATGTGCGTGTCCCCCCTCCCCGTCTCTGCTTTCCTTGGTGCAGCAGCCGTGCATAGTGATGCTTTTAATAACACTCAGAGGGTTAAATGTGGATAAACACAAAACAAGGCTTCTGAAAAGCCTGACGATTATCATACAGCGTTTCTCGGACTATAGCCCCCGAGACGCACTTCATAAAGCCAATAAAGCGCGCGCCGGTGGTCTCCTGTTGCCCTGGCAACGGACCACAGGGCACCCTGTATGTGAAATGCATGAACATCTGCGAATTAATCTTTTTTAGTTTGTTCTTTCCTTGGCACCGGTGGGGCTGTGCCGGCTGGCAGTGGCTGAGCTGGAGGGTCCCCCAGGGATGCCCCCAGCGCCTGGCAGAGGGGGTGAAGCTGGGTCCCTCCTGGCAGCGCTTCCCATGGTGGAGGGACTCAGTCTGATGGCACTGGCGCTGGGATGCTGTTAGCTTGCTTTAGGCTGCACGGGAGAACGAATAAAAAAATTTTCTCCTGAGTTGAGCGTTACTGGGCTTGTCAGTCTGCTGTGAAAAAATAATCTGAGGGGAAAATTTAAATAAGCGCTCGTGTCTGCACCGCAGTTTACTGGACTTCACCACTACCGTGCTTCACTCTTACTGGATTGTAGTGGAAACAGAAGTCGAGGGATAGCTGCTCTCATGCAAACCGCAAAATGGAGACGTGTAATAAAGATCAGCAGTGTGACAGCCGACCCGGCAAGAGGCCCGGCCGCGACTGCGCTTCAGAGATGCAAAACCCAGGAGACGATGGTTTCCACTGCCTGCCGGAGCAATTACGGAGGGCTCCAGCACGGGGCTCATCAGCATCCCGCCAGCGCCCGTGCAGGTGTGCGGGTTTTCTTCCCCTCGCCTCCCACTGCCCTCGTAACCACCACATTGCCCCATGGCGCGGATTTTGTGTCCGGCTCTGGGCGCTGTGCTGCCCGCTGGCTACAGGAGCCGGGCTTGCCCCGTCGCTCTCCACCAAGTCTCTGGGAGGACTGTAGGGGGAACACTGTGTATGTCGTATCATCAGCGAAGGCTGGATGCAATCACGGTTTTAATGAAGTATTGGAAGTGAAATGCCGCTTTAATCTGCTAATTGCATTAAGAGGACCGCAGATTGCTCTGTATCGCTTCCTTCTGAGCTGCAACCTTATCAAAGAGTATGGAGGTGCTTTTAAGTGAGGTATTGCATCCAGTCGGATGCTACTTGTTTGCATACGGATATTAGCAGGCACAGCTGTACCTCTGTTTTTCTGCCTCTTGAGAGGCAGTGTATGCAGCTGTGGGAGTTTCCTTAATGTGTACTTATAAGTAAGTAGGGCGGGGGGGACGGAGAAGGGAAAAATTTCGACATAGTTTGTTCCTTTTTTTGTTCACAGGGTGAGTGGTCTGTCATAGCTCCTCCATGCAGTGAAGCTGGCATATTTCGAGCCACTGTATGTTTTGAAAGAGGGCATACAGTATTTTCTTTGCTGTATTAATCTTGCCAGGTCAAAATAAATAATAACACTGATTTTGCTAGTGGTGTGCCATTTTGTCAAACTGGCGTGTGCTGCAGAGGTGCAGCGTGGGTGTATGGAAGAAGGACCAGGAGAAGTGTCTTGCAATTGCAGCTGCCCCCAGAAGAAAGGTCTGCAGGGTTGTGTGGTATGAGCTTGGCACAGACCACAAACAACGCAAAACGTGGCAGGTACAGCAACATATTTCTGAGTCCTTTGCTCATTTTATTTTAATAACGAAGTGCCCAGACTATATAGAAATCGTTGCTTGCATTGAGTTCAAAAGCCAATGTTGACCTAAATAACATGAAGCTTTGTCTTGTGATGTTACACCACCAGACAGTAGGAAATCATTGTATTTGGCTTGGAGTAATTATAGCTGTGTGCTTGTATTTCTTGTCTCTGCCTAACATGTTTGCTGAAACCATACCTGTTGATGCTGTATTTCTGTCCCACCTCTCTATTTCTTTTAAAAATACCAAACTGCAATTTATTTTAGCCCTCGAGGAAGTGAATGTTTTGCTTTTCCTCCCCTGCTTCGAGGAAACAGTTTCTTGCAATGACCTCAAATACTATTTTGTAATGAGCTTTACTGTCCCATACTGCAAAATATGAGAGGAATTCAATGTCTGAATAATATTAAAATAACCCCTTTAAAAGCAAGTACAGTAAATCTTGTGGGGTGAGAGAAACCCTTTTTCTGCTATTCCCTAGTGTCTTTGCAAGATCCCTGTCAGGATACAGAGCTGGCATTAGAGTAGCAAAGGCACCTTGCTTCCAGCATAAAGGCAGCCTGTCCAGAGTCAGTTTGGTGCCTTTATTAAAAGCACTGTATGCTCACCACCTAGGTAGCCTAGAAGCTTTGTATCATACCACAGGTATTTGAAAGCAATTAAGTATTTAGCAGACCTTCTGTAGGACTTCTGCATGCTTCATGAAGGTGGTGTGGTAACTGTGTTGCCTCCAGCTGTGGTGAAGGCTGGAGATGCCATTTTTGGACCCTTCTTGCTCCTTCAGGCGATGAGGAAGAAGAGACATTTTTGTGTAGTGTTGTCTCTTTTCCCTGTTCTTTTTAGAGTATCTACGATCAGACTGCACATGTTTTTCCCAGTTAATCTGTGTAAGTTGTAACCCTTTTAATATCAAATGTTTTCAGTGCTGTAGTACCTCTTTGTTGTGCCTTTGGTCTGCAGACCCAAACCCATTTTTCAAATACTGCTAATCACTGTAACAGTCCTGCTAATACTGATAAACAAACTTAGCGTTGCAAATAGCAATAACTTGATTTGTAATCGTAAATTTAACTGAAGTTTCCCATCAAGTGGAGTAGGGCTGAAACGGGTGCTAACAGCTGCAGCAATCACAAACTGACGGAGCTGTGGCTACTTGGTAGACAAGTGTCTCATAATTGTTTTGGACACAAAGAGGAAGAAAACTGATTGAAGAAGGCTCTTTATGTTGACAACACACAGCTCCAGAGATTGCTACAGTGCAATCACTGTAAACCCGCTTGTTTTACAAACAAAATACGTTATAGATTCTAATTATAAAAACAAAAATGTGTGCTGTAATTTGACACACAGAGTTTCACTTACTATTTTGCTAAGTCTTAAAAGTGCTAGGGATGCTTTCTGGAATACTAGTTACTCAGCATGCACAACTGCTACTGTAGATGTAAAAAATAAATTTATAAGTGTATTTGATACTGTGTTCTGGCTCACGATAGGTATACGTTGAACACTGCACTGTGATGTTATGTAAACTGGTCTTAGAAAAGAACATTTGTTCATATCCAGGGTTGGTTTTGCCAATAGTGAGATTAAATCAAAACAAATACCACTTGCTATCTAATTTGCCCGTTTTCTTAAAGTTTACTTAAAGTTTAAAAAGAATATGTTAATGTAATGATACGGTTGTGACAAAAGCCAACAAAAACGAGGAAGCAAACATCTGGAGGTGGCTGTTTCCCACACTAAAGAGGCAATTGAAGCAAAAGACGTGATGCTTAGCACTTGGTTCTATGCTGTGTGACTAGTTTGCGCTTTGAAAGTGTAAACATGAACCCCCGTGAAACCCCTGGAGAAAAGCACGTGAACATTTGCCGTGTGGCTGCAGAGAAAGAAACGCTAAGGTGGGTGATTAAGAAGAGATCAAATGAGCATGGGGGGGAGGGAGAGATGTGGGAATAAATGCGTGTTTCCTCTCTGCATCCACCTGACGAACTACTGTGCTTATTTTTATCCACATTTTACCATGTTCTCTGGAGAGAACTCTTTTACAGTTCGCATGAAAAAAAGAGGGAAGAAAAATCGTAGGCAGCAGCCTTGATTATGCTGTGTAAAGATCAGGCAGCTAGTAGACCGATGCGTGCCTAGCGCTTGTGTGTTAAAAGCTGTTTGCTGTCTGTACAGTGACACCAGAAGCGAGGTGTAGGAAGGCGTTAATCCTCGGAGCATTAGCGCTTTCCAAGATCCTAAGTTACCATTGTCCTCTGTTAAAGTCAGAATTTGCCTCATGTTTCCTTTTCTCCTGTCGGACATCTGGTGGCTCCTCGGAAGTATTTCACGAGCAGTC
>VYZV01032485.1:14365-44042 GCA_013401275.1 Pandion haliaetus | reverse complement strand
CTCCCTTTCATGGTGGTGAGCCCACAATTAAATTGCTGCATTGAATGCTCGGGCTGATTGAGCTTTTTCTCTTATCCTGTGATTGCCTGCTCTCCCTCGCTCTGTCTCCCTAGTTAACTCCCTATACACTCCTCTGTTTCTGTTTCTATTTTGCTAGAGCTGATCAAACTGTTTCAGGTCTCTGCTGAAGGAGATAGCATGAAAGATCAGTAATTTGAACCCCAAATAAATGTTTGAGGAGAGGAGAGCTGTAGTTCCGTGTTTCCTTGGCACTGCTCTGTTCCTCAGATTTTGGAAGATGATTGTATTTACCCTCAGTTCTTCTGAATCTCTGTAACTTGGTGGCCTTTGAACCCCTTTGTTTCAGTGTGTCTGATTTTTGTTAAAGTAACATGGAGGGGTTTGTGTGCTATGATGACCAACATGAAGTTTGTCCCAGATTTTGGCATTTATTTTCTGAAATGCCAGCAGCACGGTTTTCTGTGTCTAGTAGCATTTCCAAGCTTGCACCTTTGTTATCCCTGAGCACTTATCTTTCCTGGGATCATTAGAGACAGAATTCCTTTGCAGCCTGCGTATGCCCTGGGGTTCAACTGCTGAATTGCCTACACCAATTGCAATTTGTGCCTTAACACCTTCTTGAAAATCTTTTCACTGCGTCCAAATTGCCTGCTCTGCTGTGTGCTGAAGCATGTGGTCTTAGTTTGGGGTCTGTTCAAAGGGGAGGAGATTGAAGTGCTGGGTGGTGAATGGAGAATGGATCAGGTGAATTGCTCTGTGGATTAAAGGGGAGGATGTTTGACAATGCCTGGGTTATGTTACCATCAATTAAATTCAATATTTACGAGTTGGCAGATGTGGACGAGAGCAGACTTGATGGTAAATGTAATCTGTGAACTTTGAAGCTTCTGTAAACCTATCAGAAGTGTTTTAACTCCTTTTCCTGCCCATCTGTTTCTTTTTCTTTTGTTCCCTGCTGAAACCAGGTCCTTTGTTCAAACTGTGTTGCTTACCAAAGGGTGCTTGTTATTCTTGCCACACTCCCTGGTTTCACTACCTTCATGTGCCTGTGCTAAGATATACTTTAACCTAAACCTGTCTTTCCTTTTTGTCTCACAGCTGTGTTCCTCTACTGCTTCGCTGCTTGTACTTAAGCTGCATCAGTTCTTCTCTCCATCCTTTGACCCTCACAGTGTCAGTAGTGATTAGGCCTTATGTGTGTTGTGTCCTTCAGCCAGTGATAAATGGAGAAGCTGTATTTTAAAGGATTTATTGCAAAAATCCATCTGTGAAAGGCTAGCTGTCAACCCTCACCATTGCTTTAAACACCTACTTTACTTGCCACCACCATGCACCTGTACACCAGGAGGGTCTGTAGAAACAACAGCACATGCTGATAGGATTATCCGTCAAAATTACTAGGTATCTCCAACTTCTGCTGTGTGGCCTGCTTAGCTTTTCCAGCAAATTGATAAGTGTATGTTGAAATACGACTGCAATTAACGTGTACAACCGTAGTGGTTTATTGTTCATTTTATCACCCATTTCATAACATCTAGGCTTTGATGCTTCTAATTAGCTTAGATTAGATGTTGCAGTGGCACCACCAGGGCAAGCAGATCACCAGTGTAAACAGTTACACGGGTATTTTTAAAGAAATTACACACACATATATGTAATGTACGTACATATCTATACTTCTATGCATGTAAAACTTTTGAGAACACTTGTGTTTCAAAGACTTAACTGCTGAGCCTACACATTCTCTTTATTCTGGACTTCTTCATGGCTGTCTCATTGCTCTTGCAGCAGCACTGCACATCTAGACTTTGATGTTTTTTATGACATACTTATCCACTAATTAACTTCATTAATTTTGCAATTAGTGAAGTTAATTAGTGGGTAAAAATACTATATAAAACTTCAAAGTTTGCATTTTAATCATAGTTTGTATTAAAAATAATTATCACACACTTGATTACTAAACTCAATCCAGTTAGCTCAGACAGGGTCATGTGATATTAAAACCAGCTTTGTTCTGTATCTTTCCTAGCTAGTTAGTAGAATTTTTCACTAACAATTACTGAGACTTTGTCTGGTATCTGAAAATGCAGCTACAGGGAAAAGGCAGTGACTGAGCCAAAAAAGAAATTTTTTTTTTTCATGCCATGGCTGAGTGGAAGTTGCGTTTCAGTTTGGTTAGGTAGAGAAACAAGTTGGAAAAGGGGGAGGAGAAAATATTTCAAAAGTTCACCATGACTGGTGATATATGTGGGAACAATACTTGGCTACCAGCCTCCCCTCCTTTGGTGAACCATTTTGGAAGAGATGTGCTCCAGGCTGTACTACCTGACTGCTTCAGCCTGATCATGATCCACCGCATAGACCTGAAGGGAAAGGCATGGTACGGAAAACCCGCTTACTTAAGTAAGGACAACAAAGGGGGGATGTTGGAAAATTAAAGCAAAGAGCACAAAATCCGTGAGGCTGGAGTGGATACTGGGATGTAGTAATAGCAATAATAGTAATGTAGTAGTAGTAGTAGTAGTAGTAGTAGTAGTAATAATAATAACAACAACAACAACAACAAAAAGGCGTGGTAGCAGTGTAGGCGTGGGTGACCTCATGAGCACAACCACTATGCAAACGCTCTATATGTTGTCTGTAGAGCAGCCCACAGCATTTCACACCATTTCCCTCAGATTAATAAAAGTAATGTACACATGCCTGTGGGTGTATGTAAATGAATGCATTTTTTTTAGACAGGTAGGTGTCGCCTTGTAGTTAGAGCTGTGCAGAAGGTTTGCTGTGTTGGAGCTCTTGGTTACAGTTTTTTTCCCTGGATGCATGGTCTCGATGGGCTGTGCCGGACTGCCCCTTCCTCTCGCCCCGGGTGTTTCTTATGCCCTGTCCTGTCAACCTCTCTGGTGGGGCCTCTTCCACCTTGTACCACTCATTACTCAGCAGAGCAGTTTCTCCTTCCTCCCTGGCATATCAGAAGTTGCAGCACTTCTTTCCCTTTTTTTTTTTTTTTTTTTTGGTTGTTGCTGGTTTTTTTGTTGTTGTTTCTGATTTAAGCATACAATTTTATCTTAGCGAGCTCATTGCTCCAAGCCCAAGCCTGGAGCAGTGCCTGAGTCCAAGCTCTGGCACTGGTACATCCATCCACAACACTGGCATCAGCCAACCAAGTAGCATTACTGCCTGGTCGTTTCCCTGCGATGCATATTGTATCCATTTTTATAGTTTCTTTTATACTTTCAACAGACTTTATAACAGCAGTAATGTCATTCAGATAATTACACCATAATTGACCTTAGCGTTGAGCATCCTTGGCTTTTACTGCAGTTTGCTTAATACTTCAGGATGGTCAATTATCTCGTAATTCCCACTTTGTTGGGAATTATTGTATTAATTATTACACTCTAAATACATCATTTTGGCACAGTAGTAAGGGTACGCTGGGGAATGGTCATACTCGTGAATGCTTTGAAGAGTTACCAGCTTTATCATGTGGGAGGGCTTTTCATCCTGTCATCACTAGCCATTACTTTTAACACTGATTTCATTTAATTATCACTTAGTCTGCTCAGGCCAGGTCTTCATGTGCAGGAGCTAGCATATGGGGAGTTAGGGCTTGCAGGATTTGAGAGCAGTTGGATATCTGACCATATTGCTTTCTCTTCTGCCATGTTGCAGTGTAAGTAATCTATGTTAATGCAAGTAATGTCCAGTGGAAGTTGGGAGTAAAACAGTGAACTATTTTTTTTTTTGCTTTTCCTAGCAATTTGAAGTATTAATTATCTCAAATAGACAGCGAGCACACTGATGTTTGCCCTGCTACTGGTGAGAATTTTACGGCTGCATAAGAGGCTTCCGTGGCCCTCTTCATTCATGTTCATTTAATTTGTGCATGTGTGCCACTGGTACTCCGCCAGGAGCAGCGCCCTGCCAATGTTGGAGAGAAAACAGAGTGGTCCTTGTTGTGGGAGATCTTTTCAGATAGCGCTGTGCTCAGCACTGCCCAAAACGGAGTCTGAAGCATAGCATGCCATGCTTTACAGGCTAGTGCAAAAGATACTGTGGGTCCAGCACCGATGACACACTGTTCCACTTTTGAAGCAAATTACATGGACAAGGCAACGTGCTCAGCTTTTCTGTAAATGGGTATGTTCAGTTGGTTTTCATCAGCATTTTGTGGTGTATTTAACAGGAACAAAAGTGTTCTACCTAAGCAGAATATGAAAAAATGGTACATTTTGCTAAAATGGAAACTAAATATAACCTGCTTTCACCAAAGAGTACTTTTTCCTATGTCCAATCTAATTATTATATGTGAGCAAATTCAGTGTTGGTTAGTAGGAAAATGCTACTCTCTAGTAGATTAGCACATTTTATTGAAGAAAACAGCACTGTGAAAAGACTTTATTTCTCTGTAAATTTTAATAGTTACTAAAATGAGGACTCCAGCCCATTAAGTTACAGCCTGCAAGTCATAATGCTGAATCACTTAATTTCTCTAAGTAGCTATCCTATTCCAGCTTCTTAAAGGCAGCTGTTCAGAGAGCATCAATGTTTTAATCAAGGAACAGGACAGAGTCTGACAGCTAAACAGTGTGCTTTAATGGAGATTTTCTTGCGCAGTCTGTAAATACAAGGACCTCGCTTGGAGTATGTGGGCTTGCACACTCAGGAGCCAAGGTGTGGGTGGGTACAGGATTACATACAGAAATCTGACATCAGTGGAAACCATGAGGGCATTGTTACATCCCAGTATTTGTCACTGAAGATAGATCCTTAGAAGTGTTTGTAGGCTGAAAAGCTATTGCAAACAATAGTGGGAACTCAGTATGGGTAGTAATGGTGTCCCTCGCATGCTGGAAATAGTGAGCATTAGGTCCATAGGAAGATCTAGACATGACTTAACGTAAGAGATAGATTTAGATCTGTCAGCACGCAGAGATCCCATGAAGTCAGAGATCTTTATGTGGCAGGTGCATTACATGTTGAAGGGAAAAGAGGCTAGTACTGCAGGGGTATTGATTGACTGGCTTCATGCAAGGAAAGGGGTAGGACAGTTAAAAGTGAGAATGTTTAGATTTGTTCTGTAGTAATTGACTCTTGAGGAAAAATAATGTTAGTCCTAGGACACTGGCCAAATTTCAGTTTGGGAAATGAGATTCTGCCTGCTGTCAATAGGTGAGTTGTCTCTGTTTTTCTGCTAATATCAGGTGAGATACCGCAGCAAGATCTTTTCATATTGGTATCAGGTCTGATCTGTCTTTGAAGTAATAAACCATTAAGCAGTGTGCATTGCCCCAATGCCCAATGTGGTGCTCATCCTTTATGTGCTAGTGATAATTAGCTACTTTATCATTCTAGTAGGGAGCTTTAATTTATTACTTTATTAAGCAGTGAAATCAAAGATTAAAATGGTATCTATAGCACATAGCTAACTAGATTGTGAAAAATGAAACTGTATGGTTTCAAATTTATGAAAATAAATATTTCTATTTAAATAAGTGCAGTAGTTTAATTCTTTAGACACCACTCTAATTTGTAGTTTACTGGTGATTATTTTTCTTCGTTTTAAAGCAAATTGCTTTCTGTAGGGTGAAGTTGAGAAATAATGAATTGAATTCACATTACAAGCTACTGCTTCCCAAACTGTAAATGAATATAAATGTAATAGGAGCACACTATTAAAATCTTTTGCAAAAGACTATGCTATATCGTTGCAGTAAACAAATACATTTTTCAAGCCGTCAGTTCATTTAATGTTGCATTTCTGCTTGGCCTTTATTTTAAGGGCTTCTGTGCCTGCTGCCACTACTGTCTCCAAATATCTTAACATGTGTTGTCCCTTCAGAGCAAAAGTAACTATGTTAGTTTCTGTCATTTACTGTAATAGTTGATTAACGATTTGCTTTAAAGCTAAATCAGTGAACATATTTTAAGATGTGTTTGCTTAGGATGGGAAATCCTTGTCTACCTATTTTACACTGTCAGGGAGAGAGAGAGAGCGGGAGGCAGGCAGGCAAATGGGAAAGGCATAGGCTGTGTTCAGCAATAGCTTTGTTCTAATATTTTTATTTCCGCTCTGTGTACATGGAAGGTAATTAACAATTATAAATAAAAAATATGGAAGATTTTTGCAAATTCCACCACTCTAATATTAATCTGAGCTGCTGTTGACAAGAATTGGAAATTTTAGAGAAGTGGAGAGGAGGACCTGAGTGTCCCAGCAGGGAGAAATGTTCTCTCCTGTGTCTTGGGCAACAACCATAGCTTAACTTCTGTGGTTAAGTGTACCTAATCCTTACCAAAAGTTTGTGGTGTAGTAAGTTAAGGAAAAGAAGAAATTTGGTAATAGTGATGGAACAGAAGTTGCACAGTGTAAATGCTAATTTCTTGGTATGCATTCCTCGTAGTAGCTATAAAATAAACCTAGGGAGGTGTGCACTGAAAGCCCGACAACCAAACTGCTGTGTTGTACAGTTTTATGTGGAACAATAGCTGTCCATAGTGTGTGGAGAAAGAACCCCATAACCAGTTTCTGGATGAATGGGAGGATCTAAAATCTGGCAGTAAGGACTTTATTGGTTGTTGTTCCTTCCACGCCCTTATGTAAGGAGGACAGAGAGATGGAAACAGTCAGCAGGGTTTCAACTGAGAATTACTTTCATCTTCATTCCTGTCAGCTCCAATTCTGCAAAATGCATGAACACATCCTTACTTATGTACGTTCAACCATTGACTTCAGCGAGAGATAAAGTTTAGCGCATGCTTAAATGCTTTCTTGAACTAGGGCCAAAAGCTGCTGCTGCTGCTAAAATCAATCCCAGAGGGAACTTTGCATCTTTCATTACTTCCTTTTTTGTATACTAAGATACAGGCTTCACCAAGCTTTGGAAATATGGTAGGAGTTGATAAATGTCGCCTGCCTTGTTTAAAGGAGTAGAGCAGAATTGTTGGATGACAGTGCATAAAGTACATATTATCTTCCTTTCTCTCCTGTTCCATATGCATGCTTTTTAATGATCATTGCTAAGCGAGGGCTGCAGAATGGCAAGAGACACTGAGCCACTGCATTGTGTTTCTGTCTACTGCAGGCACAGCCTGTAGTTGTAAAAGGCGCCAAAATAAAATGACTAAAGGAGTTTAGGTGTTTTCCCCTGTTCTGCTTTGAGACTGTTCAGGAGCTTGCTTCTTTCTTTGGTGGAAATCTTCATCCAAACGTTTGCTGAAGTGTGACTTACCTTGAGCCACTTTGTTCTTCTCGATTTACACAGGCAAACGCACACAGATACACACCCACCCCCCTCTTCTGAGAGTATTGATTTAACCCTGCATATTTGTAGAGGAAACAAGCCAAAACCAGGCCAATGCAGAGTAATCATAAAATGGTGCAAAGTAGCTCTACATTCATCGTGTTGACATTGCAGATGGCAACTATGATCTGTCAGCTGATCGCCTTTATCTGTCTCTTGCAGTGCATTGTGCACTTTTAATACCGGGCACTTGCTGGGTAGCTATCACTGATTAAAACCTGAAGTGCTATCTGCGAGAACAACTCCAAATCATATTATTGGGTTAAGTTGTATTGAGGGACAGTGACAAATGAACCACTGTTTTGAATAAGCATCTGATGATGTTTTCTTCATCTCTCTTCTGACCGCAGAGCTCTTCTGTATCTCCCTCAGCCAGTTTCAGAACAGCAGAAAAGCACAGAAATTCAACAGATTATTCTTCAGATAGTAAAAAACAGAAAACAGAAGAGAAGGAAATAGCAGCTCGTTATGTGAGTAAATTGTCTACGTTGTGTGTTATCGACCGTAAGTGTTCTCTGTAATTTCACCTGATTCCTGCTGCATAACTCATACTAAAATCGAGGGTCAAATTTTTGACAGGTTATTACTGCCTGCCTCTAACATCTATGCTGGGTGGAAGGTTTCGGTGTATAGGATTGATAGGGTTTTTAACAATATAAATACAGAGCACCTGGAAGGCATGTGACAAGAGGACTGAGCATTAGTTAGGGTGGGACTTGGAAGATCTGGATTGTAGCTCGGCTCCGCTTCTCAGTGCAGTGCAACTTTGGATGAGGATTTTCATTCTGTGTCTCTGTTCACCAATGTGACAACTGGGAAGAATGCTATAGCTGTCGCAAACTGTTAAGCAGAAGCCCTATAGGTGACCTAAATATTATATTTGTATTACCACAAGCTTGGTAAAAGTAAATGCTACATTGCATAATTGTGAGCAGCCTTGCATCTCATTGGTTTATTTTTTCTTAGTACTTAAGAGATGTTGGGATATTAAATAAATGGTTTTAACACATTGTGACTTGTCATTGCAGGACAGTGATGGAGAAAAGAGCGATGACAACTTGGTAGTTGATGTTTCCAATGAGGTATACAAAATGGTGGTTTTTCTACCTACAGTGGTGGTGGTGCGGGGTGTCTTCAGTGGTTTCTGTGTATATTGGGTATATGAATAAGATTACAGCCTTTGCCTTCATAAAGGAGCTTGAAATGCCTGAGGGAATCAGTCAGGTCCTCTTCTTTAGAACGCAAATCAGATCTGTAACACTTATTTCTACAAAGGACCTTTTTGTTTCTTGTATGAACCAAAAGCCTGCTTGAGGTATTTGAAGCCCACCCAGCACAGCAGATAGGATGCAGCTTGTAATGGTATCTGTGTTTGCTTTCACTCTGGCCATGACTTTGTATGTAAACTTTAATAGGTCTGCCAAGTGCCTCAAACCTCTTCAATCTGTCACCTGACAAATGAGATTTACTTGCCTATTTCAATATCCATAGATTTTTAATATTATTTTTCATGGTTAATGGCATCAATTTTTAAGACTTTCTAAAAAAAAAAAGAGTTGTCTCATTATCCATCTCAATTCGACAATATTTTCAGCTAAATCAATTAAGAACTGAAGGAAGATGTCACTTCCTATGACAGATCTTTTTTCCAAAGTGAGAATTGCTCAAGCACCAGTGGCTAGTATGAAGTTTTTATACTAACCCATGTTGCTGATGTTTAGGATCCTTCCTCTCCCCGGGGGAGCCCAGCACACTCTCCACGGGAGAACGGCTTGGACAAGACTCGGCTGCTGAAGAAAGATGCACCAATTAGTCCGGCGTCTATTGCATCCTCCAGCAGTACTCCTTCCTCCAAATCCAAAGAACTTAGCCTTGTAAGTGCTTCAAAATGCTCCTGACCCATGATCATATGCTGAAACACATGCTTACTGGATTTCTGTCTGGACAGAATTTGGATTTCCACAGCTATCAGTAAAGCACTATGAAGTATTAATTTAAAATTTGTTTAATTTATCTCTTCAAGGGCATTTAATAAAATAATAAGGAGAAAGTTTGCAGCCTTTTGGGGGGATAGGAAGAGGTTATTTTCACTGGTGGTGTGGGTAGATGATAGATGTGCTGTGCTGAGAGATGTTTTTCTCCTCCCCAATATGAAAAACTGCCATTCTGAGAATAAATAAAAGTACACAGGGGTTCCTTGAGCTGTTTTTCTGTGCTGTGGTTTATAGCAAATTCAGTTCCCTGCTTGGATGTGATTTGGTTGTTAGCTTTGTTTGAATTACCAGGCCATATACAACAACAATAATTTTTATTTTCTATCTAAAAAGTAATCTGTCATTTACAAGAGCCTTCCTTGACTTGCATCGCAAATCACAATGCAAAAAAAGAGCTGCCTGCAAGTTGGGGGTGTTCTTTCCTTTCCTGTTTGTTACCACAGTTAATCACCTTCCTAAGCTGCACAGTAACTCCCCTCTCAGTTCTTCACAGGTCAGGGTACGCAATTATTTAAAGAAATAAAATAAATAAAAAGAAAGATTAAAGTGAAGGCACTGCTCAGAAAAGGTGATGGAGTGACAGGTTCAGGCCTGGGAGTCAGTGGTTTGTCTTGTGAACAAGCTTGTCACAAGAGCGGCACTGCACAGGTCCTGACTTTATATCCATCACTGTCTCTGTCCTGTGTTTCCAGCACTACGTTTGGGCATGAGTTGTTGGTCAGTTGTGGGGTTTCTTCCTGGTCTTCTTGTCCACCTGGCAGTGGCCTCTCACAGAAGCTCGTAATCTTAATGGGAGCAGGTCCACCATGAGCAAAGTGAGACCACTGACAGATTTCACATATGCTGCCAATGTAATTGTTAGATGGCAATGATTTTCAGTCATTGACCTCATTCTGAATCATACAGATGCCCCTGATGAGGAAAGCTGTGAAGGCTGTAGTTAATTGCCAAAGCCATTCCGTCTTTTTCAGTATCTGTACAGCTTCTCTTCATTGCCAGGGACTGTTGAAAACCCAAACCCACAAGCTAAATGTCATTAATCACACACACTCTGGTTGTTGGCGGCTCTCTTTCCAACCACTAGCTAAAAAAATAAAGTAACTAACAAACTGTCTTCCTTTTTCCTTTTTGGTGATTAGAATGAGAAATCTACCACTCCTGTGTCCAAATCAAATACCCCAACTCCACGGACTGATGCCCCAACTCCAGGCAGCAACTCCACTCCCGGACTGAGGCCAGTGCCGGGCAAACCCCCAGGAGTGGACCCGCTAGGTTAGTGTCCATATATTTCAATGCTGTGAAATAGTGGCCATTTGTCCCTAACCAGACTCCCTTTAAATCTACAATGATGAGGCAGTATATTACAGCTGCTTAAACTGGATGCTGAGCTAGTTCTTAAGCACTTTAATACAGCGCGTGTGTATATATAAATATAACTGTTTGCCAAACTGATATTTCATCTGATGGGTCTGGGCTGGCTGTATGACTTCCTTCTTTTTTCCCTCAATAGCTTCAGGTTTAAGGACACCTATGGCAGTGCCATGTCCTTACCCTACTCCGTTTGGGATCGTGCCACATGCTGGTATGAACGGAGAGCTGACCAGCCCTGGGGCTGCGTATGCCGGTCTACACAATATTTCCCCTCAAATGAGTGCAGCAGCTGCAGCAGCAGCGGCAGCGGCAGCTTATGGGAGATCTCCGGTGGTAAGTGTTTGCTGCTAGTGTGTTTAGTGTTGAGAGCAGTTTATATTAAATGTAAGACCTGTGGGGTTAAATCTACTTCAGTCTCTTTGTAATTTGGAGAGTATGCTATGGAGAACATGAATTAAACAGTATTCCTTTGCCTAACTCCATCTTTAATACACCTTTTTGTTTTGCTTGGGGAAAACTATAGGTTGGTTTTGATCCACATCATCACATGCGAGTCCCAGGCATCCCTCCCAATCTCACAGGCATCCCAGGAGGAAAACCGTGAGTATCAAACATTCAACTTTAAAAGTCAATCATCTGTTGAAGTTGTGTTCCCTTGCCGGTTGGAATTCCCCTCAGCTACTGAAAACTATTGTGTGAATAGAAATAAGTATAACTCTTTGGCAAGGGCAGGAGAAATACTGTTTAATCTTAAAGTTGCATTTGCAAATTTGTTTTGAAGACTAATAGCAGCCGACAAGGACTGGGTGATAGAAGGCAAAGGAGACAGAAATAAATGGAAAAAGGAGCTGAACTTTGAGGTGTTACATGCTGAATTTGACTGGTTGGTCTTACATGGAAACGCAAACTGGAATGGGATCTTAGCTTTCCATCTCTACTGTACTCTGCTCAGTTTAAAAAAATGATTTCTTTGTTCACAAAACCCTTGCAATTACTTGGAAACTTATCATCTGCTATAAACAGGAGTGTGCAGAGAAAGGAGCACTGACATGTTTTGTTTGATTGAAAATACTGGAAAGAATTATTGTATCATGATGTTCAAATTCATTCTTGATGGAACTGACCGTAAAAGGTGACCTGCCGTACCAGGCTTCGCTTGTTGTGAGCCTCGGAAAAAGAATTACACAGATATGAAGAACTCTCTGCTCACATCCCTCTTGAATTAGAGAGGGGAAAAATAAAACAGCGATGCAAACCATATTGATCCAGATTTTATGTAAGGGTCCTCCAGTTCCACTTCTTGTGTGACACTTGTGAGAAACTGTGACCAGCTAATACTGGAGAGTTTGAAGGGCAGGGGATGTTTGTGCCATTCCTTCTCTCACTTTTGTATGTATGAACATGTTTGTGGAGGAGTGGCTGGGGGATATTCACACACTTGTATGCACGTGTGTAAATGCATACTCCTACCTGCCAGTGAGCTTGCGGACATGCAAGTTTAATAACATACCGTGGTGACAAGCAATCGGTCCTAGTACCTGTAACTCCTCTTGTATGTATGTGTCACACAAGTCGTAAAACATGTCCAGCTCTCTCAGATGTCACACGCTAGTTACCACCTCAATTCTGCTAGTTGCACAGCCCTTTTAGGTGGCTCCGTAAGGCGAGTATGGAAATGAGTGTGCAGCAGCTTCCAGACCAGCAGCTTGCATTAAAAATTTTGTGGGGCACAGATCTTCATCCTACATATACAGCAGGCTCTTAGAAATGCATTGAGGTAATGATCAAATGTTCACTGGGTTCAAGTTCATCCTTGGTGGAGTCGGTCGCCCAGAAGGAAGGGTGAATCGGCTTTACCAGGCTTTGCTTGCTGTGGTTTGAGGAACAGCAACACCAGGGGTGTGGAGACCTTCCTGCTTACCATCTCACATCTCACTCCTGTTAGTGATGGGGGGAACAAAATGTGAGGCAAACTGAGATCAAACCGGTTCAACTGTAGTGCATCTCCAAGGTTTTTGAATGTTGTTGATATATTGATGACTGTTTTAAACATGTAAATGTAGCTGTCATTTGTCGGCCGCAGGGCCTGAAGGCTTTGAAATCTTTGGTTGTTTGAGCATAATTGCATTGATTTTTCTTCATCTTAAGTGCAGTACTTTTCACAGCTATCATTCAGGATTGTTGCTTTCTCATTTACTCTTCATTTTCCCTTAGAGCAAAGGTTGTGTAAATTCTCCACACTGTTGAGTGTCTGTTGAAAAGGAACAGGCAGGGTGTAGCACATTAGGGATCTGGCCCCTAATAAGTCTCTTTTCACTTCGGAGATACATCAAAATGCTGAGGATTGTACAGTATATAAATAGAAAAGGTAGCTAATGTGAAAAGAAGAAAAAAGTGCTCACCAGGTGTTTGTAGTGTCAGATATTTGTAAGGTATTTAGAGTGCTTCAAATGAGCAACATGTGGTGTTAGTTCTCAGAGTGAAAAAACCCCCAAGCCACTCAACCACCACAAAACCAAACCAAGCAACAAAGCAACAGTTCAATCACACATGCTGGTATGGAGTAATGAATAGAGTGAGAATAAAGTAGTCACAGATCACTCAAGATCTCTGTATACTTCATAAGTATGCTAAAAATCACTTTGGCTGATGAAAGTATCATACACTCAGTGCTCAATGTACTCAGTGCAGAGAGTGACTGCATGCAGAAATCAGAAAAGATGATAATGAAGTTCCACTTGTTTTGTTAGAGATTTCAGGTGACCATCAGCTGCCTTTTTCAGTACCTTACTGCAGCAAACAGAAATTAGGGAGATAATGAGGAAGATATTTCAGTTTTCTGCGGTGATAATTGAACCCTAGTTCTACTCATATAGGCAGTTTGCTGCTTCTGACAACCACAGAAATCTGTCCTACCCTTTCTTGAATGTGTTTAATGTCAAAAAATGGAGAATGATGATATGATCTGTCACTCAGACCTGCCAGAACAAGAAACAGAGCACAGGATGAGAAGAGTGAGTAAAGCTCTGGGAATAGGGCAGAAAGGTGAAAATACAGTTGCATTTTGTCCCACTGAAAATTATTGTTCTAGTGTTAATGCACTATGAATCTTAAATAACAAATTCAATAGTTGAATACTGAAGACTGCCTTCTTGAGTGACTTTGAAGCAACAATTAAGGAAGTGATTTTCCTAAGTATTCTCATAAAATGATTTTTTTTGTGAGCTCTTCTCATCCCACCATTGTGACAATGGATTTTTCATCAGTACTAAGGATTTTTTAGGTCTAAGGAAATTAAAGCCTTCCTTTAAGCATAGCATGGTATGTGTAGGTGAACCCCCTTGTAAAGTTTGTGCTCTTGTAATAGATGTGATCTGTCAGGTAGCATCTCAGAACAAGACAATTTCACAACCTAACTGTTGTCCCTGGAAAATATTTTGAGATGAAGCTGTTGATAGGTTATTCACAGGTGGCATAACTGGCAGTCACACAGCACATTCTTTCTCAGTGAGAGCCCTGATTCTGGCAAGAGAAACTGGGATTTGTAGTTGTTGTGTCAGGTCCACACACGAAGAAAAAAAAGATAGCAAGCCCAAAAGAAGGAAAAAAATTCCAGTGCATTTTTGCTGGTCTGTCATGTCAGATGTCAGCAACTGTGCCTTGAAGACTTAACTCCTTGACGGTGAAGGTTTCACTGTGCCCTAAGGTACAGCGCTGGGCTGTTTCGCTCAAGGGGCATGGGACCTGAGGTACATTCGGGGCAGCCTGGCAGCAGTCCAGCTGAATTTTGCGCATTAGAGTCAGTAAGGGAGCAACCAAATGTCCCCTGGCACTCAGCTACCTGCCATGCTCTGCAGCAGCCAGCCAACTACTTCTGTCTTCCAGGCAGCCCTGACCCGACCTTCCTTCACTTCTCTGCACATGGTGGTTTCCCTGTGCCCCAGGTTTATGACTAGCATCCTGTATCCTCATTCACGCCAGAAATCATCATTGCATGAGTTGTAAAAGCTCATTTGATTGGTAGATGGTGCTTGACTTTCCATGTTAAAATAAGAGTACCTGTGTTTATGCTTTGAGGTCCATGCTATAGATAAATAGATAATTTCTTCTTCACATGATGAAAAAGACTGCAAAAGTAGCTGAGTGCACAATCTGAATGCCTGCAGTGGAAACACACCTTTAATTATGTTTTCTTAAATAGGCTTCAAGAAAAACTTCTTAAATCACCCCCTATCTTTTTTTTCCCCCTCAGAGCATACTCATTTCATGTAAGTGCAGATGGTCAGATGCAGCCGGTTCCTTTCCCTCCCGATGCCCTCATTGGCCCAGGAATCCCTCGCCATGCCCGTCAGATCAACACTCTGAACCATGGGGAAGTGGTGTGTGCAGTTACCATCAGCAACCCCACAAGACATGTGTACACGGGTGGGAAGGGGTGCGTCAAAGTCTGGGACATCAGCCAGCCTGGCAACAAGAGCCCTGTCTCTCAGCTGGACTGCCTGGTAGGTGATCAGCAGCATATGACAATGGACAAAGATAGCAGGTTGTGTTAAGATTGAAATGATACCATTAAGGCACAAAAAACCAGTGGCTATTTGAGTGCTGTCATGGGTATCGAAGCTTGATATTTCATTTGTAATTTTGTTTCTTTTAGAACTGAGTTTGAAGTATGTTCCTTGTCCTACTTGTGGTTTTTCCCCCCAGTGAATCAAAACATCTTTACTATCCTAAAATTGTATTGGTAGGGGGAAAGATCAAAGACAGCACAGCACACTGTTTATAAACTTTGACATTTGCTGGCAATCTTAAAGCTTGATATCCTATCATGCTAAAAACTGCTGCCTTGCAGCTGTATTCTCCGAGAGTATTTGAAGATTGTGTCACGTAATTTGTGTCTGTGTATGTGTGTGAATGCATTGCCCTATCTTAATGTGATGATTAAAAATATCCCTGAGTGTTACTCACAAATTATTTGAATGTGCTAACAAGATGAACCATTGTTAGCAGCTTTTCTGGTGTCATTTACCAGTTCTTGGTAATATGTTGCTTCTTGTGACAGAGGCAGTAAAATAAGAACTGTGCAGCCCATGTAGACAGATAATGAACTGCTACACAAGTTGCTACACAAATGAAGAAAATTGCCCAAATATTTTCCTCTGACATCTTCTAGATCTGGCAGCAAGTCTCGCTGGAACAGAGGCGGGGGGAGTGTGCAGGGAATTTGGTACTCCCCCGTGCCAAGAGGTTAATGTGCTCAAATAAACAGAGTATGAAAATGTAACTTTCTACACAAGCTGTTGAATACAGCTATCTTGAATTGTTTTGGGCTGGGTTCAGTTCTTTGCATTTTGATGCTAATTAAGATTAAATATCTCTCACTACTGAATTTTGTAGATCAAGTTTAAGTACTTCCCTAATGTCATGTAATTTTCTGGCATTAATACACTTTATCATTGTCATAAGTATAAATGGCTCATTAAAACCAGGAGGGAATACAATACTTTTATGGATTTCTGCTCTCATGTTAATGCTGTTTTCCTTTCCTCATGAGTAATCTCTTGATGGCTTCTGTCTCCACAGAACAGAGATAACTACATCCGTTCCTGCAGATTGCTCCCCGATGGCCGCACCCTGATTGTTGGTGGGGAAGCCAGCACGTTATCCATTTGGGACCTGGCAGCTCCAACTCCTCGCATCAAAGCAGAGCTGACATCTTCTGCTCCGGCTTGCTATGCTCTAGCTATCAGCCCTGATTCCAAGGTCTGCTTCTCTTGCTGTAGCGATGGGAACATTGCAGTGTGGGATCTGCATAACCAGACTTTAGTAAGGTAAGTTGACAGAACTGGATCATCAGGTTGTGAAGAATTAATTAGACATGGCCTTACATGCTCTTCTGTGCACATACGCTGTTTTCTCCATGGTGTCTGCATAGCTGCTTCCAGTATTTCACTGCTAGGCAATAGCCATGGTAATACCTTGACAAAAGTCTATATAATTGTTAATAGGTTTTGAGAATTTCATAATTCCAGGCCTGTTGAGCAGCCCATAACTATTAATTCCCTTAGATCAGCTGGTGTTGACACTGATGCAGGTTCTTTGAACAGATGGTTTTCTTTGTTTCCATGCAATACACTGTGCTCATACTCCAATCTCTTTAATCAGTGCTCCAGCAAATATGCCTTGGGTAAAGTTGTGTGTAAATTACTGCATTGCAAACTTAGCATCTCAGGAGTATGGGTTCCTGCTCAACACTAATGTACAGTAAGCTAGGAGCCAGTCATACAGAGCTTATCTACACACTGCACGGTGTATGTATGTCGTTATATGTAATATATCAGTATTGCATGTAAAGGCGGGGTTTTACTCCCTGGTGTTCCCATTTAGACTGCTTTTTTTTTCCAACTTTGTTGGTGACCTGCAGATTCTTCTTTAAGTGAATATTGATGATCATGCTACATTGCTTTGCGGGGAGTGGGGTATTTTCAGTTGAATAGTGGGTATCACAAAGTGAGCAGCAAAGATCCCCAGAGTATCTGACTTGTAAAGTGTGCTTTTTGAAATCAAATTAGCACTTGGCTGTCTGGCCTGATTGCTTCATCAATTCATCACAAAACTCACATGGTCGTCCCAGAGTTTATATTAATCTCAGATTGCTATTGGAATCTATCTTACTGTTGTCTTTAATGGCTGCCTGTCAAGGACTGAAAGAAAAAGGAGGTATTTTGTATACATGCTGAAAACAGACTCTTCCCAGTGTGAGAATATGTGTATCTTCTTTCAATATTTTCAGGCAATTTCAGGGCCACACGGATGGAGCAAGCTGTATTGACATTTCTAATGACGGCACCAAACTATGGACGGGAGGCTTGGACAATACAGTCAGATCCTGGGATCTCAGAGAAGGGAGACAGCTACAGCAACATGACTTCACATCACAGGTTCAATCTCAGAAGCTTTGGCATGTTAAGAAAAATCTGTCATGGTTTTCTAAAACAAGAACTTTTGGATTTTGTTTTGTTTTTGTTTTTTTTTTTAAAGCAAAAAAAAAAACAGGCTCAAGGAGAACTCTGAAGAATTTTTCACTTAATTTCACACTTTTTTTTTTTTTTTTCCCTGATGTGGCAGTTAAACGTCTTTCTGGATTATGACCATTTGACAGATTAGTACTTCTCCCATGAGAATAGTGGAGAATCCTTTTTATAAAAGAATTGCCAGGTTAAAGTGTTCTTGTATGCAGTCTGTTCCCATTTCTATAGATTATTGTTAAAAAATATTTTACAAAAATATTTTTAAATGCTGTCAGATAAGCAAGGACATTAACTTTAGTAGCTTGACTCAGTGCTTTACTATAACAGTTTTAATTGAGCTTTGTTTACATGAACTAATTTATCTTGATTACTATAGTAATTGGATTATCATGTTTTTAGAACGGTAGTAGACAAAAATGTGGTTTTGCATAGTGTTAACAGTGTAGCAAGAGTCAGTTTTTAATATCTCAAACTCATTCCTTTACTGATTGAAGCATGTGCTGTGCTAATTCCAGATCTTCTCTCTGGGCTATTGCCCAACTGGTGAGTGGTTGGCAGTAGGAATGGAGAACAGTAATGTCGAGGTGCTGCATGTTACTAAGCCGGACAAGTATCAGCTGCATCTTCATGAGAGCTGTGTGTTGTCACTCAAATTTGCTCACTGTGGTAAGACAATCTTTCTATACCACTGTTTTCCCTCCTGAGAAATTTGTTCGAGATTACCTTTAAATGAAAGTAGGGGTATAGTTAAAAATGAGATGTTAAATTTAAGTCTTAAAATTACTTAAAAAATGCTATATGACTGCTTTTTTGTGTGAACTGCTTATGTTGTGATCAAACATCGTAGTGCAACCAGATGAAAATGTGACTGTTCTTTGTATATATTTTCCATTAATGTGTGAATGCATTGTTTTTAGGATTAATTGGTTTCTTGGGGTGCATTACCTGAAAACAAAATGTAACAATAACATTTAAACAATCTGTTGCAGGCAAATGGTTTGTAAGCACTGGAAAAGATAATCTTCTTAATGCCTGGAGAACACCTTATGGAGCCAGTATATTCCAGGTAATAATCTCCTAAAAGCTGTTTTCCACATACGTTACAGTGCAGTAGAGCTGCACATCTCAGGGTCTGTCATTAGCTTAAAGAGTTTTTAAATGGAAATTCTTGGCTAATTACTATGTTCCTTTAAGACTGTCTGTAATTAAAGGGAGATACGCTTTTGGCCTTTCTAACATTTGAGTAATTTAGCTCTTAGAATATAGTAGCCCTTTAATCCAAAATTGTTTTTAATACCCTTCTTTCTCACCTTCTTGTGCGTATTGGTGTAATACAGTACCCAAGTCATGTCGTTAGGTGAGCATTCACTGAAGGTCCAAAATGCAGCTAAACCAGTGAAAGTCATATTCAACACGAGTAATTTTCTTGGATGAGATGTGTAAAGTCAGTGGACTGGACCGGCAGACTCCTGATGTATCCTTATGGAGGAGGCCCGTGGCAGCATGACTGGAAGTTGTAACCTTTCTATAGTCTTTAATCCCTCTGTGCCCAATTTTAATGGCACTTCAGTGCCATTAAAGAAAAGTGGAATTTTTGGCATGTCCTTCTCTTCTTTCACCTATAGGTACTTCTAGGCTGGGAATTTTTCGAGTTAAGGTAACTAGTATTCTGGCTTAGACAGTCAGGTCTCACCTGTACTGATTGATACCTGCTGTGTCTCCGCCTTTGGGGACAGTGCATTTTGCCTTGACATGAGAAAGCTGAGGTCTGAGTTTTCTTAGTGGAGGCTATTCAGCTCTAGAACTACCTCCCACAGAAAGCCCAAATTGTCCTAACAAGAACACATCTTCCGTAAAAGTGATGTTAAACCCCCAGTGCAGTTTTGTTAATGAGGGGTAGAGAAAGAAACTCCCTGTGCAGTGCAGCAGAGGTTTCTTGGCAAAAAATTAGCATGTTTGGGAAGCGTTTAGCCCTTGCAGTGACAGGCAGAAAAGAATGGGACGTGTTATGTAAAGAAAACATGCACTAAACCAGCAAGTAAAATGTGACAATACATACACATCATCTCAGAAAAGACAGAAAAGCTGGGAGAGACAGAGCTACTGCATCCTGGTGTATCCTGTCTCCCATTCACCTGCTGTACAGTTAGACATCCTATTCCACCACAGTATCTTTTCGTATTTGCATCCTCCCTGATAATGTAAATTCCTTTGTGCAAGGCTATTGTCTTCAGTGTTGGGGAAATAGTTACTTACATGGAGTATCTTTGTTTCATACCTGTGCGTGGGTCTGCTTTGTAGTCCTTCTCCATACAGGTTTCTGGTTTACAATGAAAAAGGAAGGGAAGAAGAAGATGGCTTTTCATTCATTTTCATGCAAAAACTAATGTATAAAATATAAATAAAAGCTCATTGCTTGTAAAGTGTATAGAAAGGACTGCTTCTTTTTGTTTGATTGATAGATTATCTCTAGGTCCATGACATTTACTTCCCTTTCCGCTGCTGTTTTGTGTTGCTATAGTTTTAGGTGGAGCAAGTTTAGAGAAACAGTCTTGTAACAAAAGCTACCACTATGGTACTGATACTTAAATCAGCTTTTGGTGTATTCGCTCTCTATAAACTCTTCTAATTAATCTTCAAGCTCTTCTGGATTGAAGGATTGGAAAGACATAATTTTTTTTTTTTTTTCCTCCTTTCTTGTAGTCCAAAGAATCCTCATCTGTGCTTAGCTGTGATATCTCTGTGGATGACAAATACATTGTCACTGGCTCTGGGGACAAGAAAGCTACAGTCTATGAAGTTATTTATTAGAGACAAATCTGAATGCAGACAGAACTCCTTCTCCTAGCACTTTGCTGCATATTCCTTTTTTTTCTTTCTAAACTGAGAACTTAAATGCTCATCACAGTTGTGGAATTTTTTTTTACCTTCTTAACTTGGTATTGGTTTGTGAATGCTCTTTAAGAACTTGTGATACCAAATTGTCAGATATCTACTTGGAAGAAGATGGAATAAGCATACTTAACAGTGAACTTGACTCTTTAATTATGTATTATAGCTGTAATGTATTTATTTTGTTTAAAGAAGGCTTTCTAACAATGAACTGTCTAAATAAAGCTGCCTGGCCCAGCTTTAGTTTGAAAGGTGCATTGTATACTTTGTGTTTTTGCAGGTGGATGAATTGGGGATCTTGGAGAAGGATGTTCAGGAGATAGTTAAAGTTACACTAAATAGACTTGTAGTTTCTATTTAAAAAACAAAACAAAACAAAACTTTGTTATATTTTTTAGTCCTGTTCTTGGATGAGACCTCTAAGTGTTATTACAGTATAAATATTTGGTGGGAAGATGCTGTATCTTAACTATTTTAGACAGTCTTGGAAACTTAGGAAATTGCAAACTGTAGCCAGTAATCTACATGCCTGTGATGAATGGCAAATTCAGTTCACATCTAAATTAAATTCACTTTAAGTAAGAATGTGCTAATTTATATATTTGCAATGTTGATATAGCATCTTGTGTACAGATTTGTTCTCAATGCTTTTCTGTTGATAAACATAAAGCATTTTTGGTGTCAAGCTAGGTTTTTTAATATAAACACCTCTCTTTGTTATATTGTAGAGAGTACAGTAAGTTGCCTCAAAGAATCACCTTTGTTACTTCTGGAAACTTTTGCAATGTTTCCTTGAAAATGGGGATATGTGTCTTTGGGCAATTTTTCAATTACAAGAGATTATGAAAAATATTTGATATGTTCTTTGGAAACTGCACTGAAATAAGAATGGATGCCTACCAATATACAAACTACAAAAGCAATGACCTCTGAGGTAGGATTTACAAGAGTACTCATTCCGAAATACAAAAAGGAATGGATTCTCATTGGGATAAGGACTTGCTTTGTTCGCCAGCAGTTCAATCCAAGTCTTGACTGGATGTCCCTAAAACGGACGCAGACTGAGCCATTGTGCCAGAGACAACGTGTTATCTTTTTATGTTGTTGTTGTTGCTGTTAAACTATGATCTGTGACTTTTTTTTGAATGCTTTAAAAAAAATCTTTAAGTCTGTGGATCTGCTGATGTACAGTGCCTTTGCTGCTATGGATCAAAATCAAAAGACCCGTGTAGATAAATCTTATTGTATAAGTAGAAGATTACTTAATTTCATACTAGAAATGGATTGATGCTGCAAGTTAAAATGGACTGTTCATTGAAGTTCCAAATGTGGTAGCAAAAAATGGTGTCTTAAGTGCTTAGTGTTTGATGTCATTAACAGTTTCGTAATACTCTACATTGTAGAAAGATTTTGATACTAAACTGTGTCATTGTACATAGTTCTAATGCATTGTATTGACCACCAGTACTTCTATAATGGTAGATTATTGTTTGTGCATTCAGACTTTTAAGCATTAAACATAAGTAACTTCTCAGATGCACTTTTCTATTTTTTTTTGTCCTCCCTCATTCTTTCCGCGTGTAATAATCTCAGTTACATGTGCAGAATTCTGTCGTAAGGACAACAGGCATTCAGTCACAGAATGTGCCATTACAGATGCTTTGCAGTTTTGTCACTGAAAGACAATGTAGTTTCACAAAATTTCTCTGAGCTAGCAAAATCAATGAATTTGTAGTTTCCCAAGTTACCTGACTACAATGGTTCTGAACTCCTGGAGGCATCAGCCGCAAGACTTTGGCTGTGTCGCCTAGGAGTTTGCCACTTCCTGTTTGTGTAGTTTCCCATCTTATACAAAGCTTTATATTATCCCATACTTGGAGAGAGTGGAATTGGTGATGATTCCTGCTCCTGTGCCTGCTGAAATATGCGGAGCTCAGCAGAGTGAGGGCAGTGGTGTTGCACTGCAGCATCACACCTGGGTTTCCCCATCCAGAGCTAAAACCTGTTCATGCCTGTGGAAGGGCTTCTTTTGACTACAAAGATCAAGGGTTTAGATCAAGAATTTAACCCAGCTTCCACTAAGCTGACTCAGGTTAAAGTGAACGAGGAGAAATTAATTTATATACTATTGGGGGCAGGGAGGGGGGGGAGGACTTGTGCTATTTGTAACAAGAGAAATGGAAATGGAAAAATCCAAGGGGAAATTGGAATTAAATCTTTCTCCCATAACCCGTTTCTGAAAAGCAACATTGTGCATGTTGGAAATTCCCAGGCATGTAAGCCTGTCCTGCTGTGACGTGCCAGCTTGTGGTGACTGCCAGTACATGAACCCATGAGAAATTTCTTTGGTTTTTTGAAATGCCAAAACAAGGCTTAAGTTGATGAGGTCATTTACCTGTACTGTGAGTGACTAGGTAATACTTGTTGATGGAGGGGAGTGCAGAGGCAAGTTTCCCTCAGAGCTATCAGTTTCCTCAGAGTTAATGGTGAACAATTTTCCAGCTGTCCTGCAGAATAATTTAAGTTTTTGCTCCTATTTAGGATCTGTGCTACTTAGTACAATAATGCTTCATAAAGGTAAACATGGTATAGATGCCTTCTGTTAGTTATTACTCTTGTCTGAAGAGATACAATTTACCTGTTAGAAATATTGTACTGGAGACAACTTTTATTTTTAAAGGCATCGAAAAATTTAAAAGGCTAGGGTGTACTCCATTTGCTAACAAAAGAGAAACCACCTACTTAATGTTTGCAGAGGATGTTGTATTTTTATGTAGTAGTTCAGGCATAAGAGATTACTTAAAACCCCTAAGACAAAAGCCTTCCTTTAAAAAGAATCTAACATTGCATACTCCTGAATTTGTACCAGAGCTAGTTTTGACAGAAAAGTAATATACTTTTAAAGCAGCCTGCCATGTATCTGCTTATTAATGTTTGTATTGATGGCTTGTAAATAGTCTAGGAATTAAATGCTTTAATCCAGGATTACTGCAGTTAAATGTGTAATCATCCTAATTTTTTTCCCCTTCAGGGTTCAGTGCAAGTGAGAGATGGTACAGAGCTACTTTCTGTTTTTCAGTTAAGCATCCTTTTTCATTCTTTAGTTTCTCTCGCCACTGCAGAGTATAATTTTGTGCAAGATGTTTTGTTACAGATGTTTTTTGTGCCACAAACATGTAGCCAGCATATTCCATATGCAAGGTGCAACCATTGCTTTCTCTGTATTCTTCTTTCCCTCTCAAATATTGTTTAGTGCAATGATATATTAGGAAAGCCATTTCTTTCTAATCTTTGTATACTTTCTGGCTGGCCAGTATAGACATGTTTAAGGGGAGCACCTTCCATCAAATAGTATTTTCTAAAAATATGCAATTTTAGATTCTAATTCTCCTGCTTTTTCTTAGTTGAAAGTGATTTTTCTCTCCTATTTCTTTTTAAGCTACTCAGTTACATAAAAAAGAAAAAAAAAAAATTTTTTTACTGGCTGTGAATTTCCTGTATGAGGAATTTTTAAGTCTGTACTGGAAGAGTTAAATTGGATTTTGTGTTTGTTTTTACTCCGGCATGGGAAACACATAGGAAATTTCTTCCTTCTGAAATGTTGATGGGTGTGTGAGAGAAACAGGAAGATAGCTATGCAGGTCTATATATGTCTGGAGTATCTGCTGCAGAAACACAGGGCAGATCCTTTGCACAAATAAGCTCATCTGTGCTGAAGACAACAATGCCCCTGTGGCTTACCCAGCTGAAAATCTAGCTCACTGCTGTATGCATAGAGGACTCAATCAACCCATTTGCATTGTTTTGTTTTGTTTTGTTTTGTTTTTGACGGTTTGGCCCATTGAGCGTCTTCTGTTTTCCTACTAGCATGTTTATTTGTGATCATGCCTATTGAAATCCTGATGTGACTAGCTTCAACTCAAGGATTTATGCTCTGAAAGAATGATAAGGAAAAAAAAATTAAATAAAATACATTCAAGTTTTTGTATGTGCAGGAGTCAGGAAATTCAAAGCAGTAGCTTGGGCTGCATCTGTTCCTCATTTACATGGAGTATACCACATCTTCGTGGCACCAAATTAGCACCGAATACAGCAAAACAAAATATGCTTTAGAACATCAAGTATGGCTACTGAGAAAAATGTCACTTCGAATTTTTCAGAGCAAATGCACTCTGAAGAGCTCAGCCGAAGAAGTGCTCTTACGTGGGTTATGTGGGAGCTGAAGACCTTTCCTGATACTAACATTTTGTAGAGACCACAGTGGTAATGAAGAGGGTTGGGCAGTATGGGCTTGAAGTGCAGCCAGCCAGTTCTGCCATATATTTACACAAGAATCCCCTTCCCAGGCATAGCAGGAGATGAATCCTGGAGTAGTGTGCTGTAGAAGATCATCTCTGACAAGCTCTTAAATAATGCACCTGCCCCATCTGCTTTTGAACCAAGAGTTACTGAACATAACCCGTGAGATTTCACGTTTCTTCCGGTATTTGGAGTACAGCATTTCCACCTCACAGCAAGAAATTTTTATGTCAAAACCAATAAATGTTCTTACTCTTACCAAATGATTTTCTGTCCTGGTTACAAGGAAACAATATTATAGTGTCTTTTTTTATTATTAAAGATTGTGTAAGTCTGACATTTACAACATGTCCATAAACCTGCTGCTCTTCTGGGGGGTCACTTTGACTCACATAGGTACATTCTAAAATGTTGCAGAAATAATTTTTTTCCTTGGTTTGGGCGGATTAACCTATAATATTGTATGCATAGTTTACACATTAAGGGAGGGACTGTCTAGTATTTACTTCTGCATCTGTGGTTTGCACTTGGCCAATTACCAAGATGCTAAAATGCATCTGAAGGGTAAAATCAGTGAGTACAAATATTTAAGGATTTTTTAAAAATTTCTGCTGTTCTACAGTAATTATATTGACCCAAACTGTCTTTTAATGTCATATCAAGGTAAGCATCTGCATTACACCTTCTTTTCATATTAAAATAAAAGAAGGGGTGGAGGAATTTAAAGCTAATCTTTACCTTTCAATCAAATCTGTTCTTTAAAAAATACCCCAACACTAGTTCTTGGAGGAGTAATTGTCTTACTTTTATTGTCATTATTCTTGAAGAATTTTGTAACAAATGTGCTGTGGCACAATCCACAGTAATACTATAAGTGGGGATAGGTGATATGGCTGCTATTAAAAGCCAGGTTTTAGACAGTGCTATTGACATAAAAAAAAGTTAGCGTGACTTGGTGGTCGAAGGTGTTACCTCATTTCCCGAGCAAAAGCAATATGGATTTTTGGCAGTATATTTAAATGCATTTGGCTGTCTGTTCGGTACTGCTTAGGGAAACTTTGAGGGTCTTCAGCAATCCTGTCTTAATTTTTTTACTGTAATTTAGGATGTGTTTGATGCATGAAATGGTGCGTAGGGATGACTTGGGTCCCAGGACCACAGGCAGGAGGTGCCATGCGGAACAAGCTGCTCTGCTGATTCCAGGCTCTGCTCTGCACTGCCTGGCGTGTAGTGAAATGATTTACATGAGCCCTCTAAAGTGTTTTTACATTCTTCTGCATGAAATACACTATCTAAAGGCTAGATATCTGTTATTTAGAAAAATTGTCACAGCTGTGTTGAAGTATAGGGAGACATTTTCTGTTGGGGAAAGACCAAGGAAGACCTCTGGGGAATCAAGCATTTCAACCCCTTATCAAGCACTGTAAATGTGCAAATGAGGCAGTTGCACCACTGCATTATAAGCTGTCAGTCTTCTGCCGGAGTGGGGAGAAAGAAAAACCTAAAATACATGGTATAAAGATAATAGACTTCCTTGAGTTTCAGCATGGCTTTAAGGTATAAGGTATGAAGTCCAATTTACATTCGTTTTAGAATAAACAAACTTTAATCCTCTTGTGATATTAATGATGGCAAGGCTAGCCATCTTGCAATAAATAGTGACGTTAAAAGAGTGAGGATAGGTACCAGGCTTTCTCATCTCCAACACATGAAGCAACATTATACAAAAAAATTTGTTCCTTTTACAGTATAATCTCCTAAGTGTGGACAGTGATGTTAATATTTCAATGAAAATGTTTTTTCCAAAGCAACGTTAATTCATCCTCCCATTTACCTATGCATACGTCTTTGCCTAATTAAAAAAATTCCCACCTCCACTGCAAATTATCTTACTTCATTCAGCCTTTTAAGAAACAACCAGAACAGCTTCTCTGTGTCATACCAATTTTAGGAGGTTTTGGGGGTTGTGTGTGACTCCACTGCTATTTTCTCACTCCTTCCTCCCCCACTGAGAAGCTTCCTGAAGCTAGTGTTCAGTGCTCAAGAGATGGTCTTGCTTGTGGCTTGGTCTTGATCTTGGGGGTTGTTCAGTGAATGGGAATGGAAAGTGTTCACAGAGTTTGGCTGGCTGTAACTGCTGTGACAGCTGTTACAGACTCATTTATGCCTCTTTCTTCCTCTGAGCAGTCTTAAATAAAGAGATGCAGTAGGAGCAGTCCTCTGTCTAGGTGACCCCTTCTGCTTTACCAAGTTTCCCAGGTGCTCATCAGCTGGAAATGACGGAGGAGGAGAAGGAGCCGGGAGTCCTAGCTGGGCTCAGCCTGCCAGTGGGAGACAGCCATGAAAAAGACAAATGTGATCTAGGATGTGTCAGGAGAGGCATTTCCAGCAGAGTTAGGGAAGTATTGCTGCCATTATACAAGGCACTGGCGAGACCTCGCCTGGGATAGTGAGTACAAACCTGGTGACCCATGTTCAAAAAACTTAATTGAAAATGGGACTGGTAGGGAGAAGGGTCTACTGGGCAGACTGGAAAATCAAGGGGGTGAAGAGAACATGTAGTGTAAGAAAAGCCTACATCCTTTTAATCTAGCAAAGTGGCAGACCGGGAGCAGATACAAATGTCATCTAAAAATGCTTCAAATGTTTATTCATCTAAAAATGCTTCAAATGTTTATTCATCAAGGGTGAAAAGGTATTACAACTGAAAGATAATGCTAGCACAAAAAAGTGAGGAAAACAGTGTGTCCTGGAATTAAAGAGGCTCCTGTTAGAGCAGGGAGGACCCAGAGCAGGTTTCCAATCAAGAGGCTGCCAAGAAAAAAGCAGATTGCTTTTAAGATGGAGCACAATACACTTACGAAGAGGTGCGTGTGATAGCAGGGCATTGGCATCCATAGCCCATAGGTCTCTTTCTTCCAGTCTACTACATGCTTGACCTGCATGTATAAAGGATGTATAATGGTAATGGAATGGAGGAATGTTTACTTTGAAAAAAAGTTTGGTGTGAGGTAGGGAGAGGAGGAAGGTGGGTAAAGAAAGTGGGAGAGAAGGGCTGTCAAACAGAAAATACTCATTCAGAGTGTTTCTCTGCAGTTGGAAAATGAGCACTTCTCTCCAGGTCTATTTATTATAAGTCAAAGTGTTTGGAGTTTTTTTGAGCTTGAAGATGTGGCAGATGCTTCTCCACATCTGTTACTGGTCATGTCCGTAGCGTAGCACTTGCGTTCAGTGCAGTATCCCAGACTGCAGCCATGCAAAATGATAGCTGTAAACTGCTCAGCATAACAGCAAGGGAAGAAAGGGAAGAAGATTCTGTCTGATAGGAGGGAGGCAAGATGATTACAGCTTGGCATAGTCAGTTGTACTGGCTGCTACTGTGCACTGCTGTGAGAGATGTGGCTTGAGGACAAGGGTTGCCGAGGATCCCCCTCACTTTCCATGTCAGGAAGCGTAGGGGAAAATGGTGCTAAAAACCACATTGTTCCATGTGAAGTACCAGCAGCCTTCTCACACCAGGGTAAATTTTACCAGCGTTGACTTCTAGATCAGGCATTTCTTTTCTTAATGCCTAGGAAATTTTAAGGAAAATTTCTTATCCTGCCACAAGTATTTGTATACTTCGGGCTGGGCAAGTCTGCACCTGGAAGAATGTGAACATGCATGTACAGGTTTGATGGATCACCGTGAGAGTCGTTTCATATTAACTAAGTTATTTCCTCCCCCCCCCCCCCCCTGCTTTTTTTTTTTCCTTTTTAAACATAGTGTTTTCTGAAGCTGAACATCAGTCCTCCAGAGAAAACACTGTTGGCCATCCTGCATAGCTTTTCAAAGAACTTGTTTAACGTACCAATGTGAAATGGTAACAACACGAGAAAATGGTGAACTGAGTTTTGTATGGCTGCACACCAGTTCTAGGTATGAAAAATAAGTCTAATGCAACTGAAGTTAGGTACCTGGAATGGCACCCAACTGGAAAGCAGCAGGTCAATAGGGAAACACCCAGAAGAAATGAAACAAATGGATGGCTGAATTTTCTTATGCAGCAAATAGTCATGAGGCTGACTGTACCTGCCATATTAAAAAAACAACAACAACAAAACCCCAAAACCCAGCAAATCAAAAGACAAGAACAAACCTCTGTTTTCCTGCACTTTGAATGTACATAATAGAGCACAGGCACCTGTGCTTGGTCGCTCCTGTGTAACTTGTCATCACTCTGTTGCAATGGCTTAGGAGAGTAGACTGCTGAATACTTTTCTGGGGACCTAAAAGGATAATGTGACTACTGCTAGCTATGTGGTAACACTTACTCCTGACATCACTTATAGCAGCTTACCGTTAGGAAATCAGCTAAAATAACTAGTGACATTTATATAGCGCCTTTGTCCAGTGCATTTGACAAACCACAGGTACAGTCCAGGGAAAACTTTATGTGGGAGGCAGCTACTTAGCAGAGGAAGCATACACACTAAGGGATAAGTATCGTGGTTTCGGTTTCAGCCCAGCCGGTAACAAAGCACCACGAAGCTGCTCGCTCACCCCCCACCCCCGCCCCTGGCCACATTGGGATGAGGAGAAAATACAAAGGCAGGCTTGTGGTTCAAGACAAGGACTGGGAGGGATCACTCCCCACTTACGGTCACGGGCAAAAGACAGGCTCAACTTGGGGAAGAAACTAAATCCATTTAATTTACTACAAATCAAATCAAAACCAAGGGTATTAGGAAGGAAAACCAAACCTCAGAACATGTTCCCCCCC
>VYZV01032485.1:494-14230 GCA_013401275.1 Pandion haliaetus | reverse complement strand
TCTTCCTGTCTCACCACGGGCTGCAGGGCCATCAGCCTCCTCAGGCGCCCCTCCTCCCCCTCATTCTTCACTGACTCCTGTATCTGCAGAGGGGTTCCTCTCACATTCCAATCCCCCCACTCACTGCCGGTTCCCCTTCTTAAATCTGTTCTCCCAGAGGCGCTACCACCGTAACTGACTGGGTCAGCCTGGGCCAGAGGTGGGTCCGACTTGGAGCCGGAGGAGCTTCCAGCAGCTTCTCACAGGAGCCACCCCTGCAGCCCCTCCCCTGCTACAAAAAAAAAAAAGAAAAACGCGTCACACGAACCCATAACAATAAGTAACTCCATATACATTTGAAAATACAGGATAGCTACTTCTTGTTGTTAGTAGGGATGTGTTCCATGATGCACTTGGTCGCTTGACCAGGTTTTGATAATACCTCATGATTATCATCTGTTTCTGAACCCAGTTGTTCACACTGTGGCAGTAAGATTTCTTGAGAAGGAAGGATATGAAATGATCATGGAGCATTTAGGTTTCTCTTGTTATCTCTTACTGAAATATTGACCCACCTTGGTGGCACTGAAATATTTGATACTTAAGGAGCATACCATCAGTCTTTTCTGCCTGGCAGTCCTACGCGGCTGGGTAGAGAGGGACTCTGACTTCAGGGACATACTGCACAGCTTTTTCCCTCACATGATCTGGTGATCTCTTCCCACTGCATCTCACCTGCAGCTCTGTGAGTTCCAGCCTTAGAGGCATTCCCTTGCCTGTGGTAATGGCATGAGAGGCAAGGAAGTCTGCCTTTGCCCTAAAGCATCTATAAAGAGTTGTGGCCTGGATTGGTTATAAAATGGGAGCATTTTGAGTCCTTATGAGTCCTTTTCTCTTGGCCATCACCACATGATCTGGGATAGGCCCTTTCTCTGAGCTATAGTCTCGGTGAGTCTTTCAGGAAAGGAATTTTCTCTTTTATATCACTTCCTGATAATATTTTTCTATATAAAAAATAAAGTTTGATGTAGGCCTTTCAGCTTCTCGGGACAGCTCTCTATTTTGTCCAACCAAAGGCTTTCAGCAGCTTGGCAATTTCTGGGTTTTCTGTACTTGCAGCTCAACAAAAAGTAGAGATCTTTTCATTATTGTTTTCTTCTTTTTGTAAGGACTAGCATAATTCAACAGAGTGTAAGAGAGTTAATTTCTTTAAGAATGTTACTGAATTTGTTCAAAGGGTATGGGGTTGGAGGTAGAGGAAAATATTTCATTTTTCTGCTTTTTACCCCAGACCCCTATGGGGCCCTAGCCCAGTGTTTGTTTGTGGCAGCATATTCTTTAGAGAAAATAATGAGTTCATGTTCCAGATTAACCGTCCAAGCTACTCAGTCACGGTGTGTATGCTGCATAGTCCTATTTACTAGCCCAACTGGATGAATGTCTGTCCTTCTATTATTAGTCTTTTGCTTCATTTTGCAACCTTTACTTAATAAAGAAAAGGTTTTGTGTCCAAAGGAGGGCAACAAAGATGGTGAAAAGATAGAGAGCATGACTTAGGAGTAGTGGCTGAGGATACAAGGTTTGTTCACCTTGAAGAAGAGGAAACTGAGGGGTGACCTCATTGCTGTCTACAACTTCCTTACGAGGGGGAATGGAGTGGGAGGTGCTGATCTCCTTGTTGTCCGGTGATAGGATGTGAGGGAATGGCTTAAAGCTTCATCAGGGGAAGTTCAGATTAGATATTAGGAAAAGGTTTTTCACTGAGAGGGTGGTCAAGCCCTGGAACAAGATCCCCAGGGAAGTGGTCATGGCCCCAAGCCTGTTGGTGTTGAAGAAGTGCTTGGACAACACTCTTAGATATATGGTTTAACTTTTAGGTTGCCTTGTGTGGTGTCAGGAGGTGGACTTGATGGTCCTTGTGGGTCCCTTCTGACACAGGATATTCTATGATTCTCTGATTCTAAATTACAGCCAGTTAAAAACTTAAAAAATAAAAAATAAAGCCCCCAAACAAGATAAAAGTAGCTCCAAAAAAAGTGTTATGTTTTTTGTTCATGGAGAACCTCAGATAATTGATATTAATTCACTTTTTAAATTGAAATTTATATTTTGGACAAATTTTCATCTGAAAGCTTTTTTGTGACTCAGAGCTCAGTTTCTGCTGAAATGACAAGTTCCGTTCCTGCATGAGGGCACCATGGGCATGACCCTCGGTGAGGTGGGTGGCTCATATTCGGTCCCCTGCTCTGCTGAACTCAGAGGAAGAGCTTGTGTACTGACTATTGCCAACATTGCAGGCTGTTGACCCTAGCCGTCACATACATATGTGTGTGTCTGTTTCTTTCTCCGATCTTGTTTCCTAGGTTTCAGCCTCTCTGGATGTGAGGATTGCCTTCTTTTCTGCGTGTACAGTGCCCAGGACTCTCTGAGCTCTTTGTGATTTACCAGAACACAAAGTTGTGTCCTGGTTGCTGATTCTAGAGATCTAGACTGAACCATGGGCCTAAAGGTCCCTCTGAACTGATTGCCAATTTTTAATCTGTTTTACAGTTGATTGTTATAATAAACTTTCACATCAATTTGTTATGGTGGGTCTGGGACTCTTTTTTGCTGTCTTGGGGGTTAGGAGAAGTAATATCAGCTTCTACAGTCCTATTCTGGCCAAGCTAGAACACCTTAATAGCATGTTTGATGTTGCTTTCTGTTACATTATGTGTGCCTACAACTATGACTCAGTTGGAGTATGGGATATTAGACTCTGATGTAAATCATGTTTCTTTGTTCTGTAATGGCCATAACAGATCAATTATCCCACAGTGGCTCCTAATCAAATGTTCTGATAAAGTTCCATCAAAGCCTATGGAAATTTTTCTATGAAACTGTATTGGGTCTAGCTGAGATGGAGTTAATTCTCCCCATAGCTGCCCTTGTGGTGCTGTGCTCTGCATTGGTAGCTAGAAAGGTGTTGATGATACACCAGTGTTTTGGCTACTGCTGAGCAGTGCTCACACAGCATCAAGGCTGTCTCTCCAACATTTTCACCCCCCTCAGTGGCAGGCTGGGGCTGGGCAAGATCTTGGGAGGGGACATAGCCAGGACAGCTGACCCAAACTAACGAAACAGATATTCCATAACATATGACATCAGCTCAGCTATAAAAGCTAAAAAAAGGAAAATGGAAGGGGGGGGGCATTTCTTGTCTTCCAAAGCAACCACTATGTGTACTGAAGCCCTGCTTCCTAGGAAATGGCCAGACATCGCCTGCTGATGGGAAGTAGAGAATAACATCATTGGTTTTCCTTTGTTTTGCATGCGCGTCCTTTGCTTGCACTTTATTAAATTGTCCTTATCTTGACCCATGAGCCTTTGTTATATTTTCTCTCCCCGGACCAGCTGAGGAGGAGGAGTGATAGATCAGCTTTGGTGGGCACCTGGCTCCCAGCCAGGGTCAACCTACCATAGAAGCTACTTTAACTTAGCTTTTATCCCTTATTAAAATATACTTCATAAAAATCTGTCTATATGAGACACTTCGATACCTATGGATTAAAAGTGGGAAATGTAACTATTATCTTTTACTTAGGGATTGATTTATAAACTACGTAACATTATTTCTGTGAAAGATTACATAAAGGACAGAAACATATTTTTAACATATCTGCGTCAGGAAATTTGAGATCAAAAGACAGGCTAGTGGGAAAACCTGACACATCTATAGGTATTCCAGAATCCAGAACGCTTGCAAGTTGTGTCTCATTACATAGAATCATGTATGAAATGAGGCACCTCCCTGAGGTATATCATAATGTCTGTTAGTTGGTGTTTGCTGCACACTATGATGTTACCCGTAGAGGTACCAGTCTCTTAGGAGGACTTAAAGTAACAGGGGACACCTGTAGTAGTTCCACAGGCAGACCAGAAACTTAAAATATTAAGCTTACTCTGAGCTTCTAAACATCCTTCTGATAAATACATTATCGCTACTGGAGTCTCATTTCTCCTTTTCCGAACCCAGATTCTGATGGGATGGGTGAACTTTGACAAAAGACTGCATTGTAGTTGAAAGCCTTTTCTAGATGTTGTTATGTGAATAGAGGCATTGAGCAAGTGTGTAACTGTGTCTTTTTTTTCTTTCGAGTGCATCCTTGCTCATCAGTTATAATAACAGGTGGTGGTAGTTATGGAGGTCTGGTTGTTTTATATTAGGAGTCCTGTATATTTTCTGTTCTGTCAGTTAGGGGAAATGTGGCATTTTCTGTGAATGAATATAGTTGAAGGTACTTGATGAGTTCTAGGAGTTGGAAGATGCTTCCATTAATTTGCACCAGTATCTTTGTTTGCATTTCTATTCCAAGGCCTGCTTTATATGAAACTGGTAAAAATATATTTGCTTTTATTACAGACATTGTTTATGTAAGGATTTGAGGCAAAAATGGTGTCAGCGGGGTAAATATTGTGCCAAAGTTAAAGGAAACACTGAGATTTGCTAGAAACAGTATTTTTCAAGGTCCCCTGCTACTAAAGAGTTTGAAACAGCCTTTTAGTAACCATAGGAAAATCTATGATTGTTTACATAAAAGCATTTCAAGCTCTTCCTCTGTTATAAATTATGTGTGGTGAGTAGGTATGTTAATGTTTGCAGTAAATCTGTTTATCATGGTAAGATAAAAAGAATATTTATAATTTCCTTAAAATGTATTTGGTATTCAGTAGATAAAAGATTATGAAGATATTCCTCTAAAGAGAACTGTATTTCTTACATCTGTTAAACTGCTATCATCTGTATAAAAATGGTTAGCCTCTTTAAGTGTTTCACCTACCCAATAGTCCTTTTCATTCCATGCAGATAAGCTACAAATGAATGACATGTATAAACCAAATATTTTGTCTTGAACAAAGAAAAATCTTTCATTTTCATCTGGAGACACCATATATAGCCTACCATTTCCATTGTTTGTTACGTTTTTCTGATGGCTTATTTACAGCTGAATTATTTTTTTAATAATTGAAACATCACAAGGTCATATGAGTAATTTTAATTCAAAAAGTTACAGTAAAATATTATTTTCTGTATAAACATCTGTAAATTTTGATGGACATATGTTTGGGCTTGTACAGGATGGTCTATGGGTGGCCTAGGCTTTAGCTTGAACAATAGTGTGTCCGATAGTTGAAGAATCTGATGCTCCTTTGTTCTGAGAAGAAGTAACAAAATCCTGAAAACATTGTCATCTCTTTTTAAAGTTGCAATCAGTTTTAACCTGCCTCCCTCTTTGCTGCAGGCAACCTTATTTTTGCAAGCTACTGCTGGGAATGGTATTTTGTCCTGGAAAGGAATGTTTTGTTCCACTTTGCTTTGCCGTATTTTCCACAGGACATCATTTACTGAGTAAAAACTCCTCATCAGTGCAGGCAGCTACCTGTAAAATAGGATGGTGAGCATGACTGTGAAGATCCTCCCAAGATACTAGTAAGACCTCTGTGTAGCCTGTCAAGAGTCCTGACACTGCATTGTCATTTATCCCAAGCAGAACTGTTATGCTGCTGGATCGCAAAACAGTGTTGAAATTTGTTGTTGCTGCTTTTTGTTGCTGTGTGTTAAGATCAGTGCTGTCCAAGTAACTGGTGATGTATTTACCTCTGCTTGGCCCTCCTGCACCTTACAGCTTTCAAAATACCTGCTATTTGATACTGAAGCAATTGACACTGTAACTGCTGTCTACAAAGTTCTTTTGAAATGAAAAATGAGCTAGATCTCTCAAGTTCGGTTCTTTTACATAATACATAAAAGGTGACTATGTATAATAATACAGTAGATGTGTTCACTCATTATGCTATAATTCATTTCATGTCCTATTGTGATGTGCCATTCTGTTTAATATCTGTAACTTGCTCAACTGAAGCACAAAAGTAGCAGAGCTGTAATGCAACCATTCAGAGTGATAAAGAATGATATATTTTTCTTAAAGGGACAGTCCTTTGAGTTTCATCTAGTCTCACTTGGGCAAATAACCTTTTACATCCATGTATTTTTGCTTAGGGAGAAAGCCTCAAGTCTAGAGCCAAGATTAGGGTATACAGCTAGACTTCGTAGTTGCACTTTTAAACAATTATTTTGCTCATATGGCTCTGCAACTAATACCTGGGGTATGAAAATGCTTTTTAAAAGTGCCTTCTTTGAATTCTAATATGAACTGTCAAAAAAAACCCCAACCCCACAACCCAACCTGTTTTCATGTTTACAGAACAAAAAATGGTAGAAAACTGACTCTGAGCTTTGGTTTATTTTCTTTAAAAATAAGTCAAATGGAAGTACAGCACAGGCGGGAAAGATGATGATAAAAACCCCTTTTTCTCTTATAAACAATAGGTTGCTGAAAGGAGTGCTCAAAAATATAATCCATCTGTTATGTAAATATGTATCTGGAAATGCAAAGATACAAGTGTGGAGATAATACCTGTATACAAAAAGCTAGGTCTGCACTCTCCAGAAGATAGGTGAATGTTTAATTGCAGTCAACAGTAAGGAAGATTCATGATGTTAAAAATAACTGTTATTATAATTGGACCAGTTCTAAGGCTACCAACAATCTTCAAGACAGTTCGATCTGTATAATTACTTGCCATGAAATACTTGAAATACAGAATACAAAAGGACATTCACAGTTAAAGAAGGAGTTCTTTATTTAAGCTAAACATGACTGGAATAGGATTATTCTGTTTATCTGCTCTTCTCTTTCTAATGTCCAAAGAAAACAGCTAGATGAATGTGGTTTTGAAGCTGCTTTTTTTTCTTAAACATTCTTTTTTTAAATAAATACTGCAGGCAAGCCTAAGTGGATGAATGCCTCATTTGGTCAGTTCCCCCTGCAGTATTGTACACAGTCATTTTTAATAGGCTATTATAATGTATTTTTTTTGTGGTGATGGAAGCAGAGGAAGGAAAAGAGGAATGTGAATAGCTCTTCTCTAAGAGAATTCGCAGAGGTGTTCTTTTCTTCAGCAGAAGGAGAATGGATAAATGCCACTTATCTGATCTTGTTCCCTGAGAATTCCTGCCAAAGGTCTTAAAGAGAGTAGTTTGAGGTTTTTCTCTGCATTCAGACATCTACTTATTGATTATGATACAGTGTTTTGTTGCGTGCACTCACCAAGAAACTTAACCTGAAACACTTTTAGGTCAAATCAAGTAATTCACAGAAACAGCAGAAGATCAAGAGCTAAGCCATGCAAAATCACGCTTGTGGTTCAAGTGGCTAGAGCTTAAGAGAATTGAATTGGGCTGCAACTACAGTTATTAGCAAAAGGGTATTTCATAAAATTTCTTGTCCTTTTCTTGTATTGGGACAACAGAGACCTAGTGATCACTAGTGATAACGTGATTAGATAAGCTTGAGTGGTTGTGAAGAAATGCTGAGCATCTTCTCAAAATAAGATGTATTTTTGAAGTCACACTGAAATCCTGGTAACCTATCTTCTCAAAATGACAAGGGTTATGAGCATATAAGACTCTTGCCAGATGCTGCTGAGCACTGGGTCATGTGTTGCAGCAGTAATTTGCCCATTGGAAGAGCAGTAAAGAAGTGTAAAAGGTACTATTTTCTATCTCAAATTGCTCTTAACCACCAGGGAAAGAATCTCTTTTCCCCACCTCAACCTACTACTACCTCATGCTTTTTTCTGCATGTCTTGGTTTCAGCTGGGATAGGTTAATTTTCTCCCTAGTAGCTGGTATAGTGCTATGTTTTTGAGCTAGGTATGAGAAGAATGTTGATAACACACTGATGTTTTTGGTTGTTGCTAAGTAATGTTAAGTCTAAAGCCAAGGATTTTTCAGCTTCTGATGCCCAGCCAGCAAGAAGGCTGGAGGAGCACAAGAAGTTGGGAGGGGACACAGCCAGGGCAGCTGACCCAAACTGGCCAATGGGGTGTTCCATACCATGTGGTGTCACGTCTAGTATATAAACTGGGGGAGAGGGAGGCAGGGGGGATCGCTGCTCAGGGACTAACTGGGCGTCAATTGGTGGGTGGTGAGAAATTGCATTGTGCATCACTTTTATATTCTAATCCTTTTATTATTAATATTGTCATTTTATTAGTGTTATCATTATCATTATTAGTTTCTTCTTTTCTGTTGTATTAAACCGTTCTTATCTGAACCCACGAGTTTTACTTCTTTTCCCAATTTTCTCCCCCATCCCACTGGGTGGGGGTGGCGGAAGTGATTGAGCGGCTGCATGGTGCTTAGTTGCTGACTGGGGTTAAACCACGACACTGCATTAAAAAAAAAAAATATTCTGAAGTCTATTCCTTACTAATCCACTGTGAGTGTGAAAATCACTAGGCATTTTGATTTTCGGCTGCTGTTGCTGGCTGGGAGACTGGTAGGGGAAATGCAATGTGAGAGAAGGAAGAGGTGTTCCACCAAGAAGATAGACTGGGTGAGTGAGTACCTGGCTCTGGTGCCATTTGCTACCACTTTGAGGGAAACCTTGAACTGCAGGAAGGCAATGGAGAAAGAAGATCATCTTGCAGCCCTTTCAAAGCTTCAAAAGCTACTACTGACAGGTGTGCAAAATTTAGAGCAATGTATTACAGCATCTCATCCCTAATTTAGAGCTAAAGCATGTTTCCAAGAATGTGCTGACTATTGCAGAAACCACCAGTACAACACTGAGAAAGCTCCTAGCAGTTAAAGAATAGATCCTGCTATGAGCTTAAAATCAGTGCTGGCTGCCTGCCAAGGGGCAAATGTTTTTGGCAGCTTAGGAAAACGATCCACAAAATAAAGTCTGTTACCACAAGAAAGACTGACACTTGCCTCTGGAAATATACCCTGGTTTGTGGAAAACTAATTAAATGCAGTCATTGAATCCTTTGGGGGTTTGGTTTTATTTTATTTTATTTTATTTTATTTTATTATTTGCATGGATTACATTAACACCACTTCAAAGTGTAAAAACTTTATTTTTGCTAGTATGAGATAATAAGATTCTTCAGACTTACTATAGGTCATGCACTTTGTTATGCAGTTCACATTATATAAAAATATTTAAGATATAATCTGGAAGTGAAATAAAGAGAACAGTCCTTTACCTGAGCTTAGATTCTTACTAGTTTTAGAACAAGTATTAATTATGTTGACTTTACTCAGGGCAATATTTTTCTTTACTGAATATGGTTGGAGTTGGGTTTGTGGTTTTTTGAGTTTTGTTATTGGTTTGTTTTGTTTGTGGTTTGGTTTTTTTTTTTTCCGAGCTGTATGCTGTATTGCTGTCTTGCATGGTTGAACTTTTCTTGCAGTCCAGAAGAGAATTATTAGGCATTTGCATAAAGTTGACAGAAACTGACTTTGCTTTCTTTGCAAACCTCAACTGCATCAGGCCATTTGTGTAGTCTGAAACCATGTTTTCATTAAAAGTTAGTATGTGTCTTTAAATGTTTAACAAGGCTATCAAGCAGGATGCCTTACAGGTATAGGCTGTATGTAGATAAATACAGCTGCGTGCAATTCTTGATGGCAGTGATATTCCTTCTGACTGCTGTCTCAAAGGAATAGATTAGATAGCATGGACTTCTCACACCATAGAAGGATGAGTGTCCTTTGGGATCATCTCATGCCAGGCATATCCCCAGTCTGCTGTGATTGCCTAAAAGATTTTGAATTTGGGGTTTTTTTAGGTGTCAGTTTTAACTGAATCAAGTTGTACATGTTTTTCACCCTTTCTGATGGCTGTTTTTTGCTTTTGGCTATTGACAGAAGTCATCAAAGTTTTCTTCAGATATGAATTTGCTGATACGATTCATCTCTACCACCTAGTCCTTGCTCATCCAGCTTATGTATGTGATAGCATAGTTTTGTTTTCTTGTGAGATCTGTGTACTGTGCAAATCATATACCATATTTATGAAACTACTTTTTTTTTACTCTTTCCATCCCATTTCTCCCTTTGAATCTTTGGAAGCTTCCAGGGTCTTCTCATTTAGCAGTACAATAAATGCAGATTACTCCTGCCTCCTTGATGAATGTTTTTTAATACTTCAGAAAACCTGATAATCAAACTGGTTACACTAATTAGATAGAGGAAGGAATGCTGATGGTAGGTGAAGTTCATAAATACTAGTTCAGAAGAACTCTGATTTGAAGCCTGAAACTTAGGTTAGTCTTTACTACAGCATGTAAGCTGGGGCTGTGTGAAGAAGGAGATGGGTCTGTGAGGGATTTCTGTTTGTCACTCGCCAAACTGGGGTTTCCAAACTAACTACAACCTGAGCCCTCCAGTTGCTTAAAAGGGTCCATTACAGGATTCATTTCTAGGCTGGCTGAGATCTAATGTATATCAATTTCATTCAGCAAATGTTACTACTGTTCCTTTTTAACTCACCCTTGTTGTCACTGCTATCATGCAATTGCTATAATTTATATGAGACCATTTAATTATAGTATTGCTGACTGAAAGTGTGTGTGTGTGTGTGTATATGTGTATTTCAACTGTGTGCAACATTTTTAGATTTCCTAGGACTTTTCCCTGGTTCTTTCGTTCAATCTTTCTGCTCCATCTGTTGCAAAATGAAAGAGCAAGAAAAACATTTCAGAGAAGAATTGTGTCTTAGATATCTAAGTCCTGTAATGTGGTGGCACTTGAAGTTCAGGTGAGCCTGAAGTGATTACAGTTCTTAAAATGAAAGTCCAATCTCTATGAGAATTCTTAACTATCAGGACTTTTGTGTTATTTTGAATAAAGGAGAGAGGAAATTTCTTTATGTTGTAAAAACCCCTGTATTTTTAGTGTTATATCTCTTGTAATAGAAGAGGGTTTGTACTCTTCTTTTTAATAAGAGTCATCTAAGGCTCAGCTTCTGGAAATCATGCAAGCATATATTTTCATCCTTTTCTGTCCAGGCAAAATCTGTACTTATATGTGAAGGAAGATTTTATATATTCTACAGAACTTGTTGTTTTATATAACACTCCATTGGCCTGGCAATTATATTTGTTCCTAGTTAGTGCACTGAAGTGCTTGTATACCCTATGTAAATACTTAGGAAATTCCTTTTTCAGAGTGGGAGAACATGAGATATAAAAATCTCCTGAAATTGAAAAGAGAGATTTTACTTTGCTCCTTTATATTTGGAAATATATCTTAATTTACAATATTCCACAGTGTATCAAGAGAACATATATTCAGGATTTGAGTAGTTTCCTAAAGGTCCTCTACTCCCAAGACATCAGTGATCAACTTGCTATTGTTAACTTTCTTAGTATGAAGACTTCTTGGTTTTCAACTGCTCTTTGGAGAGCTTATGTGATATATATGGCTGAGGTGATTAAACTGTATGGTCCTGAATGCTTATCATCACTGGTGTTCTTGGGACTGCAAAACTCAAAAGCAAATGGATGAGCAAAACTGCTGAAACCTTTTCCAGTACTTGTATGGAGTGTGACATTCTGGGAATAAAATCAATTTTTTTCTAATTTGGTGAATAACTCTAAGTACAGTTTTCAGAGTTCAGAAATCTTAATTTATCTGAATTGCAGCCGTGTTCTTTTTCAGTTTGAGAAAGTGTTCATGACTGTTAAAACAAGGATGAAAAATATGGGCATGAAGCAGATGTTACTTTTGTCTGCCAGAGCAAGAACTGGCTAACACTGGATATACCTCTGTCTAGTTCCCACAGATAATGCAGTACTTCTGAATGAAAAGGGTGTGAATTAGATCCTGAGAAAAGACTTTTAAATATTTAGATATATAAATGGACTTTGTAATTCTTAGTATGGATTCAGATGGGCATATTCTTTGAATAATCTTTTTTTTCTTTTCCTTGGTCAGTCTATGTTCACTTAACATAACCTCAAAACACTGTGTAATACTGGAGTAGCTTTTGGAAAACAACTCCCCCTGTGGACACTGTATCCCTGCTTTGTGAAAACTGTAATATTTCCAGAATAAAGTAAGATAAAGAAACATGCCATTCCAGAAATTAATGTTGAAGGAGGGAGGAAGGTGTCCTGCAGTAACTAATCCAGTGCTTTTCTCAAAATAGACTGGCCTCTAGTTTTCTCCAAGTGAAGATCAGTCTACAGCATGTCTAAAGGATGCCAACATTTCTAAAGAATGATAAAGCCCAGCTTATGAGCTAACAAGAGTTTCAGTATGGATAGTCAAATTAGCAGACATTTTACACCATGCCCGGCTACTTCTTTGGCGGGAGGAAATCTGTTTCAAGTAAGATGCTCGTCTGAGACTCAGGACACAGCATTTGTTCTTACTGGTGCCAGGAATGACCTCAAGCAGATTGCTCAGGTCACATTTTGGCAAAAGGCTTGAGCACAGATTTATGTCCCGGTGATTGCAAGACATGTGTTTCATGGAACAGAGACAATAATCCCAATGCTACTTAACTTACCATGTAAAAAATTAGGAAAACTACCAGCCCTTTTCTATCCCCCTTTTTCTGTGTTGTCCACTTGCATTGTCAGCTTTCCAAGACAAGTATTTCCCTTCTGTAGAAATATATCCTCTTTGTAATGCATCTCTCCCAGGTGAATTTGTTCATGCTATCAACTGTCATCACCAGCTCACTAAGCAGTCATGACTTTTCCCTGAAATTTCTTGGCACAGCTGTTTGGGTGAGTATTCTCCAACCTGTTTCAGCCAAATGACAGAAAGACCTACTATTGAGCCTGTATTTTGCAGAAAATTTGGGTAATTTAGGCTCAGATGAGATGATCATCCAGGAGCAGCAATGTCATCTGACAACATGTAGTACTGAGAAGCAGGGAGTGGTTGCGTATTCCATTGGCACAGCCATGGTGGTTTATGGGTCCAGAGCTCCCTTGTAGGCAAGATAAACACAGTGCAGCTCTTTGTAAAGAGATCCTCAGATAGTACAGCTATAGAAAAGTCTGTCATGCTTTCTCTTCTAATGGTTGATCTGTCATTAGATGAGTGAACTAGTCTTAGTTTTGTTTGTTGCATTTATGAAATCTATTTTTTTCTTACATTTGAAGGGGGTTTTTTGTTTGTTTGTTTACGGTATGCCTTATACTTGGACACATGAGATTTTGGCAGAGTTACATGTTTGTTATTTTTTAACACTTAGCCACAGTATTTTATATCTCAAAAACATACATATAATTTTCTGCTTTAAAGCCATAAGAAGTTTTTTGTCAGTCAATCAAAATAAAAATGTCAGAAATGCTAGAATTTTATTTTCATGACTGAAGCTGCCAATCCCTCTTCCAAGACAGTAATATTACATTTTCAGTCTTACTAGCTTTCTGTTTTACCATTTAAAAATCTAATTCATTGTCGTGGTTTTGGTTTCAGCTCAGTCGGTAGCAAAGCACCACGAAGCCGCTCGCTCACTCCCCACCCCCACCCCTGGCCATGCTGGGATGAGGAGAAAATACAAAGGCAGGCTCATGGGTCGAGACAAGGACTGGGAAGGATCACTCCTCGCTTATGGTCACGGGCAAAAGACAGGCTCAACTTGGGGAAGAAACTAAATCCATTTAATTTACTACAAATCAAATAAAAAACCCCCAAGGGTATTAGGAAGGGAAACCAAACCTAAGAACACCTCCCCCACCCCTCCCGCCTTCCCGGCTCAGCTCCATTCCCGGTTCTCTCTCCCTCCTCCTCCCGGTGGCACAGGGGAACAGGGAATGGGGGTTTGGGGTCAGCTCCCCACACCTTGTCTCTGCCACTCCTTCCTCCTCAGGGGGGAAGATTCCTCACTTGTCCCCTGCTACAC
>VYZV01032482.1:44872-79279 GCA_013401275.1 Pandion haliaetus | reverse complement strand
CTATTCAAATTATTTCTGTTAAAGAAACTTGCTTTTTAAGCACCTTAAGTTCTGGAGCGCTGCTAAACCATGATTTTTGTCTTTAATAACTTCTGTGTGTCCATGGCTTCATTTTTTTTGCAGCGTGCACAATTTGGTTTGAGTGGTCTACTCAGTAGTGAGCAATCCTTCTGCCGTTAAAATCCTTTTGTAAGCAGCTCAGTATCGTCGCCCCATTTGTCCCATTCAGAATTCATAGTGAGAGCTTAGCAGTTAAAAAAAAAAAAAAAGCGTATGTTCTCTTTAATATTGTCCTGTCTTATTTTGTTTTGTGATTCTGACTGGTATTTCTCATCTGTTTTCAGATTAATGTTTCCTGCCTGTTGAAGTGTTCATGACCTCAGTAGTCTTGCTAGCAATTCTGCTAGAGTTGCATGCTGCTTGCTTATGTCTCTTAATAACTTTTTTTCACTGCACTTCAGTAGGCAGGTGAACATCTGATCTGATACAGCAGCAGTTCCCTGCTAATACGCATTTTTGTCATACAACATATTGGATCTATTCATTGGTTGGCTATTGTTTTTGGCTTGTGGAAAGCTGTGAATGGATGCTGAAAGCATGGTTTGTGCTGCACCGATAATTTTAATAGACTGGTCATGCTGTACTGTATCTTTGACCCTTGGATGACTTTGCAACTGTTTTTTTTCATTTTAAATTAGTGTTTTTTAGAAGTTTTTCTATAGGGCTTTTCAGGCTAAATTCACAGTGCTTGCTTTTCTATTTCCTTGAATTAACTTCTAAATGCAGTGGAACAGTTGCAGAAAAGTTTATTACGCGGACCTTAACATCAGTGCCAGAGATTATTCTGGTTTGTAAAATTGTGCATTGCTTTGGGCTTATATCTGTTCTATTTGTTCTGAAATAGAATTCCACAGATTTCAAACTTTTTTCAGTGACTTGAAGCATTTAAATGTCCTGAACAGGTGGATGGGTCTTCACCAGCTCCTCCATAAGTTTCATTAAACATCATTCCTAAGTTTACCTTGTATTTGACGAACTGGTTCTCATGGTTTTGAGTAAGATTGAATTTGAGTTTCTCATCTTTTCAAGCGTCCATTTTTAAAAAAATTTGACACAGACTAATGCTGGAAGTGAAGACTTCAAGAGTGATACTTGAATTGATCATTAAATGTCAATCATGTTTTTTGTTCAACTTCTGTAGAAAAAATGCGCCCTTCTTAGAAGTGCTACAATATGGAAAAAGTTGAGTCATTAAGTCTTGTATAATTTCAAGCCCTGTAACTTAAAATGCAATTATGAATACCTTCACTTTTTTCAGTTTTAAAGCAAGTATTTTAAAGACTTTTGCTTAAGTTTAGACTAGTCTATAATTGCTAGATATCAGATACTAAGGACAGGAAAGGATGTCACTGTGTTGGATTTAGGTAGGTCATAATATTGTTTTTTGTTTTCTTATTTTTACAGGTCAAGTACATCATGTCATGCTGATATTTATTCACTTTACACATTTGAAATTCTTTAAAAGTAAAGTTATTCAGAAAATTAATGTAGAAAGTTAGGCATTTGCTTCCTCCTTCCTCGCCCTAGTCCTGTCGGAGAGACATTATGATACTTGAGGCAGGAGAGTCATTTAAAAGTAGTGCTTAAAAACACCACAAAAGCCTCATCTGGCTTAAGGAAGCTTTTTCTGTTATTCTGTGTGTTTACCTGGAGTTCTTCCTTCTCTTCTTTATTATATATGATTTCAGTAAAAGGTTCTTTTTCCTGAGATTTGTGCTCTTGAAAGGTTTACAGGTTTGTGTCCACTGGCTTTTTTCTGTCTAGAGGAAATGTACGTGTTCTTCATCCTGAAGAAAGATCAAAGTTCACTCATAAAACTGGTCTTCCCAGACTGACTGCGCAACTGCTTTGAAATGAGAATATCAGCCTTACAAGCAGTGAAAATACAATCACCAGATCAAATTGAAGTCGCTTGAAGGAAGTAGTTTGCTCATTAAAATGGTGAAAGAGGAGAGGCATCAGAAACCATGAATCTTTTTGCACGCAATCTTCTTTGGCTGGCAGTTCAGAAGACAGCTAAGCTAGTTAACAAAGCTTGCAGTGATGGCAGGTGATTTGGTAAGAAGCTGGATGCCAGTAATTAAGCAATTAAATTGTGTGTATTTTAGTTCCCTTCATAACTGTTAGAAGAAAATGTAAAATAGGGAGACTTAGGCTTTCTGAAAGCAACTGTCTTTAACAGCATTGGATCATACAAGAAGAAACAAATGGAGGCAACCAGTTTAATTTACATTATTTTGCATTGGATTCAAAAGTGAGAAGAGAGGATTTTCTTTTTATTCTTGGAAAGGATTCAAGTTGAACACAAGCACAGTGCTGGAAGCTTGTTTAGGCTTGATGTGAGAATCTTGAGAAGACAAAACAATATCCCAAGTACAGTTTCTTTGATTTTCACAATTTGGAATAGAATTTCATTTTTATTTGTGTAGAATTTAGGACTCAGCATTATCCTTGACTTTTTTTTTAAAAGTGGTTTAGCAAGAACAGGGTGAAAGAGTAAAACTTAGGTATTTGAAGAGCAATATCTGGCGACAAAGATGTGTTCAAGTAACATTGAGTCAATTTTGAATTTAGTAGATTAAAGTAGTGTATAAGTATTTCAAAAGGAAGTAGTTGCTTTCAAAGACACTGTTGCTATGCTTGGAAAATATTTTTACCTGATGCACCCAGTTTTGTGCTCAGACTGCCAAGAACACCTGAATGCTGATCCTGTCCTTTTCTGGGGCTTTTACATAGCTCATTTGGGTTTCCTCTTTTCCTGTTTCTGAGGTGTGGCTCTCCTACATCCACCCATGAGTGCAAAAGGAAGAAAGCAGTGTATTCTTTCTTTGTGTTTGCACTGAATTCAGTGCAACTGTCCGTAAATAAGATCTGTTACAGCTAAACAGGGATGATGCGGGCTAGAAGGGGCATATTAATGTGGGAGGTTGCAAAAAGTGTACCAAATGTTTCATTGAATTTGATCGCAGTTTAATAGAATCAGGCTGTTGTGCCACTTGTTGATTAAGACTGAAAATCTGAAATCGGATCCCTTGGGTTTGGTGGTTTTGGGGTTTTTTTTTCCTTTTGATGTCTGAATATTTTAATGAATCTAATGTGACATCCAGGGCAGACTTCCCCACACACTCAGCTTTCCCAAACCTCATGAAGACTGTCTTGATAAGATTGCGTGCATGTGTGTGTGTGAGCAAACTCAGAATCTTGCCGAATCGAACAATGTCTTCAGGCTAGGATATGTTAAGCAGAAGGATTAAACTGAAAAACAAGCTTTTGGCATTAATTCAGCATTGATTTAACATAGTTGGGGAAGAATATTCTGGAGATGGAACAGTAATGATGCGGTCCTTGTTTTTTGCATTTTAATAAGATAAGGGATGACGTTCTTCTGCAGTCTTACTGCATCTTACTGCTGGGATTCAGTGATTTTTTTAAGAGCAACTGTTGCTTTATCTGTCAACATTCATTATGGGGGAATAGTAAGAGTGGTGTGTGAGATGGGGATGAAGAAGCATTTATGTTAAATAATGAGTAAAAATTCACACAAAGCTCCTTCAGGTAGCAGGGCGTGAATGTAAAAATCTGATCTCGCAAAGCTGTGACGGCCAACAGGTCAGACCTCACATGAATTTGTGACAAGAATTAGAAGAAACTCTGGTGACATAAACTGCACTCCTCTGCCACTTAGCAGAAATGTCTAAAGGAGTGCCCAAAGACTGTTTTCTACACAGTAAGCACTACCATGCTGCTGAAACCTGCCTCTTGCAGGCAGTTCAGCGCAGCAGGAACCTGGTTCCTGTTCTGAGCAGGCAAAAGCTGTTCTGCCTGCAGGAGCGTTCACTGGCTCCTCAGCCCCTGCTCAGAGGAGAGGGATTCTTCAAGTTCGCTCCCACAACACAAACTCTTTGAGTAATTATCATTTCCAGCTTGGAGAAGAAAACTGTTTAATCAGCTGTCTGCTGCACTTGGAAAAAAATGTGCAGGAAAGTGACTTCAGGTCAGTATTAATTCCCGTTTAGAAAGTGATTCATTCACAGGTGCTCATAGCTGAAAGAAGAGATCCTTATTCTCAGTGCAGTTCCTCTGAAGGTCTTTCCCCCATGAGCTTTGACAGTCGATTGTTGTTTTAGATTATTTCAGCATGCTGTTTGTGGCATAGACCTTCTTATTCTTTCTAGATAATACGCTAGTAAAATAGTAAATCAGTAGAGCAGTAAAAATACAGTTTGTGAGAAAGGATTTTGTGTAGCAGAAATAAGAGACTGTGGGAAAAGAGCGCAACAGCTGAAGCTGACCATGCCCACCAAAACAGTAGATATTCCCACTGTTCATAGAAAGTCCAAAAGCATTGTTATCAGTTTCAGGTCCAATACCATAGTACAAATTTTTAGCAAACTTACTTTTGTTGTTTATTTAGAAGTTTGGAAATTTTCATGTTGTCTAAATAACTGTTAATCTTGACTAATATTTTCAGTGTCATTTCATGCACTTTTTTTTTTTAACTTCTAGGCCCAAAATGTTCAACACAGCAAGGACATGACTCTTGCCAGCAACCGCAGTCTGGCAGAAGGCAATCTTTTGTACCAGCCAAAGTTGGAGTCTTTAAAATCAAGTTTGACTGAAAAATATCAAGAGCTGCAAGTTCTTTTTGAAGCGTACCAGATAAAGAAAACAAAACTAGGTAACATTTTCTCTTGACAATTATGATTTGCTGTTTCCTAAGTGAATGTAAATCTGTTGCACGTTTTTTGTTTTGTTTTTGGTGTCTCATTTTTTAGCTGTGTGAATTAGGGTATAAAATGAAGTGTCATTCTTGTGTAGTTCTGAAATAGATCATGCTCTAATGATTTATTAAGTATCTGCTACACCTAGTAACAGATACTGTGGGTTCTTTCTGTTGCTGTGTGGTTACCTACCTATTGTTGACCTGTTCTTCTCTAAACGATCAAATTCGTTTACCTTGCTAAAAAGCAAAACATAATTTGAATTTTCAGTGATTAATGATAAATCAAACAAAATATTGCATTTAAGTTTCTCATTTCATACCGAGTTATGAAGTATTGTACATCTGATACTGCACTTGCTGAAGTGCTTTGTCTTTCAATATTGTAAATACATCATTGTAATTAAATTTCAGCTTTTAGCACTCTGACAATATTCCTAAAGTACTTAATATATTTTCTTACTGTAGATCATCCTGTCTAGTGCAATGGAGTATGCTAGTTGTATATATGTGCCTTAGAAATATTTATGCTTGCTGAGGTTATGTAGCTTCAGTTAGAAGTCACTTAGAGCCAGCTGTTACTTACTGTTCTTTTCGTGTTATTACAGACAGACAATCCAGTAATGCTTCACTGGAGACACTGCTAGCGTTACTTCAGACAGAGGGGGCTAAGATTGAGGAAGACACAGAGGTAATGACTGTACACTTCAATTCTGCCACTTACACCCATTACCGAAGACTTCCAGTGTACATAGCTGCAGTGCAGTGCTGAACATGTAATAGACTAAAGGGATATTTTTAAGAATATGGTCTGGTCTTTGCTTTGAACTTCAATGAACAGCCATTTGGTTTCAGCGAGAATTTTTTTATCTGAGTAATTGTTTACTCCTAACATCTTTGAAGTTTAAGAGAGAAAGCATTCCTTTTCAAAAAAGACAGCCAAACCCTCTTAGTTCCTTGGCATTGCCTTCAAACTCGTAGCATATAAATCTGGAATATTTTTTTAAGGGTGTTTGCCTGGTATATATATTAATCCATTACAAATGTCAGTTAGTAGCCTAATGAAAAACTGTGCCTGCACTGTTTCTTCTTCAGCATTTCTGGTGAAGTATTCCATTACGATTTCAATGTATCTGTCTAGGTGCCAGTGGTCACCACTTGCTGTGATACAAGCGCTTGAGGGGTGCTCTGTTTTCAGAATAGTGGAAGTTTTTGGTTTTATTTGCTGATTTGCCTGTAGGACATTCTCTACAACTACACAGCATTTTAGCATCAGGGAAAAAATCCGTTTATTGGCCCTGAATTGTGATCCCAAAAGGACATTCCCAGGACGAGTTGAATTTTGTGATTATATGTATGGTCACCTCTCTTAATAATTAAACATAATTTACCCAAAGCCACAAGTAAGCATGAGTATTAAACCTGGGTTAGCAATAAGCTGCCTCTCTGTACTGAGTCTTGCAGAGTTCTCGGTGTTTCTCTTGGCATTGCAAGCAGTACTGAGCTGTAACTCGGCTTAGCTGGCAATCTGGAAGCTGAATTTGATTCGTTCCCATCTCTGATGATCAGGGGAATGTTCAGAGCTAGATTCAGATGTTCTTACTGCTGTTGCTTCAGTATAAATTTAAGCAAAAATGATATTTAACTCCCAGTGCTTCTGCTCAGAATTCTTAGTATGCCAGTCATCTTCCATATGCAAGCTGGAAAATCACAGGCAAAATTATGCTATTTTTAGGATATAAGCCATTTAGATTCTTTTGCAGTATGCCGTTTTCTGAGACATTGCTCCATATTTGACAGAATATGGCAGAAAAATTTCTTGATGGTGAAATACCACTGGATTCCTTCATTGATGAGTACCAGAGCAAGCGTAAACTGGCTCACCTGCGACGTGTGAAAATTGAGAAGCTCCAAGAAATGGTGCTGAAGGGACAGAGACTTCCGCAGGTTCAGCCACAGGCTCAGCCGAGAGCACCCGAGACAACACCAGCACCTCAAGATTCCTACACTTCGGATGCAAACACTCCTCCTTCAGTTATGCCCCGACGAATACCACCCCCTCCACCTTCTTCAGTCCCAGCAGGACGCTTTCCTACTCCGTTTACTGCAGCCATGGGTTCAGGACCAGCTCTTTCTTATCCAGGTGCTCCGTATCCTCCTCTCCCCCCTCGACCAGGAGTTCAGTCTGCAAGTCAAATGCCACAGACAGGATACCCATCTCAGTTTGTACCACAGCATCCTCCAGCTCTTCCCCAAAGACCACCTCGCCTTCCACCACATCCTGGCTTTATCCTCCAGTGAATATTTTGGTGCGCCTAACTTATGTATTGGTGCTTATATTTCCTTCTCCCCATCAGAGACTTAATGTAGGCAATGGAAAGCCTCTGTTTTTTGCACAATAGAGTACAAAATTCGAGCTGTGGCACAGAGGTTTGCAATTGCTTTTGGTAAATGTGATTATTTTTGTTTTCAGATATCAGTGACAACAAGATTTTTCTAGGAAGGTGATAGGGTCTAAATTTTGTAAATCCATCAAATTGTGAAACAACGTACAGTGGATTTCCTGATGTTACAAATCGAATCACACTCTGAATTCTTTAGTGGTGGTAAATCAGCATCCTCTTCTATTCTGATGTATTCCCATTGCAGCTGCATTTATGTGTGGCAAACTGGGAGCTATTTGTCTCTCTAAAGAATTCTCTATCAGTGCTGGTGTTTGGATAGTAACAACCATATCTGAATACTGGGCAAAGAGTTGCAATGGACCGCATCAGCATCCTTTGCAGTGTGCCCACACAACGGCATTTGTGGCCAGGTGCACAACATTTTCAGACCTCACTGAGCTGAAACTCTTGAAAATGTTGTATGGTTTTTAGATAGTAAAAGTTACAAGAGTTTCATTTCTACATTTCAGTTGTTACCTTAGACTTTTCATAATAAAAGTACACACTCCTCCCACTCCCAAATAGCTTGATATCCTGAAATCCTGGTCTCTTGAAATCAAACTAAACTGTTTGTAGAGCCAGTTTAGAGTTTTATAGAAACTTTACCAGGCATTTTTATTTCCTTGCCTATTAAGACTCTTTCTTAGGTGGGGTTTTTTTTTTCCGCCCTTGGATACAGAAGCGATTTTTTTTTTTACACAGGTGCTTAGCTTTTGATATCATGTGATTCCAGGAATCTAAGCAGGGTATTTTCTTAATCAAATACTGGGTTTTCACATCACGTAACTGCCCACCTGAAGCTCCACAATTTCATTTTATCCCTCAAACTCAGTCTCTCGCTTGGCAGAACTATTTTTAACTTTCCCATTTCCTTTAGTTTAGCAGGTTTTGGCATGCGTATCTATCTGGAATTTGCAGTTAACGTTTCTCTGCAAGCAGGCAAAACAGAAAAGCTTTCTGAACTCCATGGTGGCTGTTTGCATCTTACATAATCCATTTTTGACTTCTAATGCCACTGGAGGCGAGGCTTTTTAGGGGAGCTCAGATTTCACTCTCAGTGAGACTCTTAAAGGCTAAGGTGCAGACACATGCTGGTATTTTAATCTAGCATTGGGGGAGGCAAATCTTAGCACTTGTTGCTTGTGCAGAATGTGTCTATAAATTCGTTACCAATTTCTCACATCCACAAACAACTTTCAACTAATTCATGGTAATTTAAGAAACTCACAGTCCAGAATCTGTCACAGCCCTTGCGTTATTTCAAAACATTTTCATATCATTGCCCTGGAATGCACTACATTGTTCGGAGGTCTATACTACAAACAGCATCAGTCAAAGTAAAAATTTTTTTTTTTTCTTTAGGTAAGGCCCTTGGATGTCCTTTAATCATTTCCTCTGGAGTGTGGTGGTTGCTAGCAAATACTAAGCTGAAATTAAGATCATAACAGGAAGCTCTTTATTCTGAAAATAGGGTTATTTGGCTTGTTTTGCCTTCTGAAGACAAAGAGCAGAAGGTTGGTCAGTGTTACTAGCATCTGAACCAATGCCCCCATGTAAGTCTGGAAAGTTTCTATAGATGGGAGATTTTGTGAAGCAATGTGCATTGGATTTGTTTGCAAAGTGTGTTTTTTCTGTAATCTAGTGATGGTACAGGATGTGTTTTTTTTTTTTTTTTTTTTTTTTTAAATAGTGTAATATCTTTTCTTGGTATTATTTTCTCACTGAAGCTTAGTATAAGCATGGTTAATTATGACTCGTTTCAAAGTAACTTTGCTGTGCTATTAGTGCTGGTATTTGGATGGCAACTGTTGTATCTGAATGCTAAACTTAAGTCTGCTGTAGAAATAATTTGTGTCCTAGAAAGAATTAAAGTGGGTGGGAGCTACCAGGGTGGTGACTGAGTAAAGAAATCCGTACTTTGAGCCTGCTACACAAAAACTCTGAAACACTCTCAAATTGGTTTTGCTAACATTTAATAAAAACAACCAGGTATATGTTACACTTATCAAGTGCCAACTTTTTTTCCAAGGGTTGAAAATCCTCAGAAGTGATGGAGGTGATAGATAAGTGTATTGTGAATTTGCACTGCATTTTATGTATCTAACTTTATTGGTATTAGTAGTCCAAAAATATTTTTATTACTTGTTAAATTTTCTGTCTTTTGGTAACTTTTGTGCTAATATGACCTTTCAGGGATACTTTATCTAGAAACAAACTCTTGTGCAAACTAAATACAAAGCTAATGCAATTTTTCTGTCTGAAAGCAAAACAATGCATTATTGCATATGCATGTGGCTGATGTGCCTTAGGATCACTACTTGTGATTGTAATACTAGGATATTAGCATTTTTATAATTTGAATGGCCATTGCCTAACTCTAAGGGCTCTTCAAGAGCACTTTCTTTTACAAAAAACTCACCCTCATACTTCAGAAAAAAACAAAGGCTGTATCTGCTATTTGTAAGCTTATAGTTGCCTTCACTGATGGATAAGTTTGGACATAGATAATGTAACTAATGTGATGTTTCAGTTATAGCAACCTCATAACTGAAATCCAGCTGCTCATGGAAAACGTTTTGCCCTTAATTGTGTGTGTGCGCACAACCTGTAAATATATACTTGACTTCTGGTAATGTTTAAGGGTAAAGGAGAAAGATGACTGTGGAAAGCTTTTTAAATCCTTTCAGAAACAAACGTTGCAAAACACTAACCTGATTGAGTCAGGCAAGAGATATGTCGGTGCTTTTGAATTGTTGCCCTTCAACAGCTTCTCCTGTTCTGTTATAGCTACTAAAAAAATTCTGCTATGGCTAGGATGTTTAGAATCACACTAATTTGCACTGTTTATAGGATAGAGTAAAATGCCATAGGCAAGCTGCGAGTTGAGAGGAGGTCGCTCAGTATGCTTGCCAAAATATATATATTATAATGTTGTCTTGAGGATTTTTAATGTCTGCTGCAAATAGCATATACTTCCCCAAAGCAATTGGAGTGGAGAAAAATCTTTTAAATATGATGTGTAACATGGCTTTAGAGTGTTGGTAGCTTGGAAAACGCTCTCTTTGGATGGCATTACTTTTGCCCGTCTTTTGTATGCAGTTTTGTAAGTTCTGACTAATTCAGTTGTATGTGATTAGGTTGTTTGACTGATGATCAGCATTGAATGGTTCTAACTCAAGGGTGAGTTTCACTGCAATTCAATGCTGTCTCCTAGAGGAAGCGGAGTCAGTTGTTCTAGCACAGCTGGCCCGTACCGGTCACCTTTGCACCGGTGACCCTGGAGGGACTATGTAGAAAATAAGCTTTCCTGTGATGCCAGGAGGCAGAGCCCTGGGCACAGTCTGGTCATGGGTAACCATTACGTTTAGTGCCCCAGCTTCCACAACCTCAGTCTCGACCTCTTTTCGGACTTCTCTGCCTTCTCAAACTGGAATAATGACTTGGATACAGAGCTCAAATCAACAATTCCTTTAGCCTGAATATAGAGCTACTTGGCAAACTTTGAGTTCGGAGGAGGTAGAGTCGTCCTGCACCTGAACAGTTCCTCTGTGTAATCCTGGACAGTCTAATAAAGGGGCAGTTTTTTATGCATAGCAAGTTATGAAATGTACAGTGGATTTGTTTGCATAAGTCTTTCTGTAATCTACTGTGGTCTGATTTTAAATAAAATAGCATATCTCTCTTGGTGTCGTGTTCCTGTTGTGGCTTCATTTAATCACAGTGGAGTTATGTTAATGTTTTTCAATACTAATGGTGGTTTTTATGTAGCAACATAAAAACAGTTGTAGGTGAATGTAGAACATAAATTTGCAAGAAAATAACCTTAATTATTCATAGTAAATCTGTTGGCCATGTTTTTAGTGACTGGATATAACGAGTCCATTTTGTATGTAGCTGATACAGGATAGGTATGCTCAGAGTAGATTCTGTATGTTGTGATTATGGCATCGAAGTAAGTGGGCTGTCTTCCCAGGTGGAATCCCTTCGCTTTTGTTTTGGTGTCCTATGATTAGCTGGAATAGTGGAAGTGTTCAGAGTCTTCACCTGGAAAGGCTGAAGGAAGGGGGAAAGCCACTTTTATTTGTTAAAAGAGGAAAAACATGGATTTCAGCCAAGACAAGTTGGGAGAAATGAGTCAACCAAACTTGTTTAGGAGCATGAGTCAGGGGACAGAAAAGACCTGATGTAATTCTCTGTGATAATCTGTCACCTTAATAGCAATGTGAAATGGAAGTCCTACTGCAGAATAACTGATACTATATGGAAGAAAATCCCTTTTTTAATTGTTTCTTGATACGTTCCATTTGTGGTTGCTATGCAGGTTTGATAACCTTCTGCTGATGCAGAAATGGGAAAGTACAGATGAGGAAAGCTTGCTGTGCTGACTCAGTGCAGGTGGGCGAGGGAAGGGGATGGTGTTATGTAAAAGCTGCAGTTCTTCAACTTGGCTCTTCTAAGAATTTGCAGAAACACCTGTGTTTTGCAGCTTGAAGAAGGTGCAAGCAAAACTTCAAGTGCCTGTTCTGAAATGGTTTGGATGGCCCTTCCCGTGGCTCACGTGCAGCAGGAGATTGTTCTGGGTGGGGTTGTTCCCAGTGCAAAGGAGAGATAACGCAGTACAGTCAGACCTTGCCAGGTAGGGGACTCACATGTTGCTTGTGTAACGGATAACAAAAAAAAAGCAAAGTAACACAAAAAAGGCAAGTGGTATGTCAGTGACAGTGGCAGTATTTCACGTGGTCTTGACTTGTCCTGTCCCTTTGGAAGCTGGCTTCGGAGGCCGTGCAAGCCTACACAGATCTTTCAGTAGCACTTGTTCCTGTAATTTGAGTCCTCTTCTGGTTGTATATTAATCAGCCCTGATACAAGTCTTTTACAGGTCTGTTTACCTCTCCGAGACTTTGCCACTAGAAACAAGACACGTGTTGCTTTGAGTTGTTTTGAGAAATTTTTGTCTCAACTGAAGTTTTAGAGAAGCCTTATCAAGATTCTGGTGCCCCAGCTGATATCTCGTCCCTAAAGCAGGCTGTCCCTGGGCAGCCCGTGGTGGGCTCAACCTCCCCTGAAGGCAAATCTTTTTTTCTCCCTACCTGCAGGACAAATCGCAGGCTGCTGGGGCTGGAAGATGTGCTAGTGCATATCTTGAATCCTGGATTGTGCTGTAGGCTAAAGGCTGTCTTTTAGTGCTACTTATTATCTCCAACCTGTTCAAGGGTGCTTTTTCTGCACTCTTGTAGATGTACGGGTAGGAATTATTTTTTCCTTCAAAGCTAAAAATGTTTCCTCTCACCACATAAGCTAATTCCACACCTTGCTACGTGCCCTTAAAGTTGCATATTATTCTAGCCACCACTGCTCGGGATGGCCTAATTTCTGAGAGATTCATTACTCTTGAAAGAAGCCGGCCACATCCTGTAGAGGATGGAGGTGACAGTAGCTGCAGTTCTCAGTACTGGAACGAGACCACCTGGTTGGGGAGAAAATGCCGATTGTGGAGAAACGTGGAAATACAATAATGTCCTTTGGGCTGGTGTGTGTCTTAGTCGTCTCGTGCTACCAGGTGAGATAGACGGTTTGTAAGGGGGATACATACCATCTCTGTATTTTTTTGTTTTGATTTAAACTTGCATACATATGAGGTGTTTGTTAAATGATTGCATTAGCTGATATTTCAGTATTTCCCAAGTCATTTTTCTGATTGAGTTATTCAGGAATATACTGTCAGGAAATATACAGTGACAGGAAATACTGTCGCTAAAAATAGTACTGCCCAGCTAGGTGTAACTTGTGCCTTAGTCACCGCTACGGACAGGTTAGGCACTGAAGGGAAATAACCTACCTTGCAAATGGGTAGCTGCTGCTCACTGCTTTAATTAAGGGCTTTTTTTACCTGACTTCCTAGAGCAGGTAACAGTAGTGTTTTCTATTCGTGTGCTTGATTTCAGTGGACTTTTTTTTTCCCCAATGATCTAAGAGAGACTTGTGTTTTGTAAACTTTGCTGTCTATAGCAATGCTGTTACTGAACTTCAGCTGCTTTGTGTGCTCATGTTCAAACTAATTTGTGGTTACTGGAGATTTGGCTGCTGAGGGAGCCAAAGGGTGGGGAAAGGAGGGCTTTGATAAGAGGCTGTTTGAAAGCTGCTTCAAGAAAAATAAATTGTACTGTACTAACCTTGGTGGAAGGGAGCAGAGTGTAGTATTTCACAACTTTCGCTTCGTTATTTTCCATTGCTTTTGTTGCAGGTACTGAGTAAAATTTGTTCTCAGTAGCACATCAAGCTAAATATCTTCCTCTCTCCACAGATAAAATAATGGTATTTAAAAGTCATTAGCAAATTGGATTCTGTACAGCAGGATGTCTTGATGGAGTCTCAAAATAAACCTTTGCATACATAGTTTGNATGGCAAATGCTTTCCAAAAAGTGTAGGAGTTCAGAAAATCTTAAGACTGGACAGCAAGCTTAATTTTGGTATAAAAATTACTTTAGCACATGGGTTATACTTTTATAAGTGGCCTTTGGAGCTTGTTTTTATTTTTGCTGTTATTTTTTGAGACTTTGCATGTGCTGGCCTAGGTGGTTTTACCTGCAGCCTCTGGCAGTATCCATTTCAGTAAATCATAGTGAAACAGCAGTGGTGTTAAACAAGTTACATTTACCCATAGCATCATTCTTAAAGCCATGTTTTACTTTATTTTTGAATTCTTTAAAGATAGCTGTGGCTAGACTTTCGGTAGTGAGATTTTTTTAAAAGTTAGCATTCTTGATTAATCAGTATTTCCATTACAAAATGTAATGCTGTGAGTAGTTAGGATGATGTCAGTCTCCCAGCAAATGTATCTTTATCACCATCTATAAATAGACAGCAAGCTATTGCAGAAAGCGCTTCCTTGTAAGAAACGAAACTCAGTATGGAGCTGGCCACAGTTGCTGCTGTATCTCCGTAGGTATTGTCACTCGATGTGACAGCGGTCACCCGAGGGATGTGGCTGGGTGACCCTCTCCCAGCTCACCTCTGCTGTAGATAAGAGGTTCTCTGTAGCTTCACGGAAAGGCTGAGAAGGATGTAAATCTTTGGGTTGGAGATGAGCTCGATGTAACGTGCAGGATTAGACCAGCTGCTTGCCTTGCCCAGTAATGCCAGTATTAACACCAAAGCCTTTTAATGTGGAACACATTTTATACGTACAATTGGTTGGGAAATGAGACCTGTTGCTTGCTACACTGCCTGTAGTAGTTGCTTATAAAACTGTACTCTGTTTTGTGACGTGTAACCTTGGAAAGCTTAGGTCGTCATGAGACTGCTATGTAACTAAAGTAATAAAATACCTTATAAATGTGTTTTCCTGAGCTATAGCAACTTACAATTCCAGGTAACTGCTTTATAGCCTATTGTTAATCATAGGAATGAAAAGTAATGGTTTTTACTGTGGCTTGTATGAAATTTGATTGTAATCTTTTTGGGGGTTATGAGGAATTGGATGAAAATGTTAATTCTAGACTTTTTTTTCAAAAGGACCCTCACAAATTTCCTCTTAAATACAAGGGAGCTATGTTCACCCTGTCATGGGCATTCTTGCCAAGCCCTGAATTCTTTAGTCTTACTGTTTCATGGGTGCGTGCAACTTGCACTAAGAGGTGCAGTGACACTTGGCCCTGCAGATAGATAGTCCCAGTTAATCATAAACATTGCAGGTTGGTGCCAGTGGGCCTGAGGAGCCGCTGTGAGGCTGCAGGTAACAGCTGCCCTGGAAGCTGGAGGGCAGCATTGATCCTGTATCCATGCTGCTGCGGCTGGATTGCTTTTTATTTATTGAAGCTACTTATTTTCAGTAAGGCTGCCAGTCACCCTGGCTGCCAGTAAGAGCACTGTGGTGATCATATGGCGCAGAAATTAATGTGCTACTCTGCCCTGGTGAGCTGCTTGTGCTGGGGGGCGTGGGGGGGGCTGGTCTTGCTCTAGCACTACAGCCATACTGACAGACAACTGCATAAATAAATGCAGCTGTATGCACCCATATGCATAAATGCTTTTTTTGGGCAGGGGGAATATAAATAAAATATATATGCAGACATGCATATATAGAGATGCACACATATAGATACATGACTAGCTATATAGCTGTGTATCTATATATATGTGCATACATACACATAAATGCCTACATACATATAGATGCTATACCTGTATATCTAGAGCGATACATATCTGTAGATAGATATAGATACACATGTATAGAGCTAGATAAGTGTGACTATACCATTACATATGTACACAGAAGGAAAAGCAAGATATACACATACTATAACTTTTGATACATAGCTGTATCTATATAGCTAGGTAGCTATAGAGCAAGAAAGATATACATATATTTGTGTCAACCTGGGTGTATACATGGGGGGGGTGGGGAGTGTATGTATCTATACATATACACACACAGTTGTATATACATACACAAATATGTATATCCACACACCCCCTCTGAATAGCTGTATCTATCTATACACATACAGAGAGAGAGAGATATACTATACCCTCTTCTCACCGCCTCCACCCATGCACTCACCGCTCAGCAGCACAGGGCCATGTCCCACACTTGTCACCACCATAGTGCTTTAGCTAATTATTTTCAAGGCACTTTATTGCTAGCCCCTGCCCTGCAATTTGGGGCTGGCTTGCTTTAACCATGGCCCTATCACTGGCCCCCTCCCCACCAAGCAGCTGACCAAGCACCACAACATCTATTTTAAATATTGCTTCTTTAATAATCTACATCGTGGTAGTAGCTCCAAGGGAAGATACAGCTGCCCCCATGTCTCTCCACATCAGTAATTCCTTATTGCTGCAGACTTCTCTAGCCCCCGGCTCCTGTAGGCCACGGTTAGATTTAATTCTGCAAATTATCTTAAATATAAAACATAATGCAACTGATCCCAACATTGCTGTAGTAATAAAAAATAGAAAAGAAAAAAAAAAATGTTTGTATCATTATTGCCAGTGGGTGCCAGTAACTGCTTTTTCCCCTTACAAAAGCCTTGTTCCTTGCGCCAGTTAAGGCCAACTTCTCCCTCTCCACTGAGGGCTGATCCTACGCTGAAACAAAGTCATATTATTCCTCAAGCTGAAAAAGGGGTATTTAAAAAAATGGTTGCAAGAAAAGCCCAACAGTTTCCTACTTTAAAAACAGTTCAGTTCTTTGAAAGGGTCTGAGCAGTACAGTAGAGAGCTACATTTGCTGAAAACTTCTAGTGCTGATAAAAGTTTTGGAAAAAAAAAAACTTAAACCCCAATGAACCCCAAATTAAATTAAACCAGGAGACCCGGTTGGCAGGCCAGGAGAAGGAGGGCATCCCATGCCACCTGGGGAGCAGGCAGGAGCCCCCCTGCTCTATGGATAGGAATCAAGTGAAGGAAAAAGAAAAAAAAGTTGGTTTTTTTTTTTTAAATATCCAGTTTTCCAGGCCGGGTGGTGAGGAGACCCCTGCGCATGAAGGCACACCAGCGCGAAGGCAACGTGATCTGTTGAAAACCCAGCCAGCCCCCGTGAGGCGGCTATGGGCCGGCATCTCGCTCAGGCTGAAACGAGAGGGGGGGGGGATAAAACGAACTGTGAGTCACTCGTGCTGTGAACACACCCCACCACGTAGATTTAGCCCCTGGGGACCCTACCTCCCCATGGCCAGGTTTCTGGGCCAAGGGGGGCTTCTTGAGGATGCCTCGCCTGGGGGCCAGCGCCGGCTTCGCCTCCCCCTCCTCTGCCGCCTCGTAGGCCCCGGCCAGGCCGTAGTGCTGCTTCCTCAGCTCGCCCAGGCGCACCCGCTCGCCCTCCAGACGCTTCTCCAGCTCCAGCACCTTCACCTGCGCCCAAACAGCCATCTTGGTGCCTGTGCCTCCTGGGGGCATGATCCCTCCACCCCCTGCCATCCCTAGCACCATGCTGGGGAGTGCAGGGGGTAGGAGGGAACCTGCCTTGTGTGGGTCTGGATCAAGACCTCAGCCTGGCCTGAAGGCGGCGGCGGCATCGAATCCATCCTCACGGCCATACCTGTGTTTCCATCTCTTCTTTCTTCAGCTTGATGAGGGACATGCCCGAAAAGTCCATGGTGTCTGTGGAGGAACGTGGCGGGTCCTTGCTGGGCACACCCCTTGCAGAGGACCCTCACGTGCCAAAGTGAAGCCAGATGGGCACCTCGGGGTGTTCGTCAGGCCAGGAAGGGATTTGGGTGGGTTTTTTTCTTCCCCTTTCCTTGCAAAACCCTCACCTTTCTCCTCGATCTGCTCTTGCCCCGACTTGGTGGAAGCCACCACGTTGGCCGCCATCTCGTTGACGTTGCGCGAACACTCCTGGAGCCGGCCCAGGTTCCTGCTGCTCTTCTCAGCTTTCACCTGCAAAGAGCACGGGGATGGCTGTGGGTCCCTGCCACGGCACCGCACAGGTGCTTGCCAGCTTGGGGGAGGGAGCAGTCATGTTTGGTATTAGAGCAGAGATACTGAGCACACGATGTCAGAATGGTCCTTGGGACTGAAAACCTTGGGGTGGAAAGGACAGACGGACAAATGCTTATTCTTGACGATCCCATCACGGCCAGACACGGTGACCCCTGCAAGGCCCTTCAGCCCCAGGACACCAAACCAGCTCTGCTCCCAAGCCGAGCACACGTGGATAAGCAGCATCAGTGAAGACAGCTTTTTTTTTTTTTTTAACCATGCTCTTAATTTTAAAACCATGTGCTGTAAAAAGCAGTATGGGTCTTCTTCCCCCCAAGCTGCACCCCCATTTGCCCACCGAAACCTCTACCCCTCGCTTTTACCCACACAAACAGGAAAGGTGGCAAGGACCAAAAATCCATCATTCTCAATGCTGGCTCCTGCAATTGCTTATTTGGGGTTTCTCATTAGTTATCAACATTTTCTTTACATAATCAGCTTGACAGGAGGAAGATGGGAGGTTTTACACATAATGCAGGTGAAGACACATGAATTAAAATCACAGGCTGACTTGAAAATAGCAAGAGCTTCCCTTCCGCCCTGCTCCGGGAGGAGGCTGCAGGACTGGCGGACAGGACAGCCACGCACCACTGCCCGAAAGCATCCATGGGACAACAGTATGGGAACAAAATGACTTAAAACTTGACTAGCCGTATGCAGACGATCTTGCTGGGATACTCACCTTGGAGGCAGCCACCAGTTGGGCTGTGCTGGCGGCAATTTCATGGGAGCAGACGATCAGTTCTTCATATTTGCCTGTATGCAGGACAACTCTGTCTGCTGACTCTCTGCGTTATGGGTCAGAAGGGAGATCGTGTTAGAGATACTCGCCATGCACTATGAAGCAAGTGTAGATTATTTATCTCCTGCTATACCCTTAGAAATCGGCATCAGACCTTGAACCAGTGGTTTTGCCTGTAATGATTTAAAGCTCATTTACAAAGCAATTACTCAAACCCCAGATCCAGAAGTTTTGGATGGGTATAAAATACCAGTGGAGGCAGGATTGTATTTCCATAATGAAGCAGATGAGATTTTTAAAGCTTTGTCCAAAAAGGCCCCCACATTTCCTGCACTGGTATGGGGATTCCCTGCCCCGATCCCAACCACCCCATCCATGACCATCTGAACAGGAACCAGGACATGGAGTATTTGATTGCAGCAATTTTCACACTTTGCAAACAGGGAGAAACTAGCAGTCCCTATTTCAGTGACCGTGATTTCATAGCCAGTGGTCCAACCCAGGCTACGATGCTCTATAAGGAATTGGCAATAGTGCTCCCTGCAGACTCAGCAGTGGGACAGTTTAGGTTATTGAGCAATGGAGAAGCATGGGCCAGTGCCAGGAGCAGCATGCAGAGCCATGCTCGGAGAGAAGCTTCCCGCAGTGGCCGTGGGAGAGGTCCCGGGGTACCTACACGAGCTGCGTGGCTCCCCAGCCCACCGCCTTGGAGGCAGAGATCAGCCCTTCAGTCCAGCGCGAGTTCTTGGCATAAAACTCCTGAGTTGTTGCTGCCCCCTGTTGTTATGAGAATATTATGGCCTGTATTAACTTGTTTCTAATATACAAATCCATAAAAAATACCCCTATAAAATATAACAATATTAAAATTCATATATAAAGCCATAAAGCAAGGAATTGGCAGCATTTCTGTGCCCTTCAGGCCAATCTTACTGGCTTGCTTAAATAAGTATCAAGAAAACTAGCTTTGGAGACCCCAGCCCATGAATTTGGGCTGGGTTTAAAACACACAAAAGTTTGGGCCATTGTCTTTAGATGGACAAGGCTTTGCAAAGGTGACAGCGATGTGTGCGGAGAGCACAGGGCTGCGCCGCCCATCTCCAGCAAGCGAGACTGCCAGAGTACTGCTAATACAGGAAAGCACAAAATTCAGCAGGTGTTTTGGCAAATGGTGGGAAATTCTCCTGTACTTCATGTTGGCACAGAGATGAATGTAGGGGAGGACTTACCCGGCCACTTTCTACTATCTCCTTCTGTAAATTGGTAGATGTCATTACAAGAAGTCTAATAGCCTGGAATGAAGAAAAACAGGTTTTGGTGTTTGATGGGGATTTTATCGAGAAGGATTGATGCTGCCAATGGTGGGAAGTTACAGTTTTGCACAGTCTTTGACACCCCAGATAGGTTTCTGCAGTACTGACCTTCATTAGGTCCGTGCAGGAGTTCAGAATCCTGCAGGGAAACGAGATAAAGAAATGTTCAGCATCCTCTGATGCCACATCGAGGGAAGCAGGCTTTGGCCTCAGTTAGAAAATGGGTCTTTTCTGGAGACTGGCCAGCCTGCAGGATACTTCTAAACAGGCCAAAAGCAGCTGCAAACAATTGGCCTAACCATGCAAGATGAAGTTCCATCCTTTTAATGAGAATTTTGTGCTCAGCATCAGGACAGTGCAGTACCAGGTTGCATGCGGGGCTTTGGAGCAGAGCACAGCCCAGCAGGGTATGGGCACGGGACAGAAACCTGCAGCTGTCGCACGCCACCCCTCAAAACTCACCGCTCATTCACTTCAAGCTTAACACCGGAGCTCTCATTCCTGGCCTGGCTCATCATCTCCTGTTGGGAAACACAAGAGGAAGGGTCGGACGCCACATTGCTGCGAGGGCGAGCAGGGTGGAGGAGAGATGGATGCTTTGCTGCCCCAAGGCACCAAAATGGCCCATCCTGCAGCTTTGTCTCACCTCTATCCGCCTGACAGCATCCTCAATCGCCTCTGAGGTGGAGGCCATCTCCTTCTCAACCATGTCCCCCAGCTCTTCTTGCTTAATGTCTAAGCTCTTGGGCCTTAGCTCCTGCCGGAGGAGGCAGCAGTCACCAGGAGGTTTTAGGCAGAGGGAGAGAAGGGAATATTTGTAAGGAGTAACACCAAACCAAGGTATGCAACTGCTTTTTTCCCCCCCTAAACAAATAAAGCTGCAGGAGCAGCATTCTGCAGACTGTGAGGGCGAAGGCACATGTACCACCAACTTGCAGCAAACATGGCACAGGGACCTCAGAGGTAAGAAATGCCTCAAATCAAGGTGACAAAACTTGATCACAGGAGCAGTTTCAGCAGGGCATGGCTCCAGAGGGCTCTGGGGAGCTGACAGCCTTTGAATTAACAGCAATTTAATGGAAAAGACTAATGGGGGCTTCATGAGAATAAATATCTGAAAGCTGGGAAGTTTTATTCCGCAGGGGTTACTGGGCTGAAAGATTTCAGCTGATCTGAGGGTTACTGTCTCCATGCAGCACCAGGAAGGGTCTCGGCACTCGAAGCTCACATGGCTCAAGGAAAGCACCAGAACCTGTGGGTGTGGGGGACAAACCACCCCAAAGTGCTCACTCCAACCCAGTGTCTCCGATTTCAGCTCTGGACGATGGGGAAAGCCATGGTTTGATTTTTGGTTTTATTTTTTTAAATAGCTGTCCATCAAGGTACAGCCAGAAGTCTGTGAGCAAACATCCCACCTTGACAAACGGAGGCAATGTCCTTCTGCATTAACTGCCTGCTTTGATTTTTCCCTTAGGAAATACCAATACCACTAAATAACCCACCCTGCCAGCTGCGGGTGGGAAGGTGGGAGCACTGGGCTCCATCTCCTACCTGGGCCAGTTGCAGGACCCCCCGCAGTGCCTGCCGCACGTCCCCCAGCTTGGCATGCCCCAGCTTCTGCTTGTCCTTCAGCTCACCCAGGTAGTCCAGGCTTCGCTGCCCACAGTCCCGGCATGTCTCCATCAGCCCTGGGGAGAGGATGGGTTGGTGCTGGGCCCCTCACCGGGCAAGGGGTCCCCCACCACCCCAGACCTGCCACCCTCCTCTCTCTCCTCCCCTCGGCTGCGGAGATGATGCTGAACATGTGTGGCATCCAGCAAATTTCTTACAGAAGAGCGTAAATCAGATTCCAGGAGCAAAGCAATGTTCCTGGCCCAGGAAGGGGCACCGGAGAGGAGGGAATGTCAGGAAGGGGAGCACAGGGAGCCGGGGGGACCGTACTACCCCCTGTACAGATCTGCCCCATATCCAGCCCCCGGTGAAGGAGGCTTTGGCACAGCCACCCCAAAAACACCCCAGGAGCATAACCCCCCCCCAGCCCCAACACCCGCTGCATCCACACACGGCACTCACGGTCAGCATGGTCGGTGGGAGCCAGGTGGGACGTGGCGCTGCCGTTCACAATGGTGTCAGCCATCAGGTGTGCGAAGAGGGCCAGAGCCCCCACCAGCCCTGCGGCGTCTGCTGGCGAGAGGATGCGGTCAGGGACTGCTGGCCTGGGGCACTGCTGGCCGTGCCCTGGGGGCTGCAGCCCACCCTCGAAGACACCCAAGGATCAGTACAAGGACTTGGAGAGGTCGGTATTGACCCCTCCAGCTTGCAGGTTGTTCCTTGAATGAGCACGTGGAGACCCTCCAGCTCCATCCCCCATGTCCTCCCATCACCAGGGCATTGCACGCTTGCCAACAGCCCCCAAGCAGCCAGGGGCTGCTGGATGTATAAAAATAAAAGCAAGATGCAAGCAATGCCACCGGTCCCCAGCCCCAGGTACCTGCCATGGAGGCCACGTACTGCGCGTGCCCGTTCTCCAGGGTGTCTGTGGACTCCAGTGCCGCCTGCGCCCGGCTGAGCAGGTAATCTGCAACAAATTTAGCTTCATTAGCACAGTCAGGCTGCCAAGTGTCTGAACGAGCATGAGTGCTGACTCCACGAGGTACCACTGAGTGGAAGCCAAGACAGCTCAGGTCTTCACAGCCCTGGCCAGGTAACACAGCACTAAAATCTGAGCAAAATAGTGCTGAGAGGAGAGCTAAAAATTCACCCCTGGGAAGTCTGACCCCAACCTCCTTGGGCATGATGTTTGGTAGGAAAAAATGCCTGGGGGAAGCTGAAATGCAATGTCATCCGTCTTGGAGGGAGAAGGGACTGCAGGTTGCAGGCCCTGTGGTCGGGCGGGACGTACCTGGGGAGCTGGTGCAGCGGACATGCAATGGGTCGTCCAGCTTGGCTACTGCGTCACGGAGGATGTCCTCCGCCTCCCGCACCGTCTCCTGCAGGATGCCAAACTGCTCATCCAGCAGCTTCTGCTGCAGGCTCTGCTCCTGGTTGCTCTGTGGGGTGGGAGGAACAGATGAGCGGCACAACTGGGTGGGACACAAGACCCCTATCACCGTGGCCCCATCACCAGCATATCCCTCGAGAGCCCCTTTGCAGGATTAGACCCAAGCATCTCCTTATTGCTGCTGCAAGTCATATCCCACCTGCTACATCAGCGATGGCTCAGCTGAGCCCTCCCGACTGCTCAGCACCCCTCAGACACATCTTGCTCCAGCGAGTAGAGGGGCACTAGGCTCTCCACACAGCACTGTACCTTCTCCAGGAGCCTGCCCTGTAGCTCACAGATCTCCTTCGTAGCCTTGTCTGCCTCCTGGCTCCGCTGCAGCTCCTTCTCCTCTATGAGGCCACGCGTGGAGAGCAGCTCGCACTCCTTCTCGCTCACCGACCGCCTCAGCACCTCCTTCTCAGCGTGCAGGGCCTCAACCTGGGCGCTGAGCTCCGCGCCTGCCTGCCAGTGGGGCCAGGAGACCCGTCACCAGGTCACGAGCCCAACAGTTACGCAGAGGGGAGCTGAGGACAGGCCGAAAAAGAAAAAAAAGTTGGTTGGACCAGCTCATGACACTGATGGGGTGGACCCACATCCAGCCCCATAACTGCTCCATGTGCTGCTGTTTGCACTGCTGGCTTGGCAGTGGTGGCAGACACGCCGTTTTGCATGACAGGGATTTGTGATGGGGATTTGGGCGCATCCTGCACCCCCAGTAACGTACCTGCTTGGCGTGGCTGAGCGAGCGCTGCGCCTGGTCCAGCTCATCCCGCCGGGCATCCAGCTCCTGCCGCAGCTGCTCCATCTGCACGCTCTGGTCCTCCAGCTGCAACCGCACACCCACGCCAGGGGCTCAGCTGCTGCAAACACATTCTGGCCCCGCTCGGCACCGGCACGTGGCCAGGATGGTGGGAACAAGCCCAGCCACGTTTTGCAGGAGGGGTTTTCAGGGTCTCGGGGTGGGGGTCTCCTGAAAGGGCTCCTTTCTCCAGGACAGGAATTTGGGGAGCAGGCCCTAGCTTGGGCCCCAGAGAACAAAAGCACCCCAAACAATCAATTTGCACTACGGCATTTTCTTGGGGGGCGAAATGGCAGATTTGGGCAAGAGGGAATGAAGCACGCATTAAATAACACCCTCCTGAGGAGCCAGGGCAACTCCTTCCCAGATCAGGGACTGACACCAACAACCACCCCTACCCCTTGCACCCAAATTGTGCACAGCCACCATGTTTCCCAGAATGGGAAGGGCTCGGTGCTGAGCTGGCAGGGCCGGACTTGGGACCGCGCTGGCTCACCTTCATCTCGGCCTCCCGCTTGACCTGCTCCACCTGAAACGCCAGCTGCTCCTTGACACGTGCCACCTCCTCCTGGCTCTGCTGTGTGACCGTCAGCTGCTTGGCGGTGTCGGCGTTCTGCGTGGGGACACGGCGATTACTGGGCATTCCGAGGAGGGACCCTCGCCACCGCCGTGCTCGTTCTGCCCAAATAATTCTGGCTGGGGGGGGGTAGCTTGGAGATGCCTTTTTGACGGCATCCGAAACACTGACCATCCGTCGACATGAATTCAAGGGGTGCCCCCGACCCGGTGCAGGACGATGGGACCAGTATGGGGTGGGGCTGGGCATGCACAAGCTACGCTGGCAGTGGCAGAGGAAAGAAGACAGCAGTCGGTCCCTGCCTGGAACAGGCAGCAGTGTTACCTTCCTCAGGAGCTCAGCGTGTGTGTTGATGAGCTCACTGTGCTTCTCCTTCAGCTTCGTGTAGCGAATCTCAGTGGCGTTGGCTTTCTCTGAACGGGGTGAGAAAGCATCAGCCACTGTGGCGCGGGTGCCCTGTGGCCGACGCGCGCTGTAGGGCACCTACTTTCTGCTTCGGCGCAGAGCCGCTGGGACCTGTCGCTGTCCTGCTTCGCCCTCTGCAGCCTTTCCAGCTCATCCCGCAGCTGCTCGTTGTCCACCAGCGCCTTCTGCTTCTGCTTGCGCTGCTCCTCCACTTCGCCCTCCAGGCTGTTCACCTGTGCCTTGAGCTGCGTGATGTACCGCTGCGCCTGCGGGACACCATCAGGCACTTGGGCACTGCCCTGCACTGATGCCAGCGATGACTCTGCCCTCCCCAACATCCCTATCCAGGTGCCCGGCTGTGATTTGGGCAAAGCAGCCGTGAAATGCACAGGAAAGCTCTCCCCTTGGCCCCTGCAGCTGCTCCGTCCCTGCTGCTAACAGCCAGTCTGGACAACAAGGGACAGGTCTCGTGTGCCTCCACCCAGTCTCCATCAGGAGTCAGGTCCTGGCACCGAGAGAAGCCCCAAAACGTAGTGCTGGTTGCCAGGACCCTGCTCCTGCTGCATCCCGTCAGGGTTTCCACGCTACAGCACCAAAAACCACCCCGCTCTCCTGCACTGGCTGCTCCCTGGCCAGGCTTTACCTCCAGTTTAATCTTCTCCATCTCTGCACGGAGCATGTCCACCTCCTTCTTCAGGCTCTCGATCTGCGCATCCCTGCGGAGAAAGGCAGGTTGGTGTCATGTGGCAGCGGCCACCCTGCATCTGCCACTGCTGGACCCTGGACCCCTATACCTGTCATCCCGAATGCCGTTGGGTGGCCCGAAGGTTTGCTCAAATATATCCGAGGTGACCTGGGGAAGACAGAGGGTGCCGGCCTGAGCCAGGCTGTGGGCGCCTGTCCCCCACCATCCCAGGGTCCCCATCCCATCCCTGTGCCCCCACCTGTGGCTCCACGGTGGAAGCCGTACTGATCTCAATGAGGTTCTCCGGCTCCTCGTCCTCGGGGGCTTCCTCAGGGATGACAACCACTGGCTTCACGTGCTCGGCCAGTGCAGACGCCCGCAAAAAGTTCGGGGGGCTCTGCGGGGACAAGAAGTCATAGTGGCATCGCCTGGGGTTTTGGGGACCGCCACAGGCAGACCGCCAAGGGAAGGGAGGCAGCTATCCCCATGCTGCTGAAATGGGTCGGCAGGTCCTTCCACAGTGTCCCCAGACCCCAAACCCATCTGTGGGGAAACCCTCCTTCACCCTGAACCCACAGGCTCTCTGAAGAGACCAAAATCCCACCGTACCTCCGGCAGCCGGGGGATCTGGATGAGCCGCTTGAAATACAACATGTCAGATGCTTTCTTGAAGAAGTTTTTGAGGCTGGAGAAGAGGGAAAGAAAAACCGCTTGCAGGTGAGGTGGCGGGGGGGCTTGGCAGGAGGGAGGGGACCCTGCTACCCCACCTCGGCCCAAGGTTACCTGCGAAACTGCTCGTGGAAACGGTCTCGGTGGCCCTGCAGCGTGTCAGCCGGCAGACCTGTGGTGATGGGGGGGGGACACAGCCATGACTGATCCAGGGCTACAAATTTATTCACATGCACCTGGATCCCTCCAGCTGCAAAAGCCAGCGGGGTAAAAGCCAGGCGGGAGTGGGATGGGAGCAGTCAGGACAGGAGTGGGGTGTCCTCATCCCCAGCGTAGGTACCAGGGATGTGGCACAGGGAGAGGCGGGCGTGAGAACCCCAAAATACCCACACAATGCCCCTGGTGCAGCACTGCCCAGCAATCCCATGCAGGGGGCTGGCAGGCCAAGGCACATTGGTTTGAATTCATCAAGGACAAGTCCTGCTAATTCCTTCATCTGGGATGTCTATGTGGGATGATGCGGGTCCTTAGAGCCCGGCTGGGACACAGGGACATGGCAACGGATGTATCTGTCCACACAAGCCTGACCCGGGAAAAAAACAGCACAGGGCACATCCCCAGGGACTCACAGGAATGCAGCTTGAACATTAACTTGACGGCGTAGTGGTAGAGGTGGCTGCAGTCCTGGATGACCTGGATGAGGGGGGCCAGGCGGCACTGCACCGCCGACATCTGCGAGACTGCCATTGAGGTGTTGAGCTGCCTGAAAACTGAAGGGTTGAGCGCAGTGAGGCACCGGCACCATGTTTGCAGAGCCGTCCTGCTCCAGGCCACTCGGCTTGATCATTAACCACGATGGATGTGGCTTTGCCGGGACATGAGGTAAATGCCAGGGTTGCTGCCCATCCTGTCCTGCTGAGCTAGGAACAACCCCCCACCGAGCAAGAAAAAGACCCAAAGGGACCACAGTGGCAAAGGGAAGGGATGCTCAGCTCTGCCCCAGGTACCGTGACCCCCAAAAGGAGGGATTTAACCCCAGGCTGATGCAAAGGCAGGACGGCTGCCCTCAGAAGCTGCTGCTGCACGACGCAGCCAGGGAAGGCCAGGGATTTTGCTCCGCTCTATTTAATCGTGCAGGGAGCTGGGAGAGGATCCCAGGGCAGGGGACAGGCCCACTGGCACCACAGCCTCGCTTGCCCCGGCTTGGAAACAGATCCCTTCCCTTGGCAGACATCCAGCCAGCATATCCACTCTGGCTTCTTCCCTGCTCAGCTTTAAAGTATTTATGAATATAAATTCTCTCTATAAGTGGGTCAGGAGGAGAAGTGGGAGGCTGATGGGAGCCAGGGGCACAGTCTCTCCCACTGTGCCTTGTTTTCCAGGGCAGCTCCGTGTTCCTGACTCGCGACGGAGGAAGAAACCACCGCATTTTTAAGCCATCTAAAAATTCCTGGAGAAGGAAGCGAGAGAAGCAAACACAGGCAGGGGCCTCTAGCACTCCCCAGAGGTATTTCAACGAGGGGAAATAAGTATTTAGAAAGAGGTACAGCCCCATCCTCTGCTTCAGGAGGACAGAAAGGATTTGGGTAACACATATGATTAACATGTTTGTACCAAAAAAGGAATAAAAAAATATTTTAGAGCAGCACTGCTCTGAAACAACAGTCTGCACTGTTCAGGTGGGCTAAAACCACGCACGTTCCTTAAATATTTTCCTACAGCCACCTCTACAGAGCATCAACAGGGGAATCCAGCTGAGAAATTACCTCAGAAATCTCATCAGAGGAGGAAGAACCTGAGCCTCCAACCTCAGCCTCCCGAGCTGGAACTCCATTCCTGACCAAAGAGTGAAACTATTGCTCAAGAGCCCCAGGGCGAGCAGGAGAGACCTGCCACCTCCTCACCTGACTCCGACAGCTTCAGCTCGCAGTCCAGGTAGTCGAACAGCTCGACCGTCAACTGGAAGCTGCCAAAAAAACCAAAACCCCATCACCTAGCGGCAGACACACCTTTGCTCTGGCTGCTCAAGTTTGCTGCAGGTCCCTGTGCTGGCAAGGGCTCAGATTGACAAGAATTTGGTGGGTTTGCTCCCTGCATTTATGCTCCTCACCACTCTGGGGGTGCCAGAGGAATCAGGCACCATCCAATCAATTTATAAAACACTGATGGCTGCCCTGAACAGGAGCCGTTTCGTTAGCAGGATGCTGCCAGCTGGGAGGCACAGAGCCAGCGACTGTGCACCAGGTGCTTTACTCCTGCCAGGACACTCACATGTTGTTCACATCTGTCCCCGCGGTCTTTTCCAGCACCTCATCTGACACTTCGAGGCCCGGAGGGAAGTCGGGATGCTTTGTAAAAGGGAAAAAAACCAAACCAAAACAAAACAAAACAGCAGTTGCTGCTAATATTTTTGTGGGTGCGACACATGCCCCAGCAAAGTCCCATCCCTGCCAGCACAGCAGGGTGGAGAGGCGGTGGAGGGTCTCACCTTGGTGTGGAAGGAGATCTTGGTGAGGAGGAGCCGTGTGTAGATGCTCACCAGCTGCCCGTACCTGTCGTGCAAATGGCCCTGCCGGAGACATGAGGGGAATCACGGCAAATCACGAGTGATGTGACCGGATCCAGCAGAGCCCACGTGTGCCAGTCAATCTGCGCCAGCCCTACGGCTTTCACCCTCTTGCCCTCCACCACATGCATAACCATCCCCCAGCGGGGTCAGAGATGACAGGTTATTTCAGGTAGTGCTTTACCCTCCTCGTGCCCACGATGTTTTTCAGCACCCACCTCCAAACCCCTGGAAGGCACAAATCTCCGCCTTGCCTCACTCACCCACAGGTCCCCCATCTCTCGGATGTTGCTGCGGTACCTCTGACAGTCCTGGAGGACCTGGGGACAAAAACAGAAGGGATGCAGCACGGGGGGGGGCTGGCATGGAGCTTGGCGAGCGCCCACCTGCCTGTTCTGAAGCTAGGGAAGAGGATGGATCCGGCCCCTTATGCCGCTCCAGCTTTGGGAGAAGTTTTTCAAGCCCTTCAATGGCAACCAGAGGTCAGGCGTTGCATGGGGAGGTTTCAAAGATGTGAGATAACAGAGTGCTTCACAGCCCCACGGTCTGGGAAAGGTGGCCGGGGCAGGGAAGGAAACCCACCCTCTCCGCAGAGGGTCGTCGGCAAGAGTCAAAAATTTCCCCCCCGTCAGCAACGTGGGAGGGACATTTCAGAGGGGACACTCACATTGGGGTGGCCATCACGCAGGACCTTGTGCAGGACATGGCAGAACTTCCAGCTGAGGATGGCACTGCTGGGCAGGGGCAGCCCAATGGCGTAGGACCAGAAGGTGAACGCTCCCTTCTCATGGTGTGTCCCCAGGATGATCCCTTCCCCATGGTCAAGGCCAACCGGACACACACGGGAGCAGGGGACATGCTGGGCTGGGGACTATTCCTGTTCAACTTTCATTAAAAAGGGGACAGACACTGAGTGTACCACAGGCACAGAGATCACCGGCGCAATGCTGCACCCGCAGATAAAAACCCCATTTATTTCTTTCTCGTGCACCTTCCCCTGCTGCAGGGTGCACTGGGGCGCTTTGCGTTTTATTGCCAAAGAAATGCAATTTTATTGCACTGTTCTTCTTTGCATTTTCACTGATGGACGGACCTACATGATGCCATCCCCCAACCAAGGTCTGCATGGGTCTCCTGTCTCCCAAACCTCCCGTTGCTCCAGCCCTGCAGGGTAAAACCCCTCCTGCCTCGGCACTGGATCTCCTCCATGCCATCCAGGCGAGCTGAGGGAAAGGATACGGCGGGCATGTTTCTCCTTCACCGGTGCTTCTTGCGTATTTATGGCTTTGCTGATGCTGACAGCCTGCGAGAGGAGGAGAGAACGGCCATCAGCAGAGACACGACCCTCGCAGTCCCCAACCCACCCCCCAAAGCAAAGAGCTGGGTGCGCTACCAGCCAGGAACAGCCCAGCCACATGGTGCTTTTGGGGAATACCTTGAATTTTATAACACATTTGTCACCTCAAAGCCATTTGTGACATAGAAAAATAGGTGCTTTTATCCATGATCAAAAGCAGCCCGTTAAAACCCCCCATCCCCAGCGCAATCTGTCGGAGCTGGGCACTGCTGATGCTCAGCTGCTGATGCTCCCTGCTATCCCCGTCCCAGGAAACAAATGCTGGAACTCAGCGCCGTGCCCGGGGAGCATTAAAGCACAACAGCGAGATGCCAAATTCCAGGGTTGTTTGTCTAATCACAAGGAGCCTTTGAACTGGGGGGTGGTGGGATTTTTTCTGACGACGTTGCTGTGTGCAAACAGCACGTGGGGAAAATACAGCCCCTGAGCTAAGAGGGAGCAGCAGCCACGATGCCCATTTCCACAGAGCAAAAATCCAGAGCAATGTGATTATCAGAGGAAGGTTATCTATATTTTAATGTGCGTGATCACAGCACGCTTTAAATTATGAGTTTACTCCAAAAGACAACCCCAGGCAGGGGTCGGCTGCACGTCCCACGTGATGACGGGCTGCAAAACTGAGTTTTTGTGATCACTGAGGCTCTTCCTCCTCCCAGGTCCCCGCAGACTCAACCAAGCTGCTTCGCCCTCCCACGAGCGCTCAGGCTGTGCCCGTCCCTATGAGCCCTCAGTCACCAGCAGAGGAAAAAGGCCCCAGCTGGGAAGGCAGGAAGCGGCCCTGCCACCAGTGCTCGTGCCGGAAGAGAAACCTGGTTCCTCCCTGCAGCCCCACAAGCTGTAAAGCCTTATAAAAAAAATAAAAAATATCTTATCTCCCCTCCCAGGGAAAGCACCTGCTTTGACATGGCTGCTTGTCCGGGGGACGCCTCCGAATCGAGGCGCTTTCCTGTGGGAGGAGGAACCCGACGCCGAGTTATCGGGTGCTCCTGACTTATGCAGGAGAAACCCAATGCCATGCCGAAGGGGTGATGCCAAAGATGTAGATGCACCAAATCTGCCTCAAATAAGCCCGGGAGCCAGACACGACAGCGACAAAACCACCGTAACTGCATCCCAAAAAGTGAGCCTGTCCTGAAACGCTGAGCCCAGCTGCTGGGAAAAGGGGCTGGTTTTGCCTTTTCCACACCGGGGAAGCCCCGGTGTTACCCCGCCATGTGGGGCCATAAAGCAGCAGCGGAGTTAAGCCGGTGACTTCCTGTAATCCTCTTATCCCCAAAGGTTAACGAGCCTGGAGTGCCCAGGAACAGGCACTTGCAGCGCAGCCACCTCTCCCAAAGCACTCGACACCTCTGCAGCCACCCAAAAGCTTGGAGCCGGCGGAGAGGCTGCGCCCTCGACCGCGGCTTGGCCGGAGAGGAGATGTGCCGTGGGTCCTCAGGGTTGCCGGCACCTGCTAGTATGACACCAAAGCAATGGTTTATTGACGGAAAGCAAGGTTTATCATGCACCAGAGAGCGACAAGCTGACAGTTTTGCAAGGCAGGGCTTAGAAATGCATCTTGGGGCAAAGAGCTGCTAAAAGGGGTTTACTGCATCTTACTGAGGTGTTTTCTAGGGGGGGCGGGGGGAAGCGGGGCAGACATCTCCCAAACCTGGATTTTCACCACCCGCCACGTGCAGGAGCAGCACAACGCACTTGTCCCAACCCATCACGCTCATCCCAACCCATTGTCAGGAGCCGGGAGCCCCGCAGGGCTGGGAGGAGGCGCAGCCAGAGGGGGCTGACGTGTGAGATGAGGGCAGACCCCCCGGGAAAGGAAACACCATCCCACGTCAGGAGCTCAGTTGCCCAGTGCTGCCTGGCAGGATGGGGACAGGGCTGGGACCCAGCTGGCCTATCCCAAAATAGGGCTGTAATTCCCACTGGTGCTGGTGGTTTTATGGTGTTTATTGCCCATAATCTCATTTCCAGCCCGACCAGTCAAAATTCAGCCCAGGAGCTGCCAGGGAGGCTGGTTTCATCCTTGGTGATTCAGCGCAGTGGTTTCAACTGAGCCATTTTACGTCCAGCACAGAGGAGCAGACCTGTGCACGGGCAGCTCCCAGCCCACCCACAGCACTGCCACGATGGAGACACCACGTCCAGCGTGGTCCCAAATAAACCCCAGTGGCACCGAACCCATGCCAAGCCCTTGGGGCTGCCGGCTCGGGTGTGCTTTCACTGGCTCCAAACCCCGGGCTGGCCAGGAGGTCCACGAAAAGGGAGTGGTGGGACCAGGGATGAGCACAGGGCGATGCTGCGGCCTGGACACGCGTGCCTTCAGGATGTCCCTGCCAGCTGCCCGGCAAAGCTGGGCTGCGGAGGACGGCTTAGAAACAGGGAGATTCACCCTCAACCCGCTCGCCTGGGACATCATCGGCACATCCGGAGATGGGCACGTCCTGGTTGTCACTGCAGGTGCACAACCAGCCTGACCGAAACCTTCATGCCACCTGCGGACGCTTTCCCATGGCCGCCGGGGAGCGGTGCAGCCCCAGCCCTGCCGGCGGGGGGGGGTCCGACCCCAAAACCTGCCCGGCCGCAGGCTGTGGGAGCCCACACGTGTGCAGCCCGAACGCCTTACTCACAGCCCTCACGTACCAAGCCGGTGACTAAAGCTGGGATCAAAGCGCCCAAACGAAGGAGCACAGTTTACGTCCACCCTTTCTTTCCAGGCTGCTTTTAATTACGGCATGATCCTCTCCGCCCACGGCTCCCCGAAGCCCCAGCATCCCACAGGGCCGCAATCCTCACCCGGCAGGTGGATGCCAGGTCCCGGCACGACGCCGTGTCAGGGAGTGATTTTTTGGCAGCAGGATGTTGAGCTGGAAACCTCGCCGGCTAGGCAGCGTGAGGGCTGCCAGGTCAGCTGAACTGCAAACAGCTGCTCCGGAGTCCCCTTCCCAATGCTTCTCCTTCCCAAATTACACCAAAAAAGCACCACTCGGCAGTCACACACGCTGTATTCCTGGCGGCTCCAGAGCTTGCTGGATTTTTAACCTTCTTGTTTAAGAAAAGCAAAAATCGGCCACAGAAAAGGGCAAGTTTTGCCTCCTGCCAGGCTGCAGAGCGAGCGCCCGCTGCAGGACAGAGGCTTCCCACCTCCCCCACACGGCCGCTCTGAGGGGGATGACTGCATCACCCCGACACGAGACCTCAAAAAACATTTTTAGGGAAAGCAGGTGACCTTCACATCACCCGCAAGCACCCAGGATCACACCGGGGCCAGCAACCCCCATCCATACCGGCGAGCAACACCCCAGCCATCACCAGGGCAAAGGAGATGGGGAGCTCGGTTCCGGCAGCGTCATTTTTCAGGGTGGTGTGAAATCCTTGGCTGGCGAAGGTGTGCAGAGGGGACATGCCACCGGTGTCCCCGCGATACAAAGGCAACTGGCAGCATTGCTGCTATAATTAGATGTAAAAGGCAGATCAATACCCGTGTACTGACACTGGAACATTTTTGCTCTCACCAAAAGCACTGCTACAGGAAACCACGTTAGGATAAAGCTCCTTTAGGACAGTTTTTCAGCAGTTACTGGAAAAAAAGGTCAGTTCTGGGTGGTGAATGTGACCATCAGCCAGCGAGCCTGGAGTTTACCTCTAACAGAGAGTGACCACCCGCTCGCCCCATACACAGCGCTGGCCAAGGCACCTCTGTGACTGCGAGCAAAGTTGCGCCCGCACGGGGCACAAATTCCACCGAAAAGCCCGAAATGCCGTGGAAGGGTGGGGGGGAGGAGGGCCGCGCTCCTGCCCGGCCGGCACAGGTTGCCCTTCGGCACACGAGGCAGCGCTGCCGACGTGATTATTTATCAGCGGTGCCCAGCGGGACGATTGAAGGAGACGCGTCCAGAAGGAACCGGAATTGCCGGTTTTGTCGTGTTGCTCCCCAAACCCAACAAGCACCGTTTCCTACCCAGCACGGCCGAACGGCACCGTGACCCCGCGAGGCCTGAAATCGCCACTTGCCTCCGCTTTGGCACTCTCCGGGGCCAAACCAGCCCAGGGGCCGGGGAAGGATGAGCAACGCAATGGGGCAAAGGGGAAAAATACCTGCGACGAACCTGCAGCCTGAAAAGATCAGAAGGGTCAGAGAACGCGTGCTGGGAGGTTGCCATTATTTTTGCTGGGGCGGCCGGTGAGCCCGTCCCTACCCACGCTGTCGGAGTAATTCATTTCCCGTACGCCACACACCAGCCTCATGGGTGCCCGAGCATCACCCACCCGGAGAAGGCCACTGGAAGGGCTACCAACCCCCCTGTCCAAGCCGGACCCCGCAGGGCACAAACGCGTTCGGGCTTTCTTTTCGCTCTGCCCCCCCTCTCCGGGACTGGGTGCCCTGACCCCCGCGGGAAGCCCCCACGTGTGACCCGGACCCGTGGAGGGTGACCCATCCCCGGTGCAAAACACCTCCCGGTTTCGTTGGGGCGGCCCGTGCTGCCACGGGGCCGGTACCGGGGGGTACCGCAGGGATGCCCGTTACCGGTGCGGGGGGG
>VYZV01032482.1:31655-43975 GCA_013401275.1 Pandion haliaetus | reverse complement strand
CCGAAGCAGCTGCCGTGGCGCAGGGAAGGCGACGGACTGGGCGTCCATCTTCCCGCTCTACCACACTGGCCTGTTTCCTAGTCCAGCTCCTCTTCCCAAGAGCACGACAGAGCCCTTCTCCGTCCGTCCCTCAATAAACCCTGCAAAGAGGCACACGGCACATTTAGGAGACTCGGAGCTTCGTTACTACCCGCTTCTCGGTCTTCCCTTTAGAAAAAGTCAAGCGGCGGAGAGCATATCCGCCCCTGCGGAAAGCAGGCCGGAGCTGAACAGCAGCTTTGTTTTCTTTAATAATAATTCAGTACGACAACACAATAGCAAAGGCACTCCCTGGAGTATTTGCAATGCTTCCAGAAATAAAGCAGCCGAGTTTGAGGCGGCTTGAGTTTCGGCACGAGCCTCCGAGCGCGGTAGATAACGCGGTTGGCCTGGATGAATTAACCCCAGTATTCCCCTTCCTCCCCTTCCACAAATCCAGGGCAGCCCCGACACAAGGTCCCAGGGCTCTGCGGATCCTTGTTGCGTCGCTTGAGCTCAGTTTTCTATATTGATTTGAAAGCCAGCAGTGCAGCGTTTCAAATTTGCGAGGGGCTTCAGCGCGTTCAGCCGCCAACGCTTGAGCACATTCAAAGCGGGAAGCGCAGCTCACGCTAGGAAGTCGCACCAATTTCTGTAGGGCTTGACATACGGTATAGCTGCTGGACAGCTTCGGGGTGAGAATCGCGGTATTGCCGTCGGTGGTTCTGGGGGGGGAATTTCTGTCATACTCCCAGCTGCAGATTTTGAGGACGGAGCCTGGAAAGCTTCTCTGCAGGCAGACGAATCAAATGTGCTTTAAAGGCTTGTGGAAACTGGGAAAAAAACCTGAGAAACTGGGATAGCCTCTGTGGGTGACACTTGCGGGCGGGGAGGGAAAGAGTTTGGAGGACAGCAGCTATGATCAGAATTGGTCGACTAATTTTGAGGCCATTAGTACATGAAGGAAAGCAGGCTGTCATTTAGGTAATTAAAGAGAAAGCAGAAAATTATATGAAAGAGTTAACAAGGGGAAACCATGGTGCAAGTGTTGTATTTCACTGCAGGTAATTCGTGAATAGAGCCAGAAACTCCCACCCCTTCGCTGCCCCCACGCAGCGCTCAGCGTGCGGACTTGGCGCGGCTGTCCCTAACTGCTCACAAACCACACGCGACCGAGTGGCCCACTCATGTCTCTGGCAGTTGCTGTCATACGTCCCAGAGAACCGTCATAAGTTAAGTACCAAATGTGTTGGGTTGTGTTAAATAGGCGAGAAATACCCTCCAGTACCTAAAGGGGGCCTACCAGAAAGCCAGGGAGGGACTTTTTACAAGGGCCCGTAGTGGCAGGACAAGGGGTAATGGCTTTAATCTGCAAGAGGGTAGATTTAGATCAGATGTATGGCAGAAGCTCGTCAGTGTGAGGGTGGTGAGGCACTGGCACAGGCTGCCCAGAGAGGCTGTGGATGCCCCGTCCCTGGAAGTGTCCAAGGCCAGGCTGGATGGGGCTTTGAGCAAGTGGCAGGGGGGTTGGAACTCGATGATCTTTAAGGTCCCTTCACAACCCAAACCATTCCGTGATTTGATTCTAAGATACAGCAAAGGTATCACCTTTATTAGTTTATTTGACCTTTTAGTTAAAAAATAGGTTCCAAGTGTGGTAACGGAACACATCTTGCCCAATAGTCAAAGATAAAAGCAGTTTAAATGCTAAGAAGCCAGTCACATTACGCTTGGCTGCTGCTGTACAGTGCTAGCAGAGCCCCTACACACACCTGAGCTTGTTACAAGCTTTTGTTAGAATAAATAGCTGCCGACTGGGGAAGCGTTGTTTTCCCCATCTTGTGGGTGACAGGTCTCCCCTTTCAACAATGTGGGAGGCAGTTCCTGGTTACAACACTAATTGGGAACTTCCCTATAAACATTATTCATCTCTACATGGCAAGAAGTCCAGAACAAAAACAACAAACTAAAAAAAAAAAATGAAGGCTTGGTTGTGTCATACTCTATAAATATTTCTGAGCCACCATAAAAAAAAAGGTAAGAAAAACAGTTCCTATGTCATGACAATTACACACTTAACATTCTTAAAAAACAAGCTAGTATTTAACCTGAGCTCTCAGTTATAAAAATAGTTTTGTTAATCTTGGCATAATTCTATGTTTTATTTCACGATAAAATATATGCCCGCATAGTCACATCTTTTTGCCACTTTCAAACACTCAGAGAACCATGGAAAAAAATCAGGTAACTTTCCATTGTAGCTGACGGGTTGATGGTCTTCAGCTCTCAAAATTAATTCTATACTGGAAACTTCTTCATCCACTGCAGAAAATTAAAGATTCGTATTAGAAGACAGGAAATTTTCCTCTAAAATCTATTAAACAATCACGTATCTGTCAATTTACCATATAAATTTTCACACTGCAAACAGAATAAAAACATAGACTAAAAATATAAAGAGGAGAAAGGTAAACAAAGCACTTCACAGAAAGACAACAGTCTCAGGGACACCACTGGAGTGTTACGAAATAAAATCTTTCCAGTTTGTTTTGCAAAAAGGAGTGATCTTTGTGCCCTCAGCCAGCCACTGAGTCACAGTTTACGAGCAGTGGCACATGGTACGGTGTCCAAAACTTAATATATCCTTTTACTCATTGCTTTCCTCCTTTGTTCTTCAACTCTCCCCCACCCAATCTCTCTCTAAAGGAAAAACAACTGACTGATGAAAATGGCTATATCACCGTCAGCTAGTTAGGCAATTAACCTAATGTTTATCAGTGCACCTGCCCTCAAATCATTTCAAAGCAATCGGAAAAAACCCAACAAACCCAACCAAAATCAATTCAATCACTTCTCTATATGAAAATGCACAAATGTTTAGTTGTTTCTGGACCTGCTATCAACTCTGCAAAAGCTGCTTTGGATTTAACTGATCATGGTGATTCAGGGCCTTTTAATAAACAAAGAAAATAAGAATTACACAGCAGCCAGTGACTTGCACAGTCACTAATTCTTGTCGTGGATCTACAGTGAATTGTGGGTACGTTTGCTCAACCAGTTCTTTCTCACTTGAAGCAAATGAGATTATTTCTGTAGGCTAAGCGTACGCTTACCACTTTGCTGTATCAGCATGGTGCTCAGCAATTTTGGGGATTTGCTCCCAAAACTTTTTCACCTCAGTAGTTTCAGGATGCAAGTCACAGTGCTGGCTTCGATCTATAAAACCTCCAGCTTCTTTTACCTTAGGGCTCTTTTTAGAAGAAGAAATCATCTCTACATAGGAACATTACAGCAGCGTAAGGTACGGCATTCCAGCTACTCAGCATCCTTTTCCTACGAGAGCCCCATTAGCATGCCCTAAGCAGACCCAGTTTATTTTGAAAGAAGACTTAGTGTCTCCAGACTTAATGCAGAAACAGCAGAACATGAAGGTGCCACAAAACAACGCCACTCCCCAGGGCCACAGAGGATTTGGCTCCGCAGGAGGGAAACAGTTCAGGGGGAAACAGTTCAGGGACTGCGGTTGGAAGATACCGAGAGAGGAGAACTGAGCACCAGCTCCCCACCGGATCGGAGTTGATCAATATGAGAAATGCAGTGCCACACAGCTTCACACTCCAGCTTGCTGTGTAATAACTTCCCTTTGCAGACACGCGCTTGGGTTGTGTCAGCACTGGAAGATTTCTTTTTTTTGGCGATTTCCCCCCCGTTGTTGCTAGTTCTTACTCAGTTTCATGCGGCACTTGGTATTTGAACCATATCTGGTTACTCTTTTGTCCTCAGAACCAGACAACGTGGTGCCTATTGCAAGCGTCCAATTCACATTAGTAGAACAAATAATCAGAGAGTGAGAAATTTCCGATTCAAAAAGAAGAAAACAATCTGCTATGGGCAAGGCTGCTTTTTATATTCTGAAACAGCTCTATTCAATACATTCTACTTTTGGAGCTCTGAGCCCAGGAACAATATGCTAAAACAGCCCTTGGCTGCGGCACTGAAAAACACTTCCCAATCTCTTACTCAACAATGTTCATATCCTTGATCCTGTTATCTGTAACACACAGGATTTTAACTACAATAAGCAGTGTGCAGGTACTTGGGAATGGAGCTGCGAGATCTGACTGCCCAGAGGATGAGGAACATGCTTGAGAAGAGTTTAATTATTTGACTAAAGGAATTACTTGCTACCTTAGTATCTGTTTGCTGTTACTCACAAGAGTTTTACTGGAAATGCAGAGCAGTGCACTTAGAAGCTTGTGCCAGGCTCATCTCAGAAGCCCATAACGTGTATTAATATTGCAGAGATGCATTTATAAAGAGAGAACCAAAAAAACAACCAAAAAAAAAATCAAGTTGAAAACACCTTCATACTCACGGAACATCACAGAGAGAAGAATGGAAGCTTAGCATCTCTTTCTTCTGCAGCAGATAACTGGGTTCTGTGAAGAGCTTCTGCAAGTTCTGCTGTCTATATTATAATGCAAAAACACTACGTGGAAATCAAAGAACTCTGATAATAAAAAATACAGAGCTGCCAGATTCAAACTGGTGAGCAGCAAGGATATACTTTTTAATTCCCTCTTCTCCTCCCCTCCCTCAAGCAGGGCACACTATCCAACAGGTACAGATACTGATTAAATTCTAAGAGTTATATTTGATATAAATTGTGTTTTAAAGCACAGTTTAAAACGGCCCCAGGTAAACCTAGTTTTAAGCACAGATTAGTTGGCCTGCATAGATTAACTAAAACACGCTGGACAAGTTTTTGCCCAGAACTGCTGTGAAAGTAGATCAAAGTTCTACAGATGTGGTTCAGAAGCTACCCTCACCAGTAAACACGAGCCTGCTTTATTTTCTATCCACTCAAGCAACCGTTCTAAATGAGAAGCCAATTTCCAAGCTCAAATATGCAGTATCAGGTTATAAAGCAGAGTCATGCTTGCTACTAAAGGACAGTCAGTTTAGCTGAGCTGTGACGTGCCAACCAGTAAGCAGGAGCCAGACAGCTGATGGGGCTGGGCAAGAGCCACAAGCAACCACTGTTTTGTGGAGAGCTTTTCAGGAATCCCTCCCACAAGATACTCTTTGCAAAAGACTACACTGCTGCTGTCTTTCATGCTGAATGAAATCCTGCAGACGAACTTCTGAACAAAATATCCTTTCAGTTTATGCAAACGCTGGCACACAGCCTTTCTACTCTGTCAGTCAGTCCCCAGCACAGCGAAGGTTTTATGGTTCTGCATGTTATAAAAATTCCTTTGTCTGTTACTTACAGTAACATTGTTCTGGTCAAGTTCATCAAAGGATAAAAGGAGTGCAACATTTTTAGAGTGAGGTAATACCTCTCAGGAGAAAGGTGAAGTTTCAGCATGCAGCCTTCTCATTAGGAGTCTGCTTTAAAATCAAAAGCCAAAATTCTCCCTTTGAGGTATGTATCAGCAGAAGTTTACTCATTTCTTGTGACAAGTGGTACAATCTCCTTTTCAAACAAGGTAGAAATTCTTACTGATATTTATGAAGACAAACAAGTGACCCCTTCTCTAATTACTCCTATTACCCACATACTCAGGACAGAAACTCCCTATCAGCGTTCATGCTCATAAAATAAAATGCCATTGACAGCTGTATACAGGTTATTTTCTTTGACCATTGACCATGTTCTCTGACCCTGCAATGAAGGAACTAAAACTATGAGCCCACAAAATCCCTAAGGTTATTTAAACTGAGAGTCTGGTTTAAATTAATATACAAAACTATTCTATATATCACCTATTTCCTATACGGTCCTCCTTCCACAAATATACCTAGCACAATAAACCAGTTCTGAATGTAAGTCGTACTTGTGTTCTACTTGCGGTCTACTTTTTTCTAGACCTCCAACAGCTTGCTCCAAAATGACTTCTTCCTTCCATCTGTTAGACACATGCAAAAGTCAAATCCTGTCATGAGCCTGAGGAGCCATAAAGAATCCTATAAAAAAATTCATGTACTTCATGCTAAGGCATGCAGGAATTTTCTCTTTAGCAAAGCGTGAGGAAGGTATCATTTATGTCGTAGCGCAAGTCAAGCATAAGGGAAAAGATGTTCACAATCACTATTCCTGGCCACCTAAATCTAGTCATGGGAGAGCAATATATACCGTATTAAAGTTGCTGCTGTTTGGACTGCAGCGAGGGCTCGTGTGGAGGAGAGTGCTAAGCTCCAGATCAGCAACCATCTGTCGAGACTCAGCCAATGCATGCTGCAGCTTACTTATGGGAGAAATGGTGTCCTGGAGGAGACAGAAAGTGAGCCGAAGTTATGAAATAATCTTTTTGGAATATGTCAAAGGATTATAACATACCAAGAACCATCACTTCCATTTTGAAATGTCTCAGTTCAAAATACTACAACATAACACTGCTCCAGACTCTGTCTAAATGCTGATACTTCTAATAAACACAGAGGTGTTTCCTAGTGTCAGCTTTTTAACAGATCTTCACAAGCATGTATACGTAGCACACACAACAGCAGAACTTCAGTGATAAAGGGGAGAATAAACAAAGGCATGAGAAAGAGGGAAAACCAGGCAGAACAAGAAAGACAGTCCAATAGCTTCTAATAACTGTGTCCAAGTATACTCAGATATTGTGCTTTACTGGAATTACCAATTAGCCAGCATCCATTATCCTAAAGCCTTTCATTTCAGAAGCTTATCTTTTTTTTTTAACTCACACTTACACTGTCCAAGACATATTGAGACAACAAGGAATTACTTTTGAAAAAAATATTTTACCACCTTTGTATTAAGCCTGCTGTCTCATCATTCGACTCCCTAGTTCTTCCATGCCGGCAGACATTTGCTTTCCTACCATCAGTCACAATTCCGCTAAAACTTAATGAAGTACATTCTGCAATAAAATACTGACTTGGTCCATGGTAGCGCTGCAGCATCTATTTGTTGGCTTAGTCACTGAAAGGTCATTGATTTCCAGAGGGAAGTCTTCACCACAGAATTTCTGACATCTTTGAGGCCTGTCTCCTTTCTGCGTGGATGTCAAACAGGGAGAATCCAAGCGAAAAGAATTCAGATCCACATTTTCTTCACTGTTAAAAAAATTAAGATATTGCCAGAAACAGTATCACCATGCTTTTTAAACTTTCAAAGGAAAATCATGGGACAACATAAATAATTATGGGCCCTGAGCCAAAAAAACCATCCATCCTGTGAGATTATTCTGTTCCTCATGTGATTCCCATGTTTAACAGCTTCATTAGATCAGTTTCATCCTCTGAGGACAACAGTTTCACATTCAACCAGTTTCAAGATCAGCTACATTACCATGTGCTTGAGTATTTATTTAAACACGCAGAGAGCACACAAAAAGCAGTGTCTACTTCGTCCCAATACTCTGGTACTCTTTCTTCTCTCATAGCCTACTCCCTTTTTTTTTTCCCCATCAACCATCAGGCAAATTAATATTTGTAGGCGTACTTTTCAAGGGAATTTCGCAGTCTTTTAAAGTCACCATCTCACTTCAAAGATCACAGGAGAGCTTTCCAAAGAGATTTTAACTTCAGAGATCACAGGAGAGCTTTCCCAAAGAGATTTTATTGTATTTATTTTTAAATACAGCAGCAAACAGTAAAGTGCTGTTCGGGCAAACTGATTAAACCCAAAACTCAGTTGCCTGACTCCCATTTAAGTGTGGAGTTGAAGCATATGATCTATTGGCATACATCTTCCCCTAGGTTTTAAAGCAAAACAAAATACTAATTTAGCACTGGGTATATCTGAGTGTATTTAGGAGTATCTGAAAAGCAATTTAAATGACAGTTAAAGCAACAAATCACATCCTGCATGTTATTACTGTCCGAACACTGACTCACAGCCATCACAAGCTTGTCCTAATACAAAAGGTCTTTAGCTCTTAATACGCGTGTCAAATGATTGAAACGTTTCTCTTACACCTTTCCCACACTAAAAGTAAATTATAGCCTACCCTAGAGAAAAACAGTTCTCAGTTTCAATGTCTTAAATCACGATTTTATCAAAATGTACCAAATCGCTCACTCAGCTCCAGCACCAATTAATCACAAGACCAGAAATAATAAAAGCTGTAGCATATTTGAAATTACCTTGATCACCTACTCTAGCAGGCCAGGAACCCAGCAGCACCCTAACTAAGCCCTCTGTCCCCTGCGCTGTGTTTTCACACAGCGCTGAGTGCTGTCTGCGGCTTCTACAAAGATGTGCCCTGGTTTCTGCTAGCAGTTTCAAGCTATGCAGTGTTCATTTTCAACTGCTAATTTCCACTTCATACAGTTTTTAAAAAGTAAATAAAATAGCGACCATCTCCCCAAAATAGAACATTTCTGCATTCATCACACTTGTGAACAAAACAGAAGCGCATTGCTAGCACTGCCTGGATCGGGTAAATAATTTAAAAATATGTAATTTTAAAGAAAATACTATCTTCAAATTTACAACATTTCATTAAATATTCTTCAGGTACTTATTTTGGTGGAACAACACATTCCATACCTAGCAAAACTGTTACAAAAAGGTTTATTTTTAAATGACATTCAATCTAAGAAAAAGCCCTCGTGAGGGATGCCAGCTCAGAATTGTCTGCTGTGTCTCATTTCACTTCTCTTGTAAAACACTGCCATACAATAGGCTTTCTTTTAAGAGAGAAAAGCTCACGTTTGTGTGCTTCTGACAAGGAAAGGCTCTGGAGAGATGTGAGGGAACAAGCTGTAGCAGCCTAGAACACGGGATGTGAGGAGATGCAATGAGCACAGCCAGTTCTGAAGAATCCACAGGTTGGGAGGCAGGGGAGGAAACGGGTTTGATTTTGAGGCAGGCAGACAGCTCAAGGAACGGGTGGCTTAGTCCAGCAGGAGCAGATTGAACAAGTAAGTGCTGACACTCCATCTTGAAAACCAGAACTAAGATAAAAATCCAAAGGCAGCAAATGTTGGTCCAACATAAATGACGTCACTAAGTCAGAGCACACAGAAATGATTCCTGCGCTAGGGTATTTCACAATCACTCCTGCAGTTGGATAAGGTATTGGACTGCGTTAATAGCCTTCTTGTTGGCTGTTCCAGAATTCAAGAACTCATGTCAAAAATATTTGCTGGGCTGACAGGGAGGTGCCAGCACCCTTCCCTACACACAAAATACATCATCAGCACTACGAAGCCAGCAATGGAAAACTGGAAGATCCACATTCAAGTCCCAGAAGGAATGCTGTGTTTGGTCTCTGCCATTAACGTCCTAACAGAAGCCTCCACTGAAGACTGCAATACTACTGCCTTCCTCCCATTTATGGGGTGAGAATTCATTCAGTGGCAAATCGGAGTCAGCAGAGGCTGGAGAGCAGACAGTCTGGGATTTGCACTGAGTCAATCCATCTCCAATTAGCAGGGCTCCTAGGACCAAATGTGGGCATCAAGAAAACTCGAGAGCTCAGCAGCAAATCCCAAATGGGTAGGCCAGCCCTCCCTTACTGAAGAATATCTGCTCTATCTGCATTGCCCACATAGAATTTCTTCCTTCCTTAAAATCGCCTTAAGAACAAGACAAAAACCGAAAGTTTTCATGATTCAGCCTCAAGAGAGATTTGGAGGGATGGTAGTGTGTCATTTGTGCTGCTGGGGGAGTAGATAAGAAAGGTCAGTGTAGACGTAAGGGGAATGGAGTCTTTTTAATGATTTATGGACAGGGGAAACTAGAGAGAGTCCACACAGAGCACGAAGCTCAGCTAAGCTGTGTGGGAATGTGCCGGGACAGCATTCTTTTTCAATGGCTGCCCATTCACCTTGCTTCTGAATAGGTCAGTCTCACTGCAGTAACTATTTCTATAATATTTTTGTTTTAAAAGCAACACAGAATGAAAGCATCCCTACATCAGGTATTTCCATAACATAACATTAATTTGTTTGGACGTTGGGCAGACCTGCTGGCTAAAATTCTTAGCAGGTTTAAACAGCTGTTTACTGTACTTGTCGAACTACCAACTGAAAAGCTACTCCTCCTCTTCTCTGTCTAAAAGGCAGCTATGAAATGTCTGTAAAACTTCAGAAACCCTTCTAAAACTGAGCTGCTAAGTCAGTCCATTTTTTTTGAAAGGAAACAGAGGAACCAACACAACAAATCCACAGAAAGTCACAGCTCTGAATGCCCTTGCTTGAGCAGGCATAAAACCACTTCTATAAATGCAAAGCAGCATTTGTATCTCGGATACCTTCCAATACCACTAAGACACCGGAGTGTTTTTCTGACACCTCTCAGCATTAGAAACCTCATTCTGCTCATCCCCAAGCACATGTCCTTTTTCCTCCCCCAAAATAAACACAGGGATTGAGTCCCATGAACAAAGATGCACTGGAGAGTGGACAGATTGCTGTCCTTTAAATCTTGCCATCTCATTTTCTTGCCCTGAGTGAGGAAAGCAGCCTATGCAGAAGAGCAGTGTCCTACATTCTTGCCCAGCCACTGTGATTTCTCAACAGAAATAACACAGTTACTAACGCATCACACAAAATCTAGGTTTGTTTCTCGCCTTACAGAAACATCACTGTAGAAGTCCAACTCTGGTCAGAACATATTTTACCCACCAGATTTACAAGCAACACCTGAGATTTCCAAAAATCAGATTTATAAAATCTGCATTTTTCTCTACTAGTTTATTTAGCAAGTTATGTGGTATTGCAGCTTCTCCTACCCACGCAGCTCTTGGGGATAAGAGATGCGAAAAAAAATAGAAATAGAAATAGAATTATGATACCTTAGAGCTATTTTAACTTATTTTAAATTTACTACTTTTAAAGTTGGTAGACTAATTTTAAAACAGTGCTTACTTTAGACATCACTTGAGATAATACAAATTTTATTGAGAGCTTGTACACCCAAGTTTCTACATAACTCCAGCTTTTACCTATCTATTTCTTAAATGTAACAAGCACATAACCTTTTTGAGCTGGCACATTTCATCTCTTGTGCATTCTTGAGACAGCTGCAATCTCTTCCATGCCATATACTTCCATCTCCTTTTATGGGTTTGAAAATCTTCAACCATTCCGGGTCTGATATTGGCTTCCACCATGCATCTTCTTCTATGATGAAGTTATTACTACAGGAATCAGATTCAGACTTGTGAATTGCAGCAGGAGCGTCTCTGCTTTTTTGGCCCAACAGAATTCCAGTTCTCTCTTCCCAGGTTTTATTTTCATGATCAGTTTTGTCAGATGTGACAGCGTTCTGGACCAAAGTACTTTGCGAATCTACACAAGAACCGACGTTAAGCCAATGCTCATATTCAGGTAAAGATGACTCAAAGGTTTGTTGGTCTCTGCTTTCCACTCCATTCTCAGAAATTTCCCTCTTTCTCAATGGCCTTGTATCGTTTGCCTCACAAAATACTTTTCTGCCTAGCTCATCAGAGCTTGATGCAACATCCTGCTTTTCTTCTTCCGTAAGGACAGCCAAGACTTTCACAACTTTTTGACACCTGTTTAAGTACGCTGAGATAGTTTCCTCCAAGTCTGATGCATTCAATAACAGTCTATTATCTACTTCGCACATCTCAGAGGTGGTTTTTACCCTGCTTTTTGGAACCTGTGCAGTTCCACACTCCTCGCATATCCCGTGGGTGCCCTCAGTCCTAACCGTGTCTGTCTCGCTGTTACTTTCAGGGGCAGAGAATGCCATACCTATGCTACAACGGCACGATAAAGAAACAGTCAGAAATACTGCATTTAAAGTGCATACAGAACCATACTCAAGGTTAAAGCTATACATTAACGCGGGGCTGTAGCCAGGTTCTGCGGCAGTTCATATACCAATACGCAGCTGTATCCTGCCAAAACCCAACAGAAGTCTGCCCAGATTTGGCTGTTACTTTCCAAAATCAGTCTGAGAGGTCCCTCATGTTTTATATAGTGTGGTGATTCTGTCTGAACCCCCAGGGTGTGCACTGCACCAATTTCCTAATCTGAAAGCAAAATAAACTTTTGATTTTTAAACAAAAGTAGTAGCAGGCCAGATTAACACCCCTACCACCAGACTACTCCATTTTTTGAAAAATCATTAATTGTCTGGCCTGCATGCAATCATGCAATGCTTTATTCTGTGGCTGACACTCATGGGGTCTCCTGATCAAGTAAAAAAAAAAAAAAAAAGAAAAAAAAAGGTATCTGACAACTTCACTGGACGTTTGTGGTTTTCAGCAAAGCCATCTTGACATGCACACATCTCTTTTAGGATGTTAGTTGTGGCTGAACAGTGAAGTCTCTCTCTGAGAATAAATTACAAA
>VYZV01032481.1:295627-313604 GCA_013401275.1 Pandion haliaetus | reverse complement strand
GGGGGTTGGGTTTTTTTGGTTGGTTTTCTTTTTTCAGCTAACCTGCACACTGTTTAGAAATACAGGCTTTTCCTGTCTGGCACTTAAACCTCTTCAGGACCCCATTTCACTCAGTATTTAAGAGTCTTACTAGGTCCCTCTGTGAGGAACTCAGTTCTCTGGTAGTACCCAGCTATCTGTGTTCTAGTTGCTGCAGCGCATAAGATTGTTATCTGAACACCACTTCAAAATCTGACCTAAGCTTACCTGAAAAATCATGGGCAGCCTACAGTGATTTTACTTTAGATTAGCTAATTTACATTAAAAGCACATCCTTCTCTCGTAGGTAGGTAGGTTGATTGAATAGTCAGTTAAGAATTTGTATCTGACAACATACAGAGAGCTTTTCTTTGGGAACTTTTATTGTCTTTAGGAACAACTACTCCAGAAACTCTGGGGTATTTGAAAATTTCTATTCAAATTTACTTCTGATAGTGACAACATAACAAAGTTGAACAGGGAATATATGTGTTTTAGAAGAAAGAAACAGACCAGCTGGTGTAAAGTTTAGTGTCATAATTGGCACACCTAGGAATTTGAATAAAATCTGACCACAATTTGCAGGAACCACTTTTAATTAAATATTCTACATCTGCACATTCAATCAAATGAAATAATGAATAGTAAATTAAATAATTCTATAGAACTTATGCTCCTTTCTTTAACACAGTTATTATCTTTCCAACTAAATGTCTGTTCTGGTATCAAACATGATGCTACAATGAGCTAGTCTTTCCTCATTCATCAAATATGACATACTTGTCTGAACTGATGGGACTGAAGGTTCTCAGATTACTGGAAAAAAATCACTGAAGGATCCAAGTAACAAAGATAATCATAAAAAACTTCCATCTTTCTGCACTGATCATAGCTAATTGCTCCATAGGGATAGAATATGAGGATTGCTTTAGAAGTATTTGGTACTTAAGGTTCAGTCTGTTTTCTACATCATCGGGTAGACAATATGAAATACGCTTGAAAGCTGGGCATTTTTTCCTACGTATTTCAATAGGAATGGCAAATCAGAAACATTTAAATATCTTGAGAAGATATTATCTTTACACAGAAAAGCTTTTAAGAGGATAAATTACTACCTTTATTTCACCAACTAGGAGATAGTTATATGTTCATTTAATGTTTTTTAGTTCACAGTGACCTTGATATTTTTTTTCCCACAAATGTGTTAGCCTGTACGAAAATGATGGATAACCTGATGAAAACGTAAGGTTAATGGGCTTTGATTAAAAAGGCAAATAGGGAGCTGAAGAATCTTATTAAGTTTTATAAATACATATAAAGAATTTAATTGAGAATTGAGCAGGTCTGTTCTTTGGTCATTTCCCTTGGCAGGTTTTACTTCTGGCGCACTAAACTGTTACTCCTCTTCTTCCTCTTTAATAGACAGAAATTCAGCTAGCCCTATGAAACTTTATTAGTCCAGTATGTATTATCTTTATAGGCAACAAATAGTAAGACACGAGGGATTAAAAAGAGGCTCAGAGATCAGTAACCATCTGAATTTTCTGGTTCAAAGGACTGAAACTAGCCTCCACGTTTAGCTGAAGGTCTCTCCCTGCATTTCTGTTCACAGCAATGGAAGGATTATAACAGAATCACAGAAGGGTTGAGGGTAAAAGGGACTTCGGGAAGTCATCTGGTCCACCTCCTCCTGCTCAAAGAGGGCCACCTAGAGCTGGTTGCCCAGCACTATATCCAAATGCTTTTTTATTATTGCCAAGGATGGAGAGTCCACAAACGCCCTGGCCAGCCGATGCCACTGCTTAGTCACCCTCACAGTAAAGAATTGTTTTCTGACTTTGAGACAGAATGTCCTGTGTTTCAGTTTGTGCCCATTGCCTCTTGTCCTGTTACTGGCCACCACTGAAAAGAGGTTGGCTCCATCTTCTTTGCAGCAGCCATTCAGGTACTTATATACATTGAGGCATTTCCTCCTGACCCTCCTCTTCTTTAAGCTAAACAGTGCCTGCACTTTCAGCCTTTCCTCATAGGCGAGGTGCTCCAGTCCCTTCATGATCTTACTGGCCCTTTGTTGGACTCTCTCCAGTAAGTCCGTGTCTCTCATACTGAGGAGTCCAGAACTGGACCCAGCACTCACCAGTGCTGAGCAGAGGGAAGGATCACCTCCCTCAGCCTGCTGGCAATGCTCTGCCTGATGCAGCCCAGGAGGCTCTTGGCCTTCTTTGCCCTGAAGGCACATTGCTGTCTCATGGTCAACTTGTTGTCCACCAGGACCCCCAGGTCCTTCTCTGCCGAGCTGCTTTCCAGCAGGCCAGCTTGATGACGTGTACTGGTGCATGGGGCTGTTCCTCCCCAGGGGCAGAGGCAGCACTTGGGCACTTCCCCCTGTTGAACTTCATGAGGTTCCCGTTCAGCCCATTTCTCCAGCCCGTTGAGGTCCCTCTGGACGGCAGCACACCCATGTGCTGTATCGGCCACTCCTCCCAGTTTTGTGTCATCAGCAAACTCAGTGAAGTGAAGATGTTGAAAAGGATCAGACCAGTATTGGCTCCAGGGGTACACTGACGGTTACTGGCCTCCAACTAGACTTCATACCACTGATCAACACCCTCTGGGCCTGTCCATTCAGCCAGTTTTCAAGTTCTGTTTGCTGTTTACAGTATCTAACACAACAGGACTTAATGAAGCTACTGTGGGCTACCATCTTTTAAATATTTAACTGTATGCATTCATGCAGCCCTTTGAGACAATGATGTATAAAATCCATACAAAGTTTCTACTCCATACAGAATAAACATAAATGCAGAGATGGAGAATTTTAATTATGAGATATCATTATCCTTCATCTGCCTATTCATCATGACTGAAAAATACTGTATTGCATTTGAGATAAAGATTCTGATATTATACTTGAAGGTTACAACACTGAAAAACACGGGGGAGTATTATTCTTGCAGCATTTGACAAAGTGTACTGGAAAAGGGAAACAAATTAAATGAATCACCTTTTCTGTCTTTTGAATTTAATAAAATTTGCAAGCTTCTGGATCAAGCTATTAGTTTCAATTTGCCCACTAACTCATGCACAGGAAGGAAATTTTTTAGACGGTTAAACAACCTTGTCAATTAGATGCTTAATGAATTAAGATGAACTGAGACACATTCTTAACTGGCATCTGTTGATAAAGAGGTAGCTATACTTCTTGAAGTTGCAAGGATCACTAATGAGTATGCTGCTAGAAGTAATTGAATTTGGTTTTTTAAGGCCAAACTGTGACTTGTGGCCTTGATGTCCTCTGGTAGTACCAGTGAAAAACCCTGAGCAAAACTTTAAAGTGTGTTATGTGATGGGACATAGTAAGACTTCAGTAGCTACATGAAACCAGCTAAATTTAGATGAGATTTCTTTGCTTTTTGCCTAAAGCACACGCTGTTTAGTCACATCCTTTACTCAGCATGTTTGCTGGGCAAAAGAATATATGTCTTCTAATGTCAATTGTATAAATATATTGTGGTTTAGTGCTTTAAAACATGTGCTTATTGCTTTTACAATTTCTTTTTGCTAATCCTAACATTATGTTTTGTGCTTCCTGCAGATGTAAATGAATGTGAAGCCGAACCTTGCAAGAATGGCGGAATCTGTACAGATCTCGTTGCCAACTATTCCTGTGAATGTCCAGGTGAATTTATGGGAAGAAACTGCCAACAGAGTAAGGATTGCATGTTTTTACATCTATTTTTTTAAATAAAAAAAATAAATATTTTATTTGGCAGAAAAAACTATAGTATGCTATGGAAATACTTCTCTAGTCTATAAATACCTAATGCTCCAAATCTGTCATGCATTCAAGTAAAGCATCTGATATGATGGAAACATTTGCAAAATGCAAGATTATTATCTAAAAGTCACACAAGAAGGAGTAAATAATGTAAAGTAGAAAAATACAAAAAACTGATTCAGGCAAGGGGTTCATCTCACCAAGTATCCTGTCTGTGGCAGTAATTATTAGCAGATATCAACAAGTGTAAAAGCAGGGCAAAAATATGTTACTTTCTCTGATGCATCCCTAGCCTCTGAAAGTGGGACCACGGTTTTTACAGAGAGGTCATTAGAGGCGTTCCTCCAGGATCTGTCCTGGGAACAATGTCAGGATTTTACCAATAACTTTGACTATGAATGCACTGTAAAGGTCTGATTCCTAAAGTTGTTGCTACAAAGAAGTTCTTCAAGTATGAAAGACTAGGTAGTCTTGAAGACCAAAATAACAAAAATAGAATAAACTGCTATGAAATGCAATATACCTTAACTTAACAGTTAATAACAGATGTTAGAGGTTCATGGATTTTAAATACTGCAGAGAAGAAAGCCCATGTGTTTTAGTCGAACACAGGATACCAATACGATGGTGTTGTGGAAAAAGCTAATGTAGTCCCAAGATACATCAAGCCTGGTACCTTAAGGAGAAAAAGGAAAGTATTTGTGTGTTAGCATTTGTAGTATTAGATACTACATTCAAAATACCTGAAATACTGGAGTCTTCCACGTTCAAGAAAGTTGATTTCTAGTTCAAGGAAGATCTACGATGTGTAGCAGGAAGACTTAAAAAAAAAAAAAATATGCAAGTTGAATACTAAATAAATAAAACCATAACAAAGCTGAAGAATATGGTTCATTTTCCTATGTTCACATTGTGGGTCCATGGGGAAGAATGGAGAAGAAAACAACATGGACCAATAACCACAAATGACAAGCTGGGAATTTTTGAAGTAGCCTCAGTGACTTCCCAGATTTGTATATGCAACAGGCAAAAGATTTGAGGCATCCAATATAATGTGTATATAATTCTAGAGAGAAACCAAAGATTAAGTTTTGCTTTGAGAAATTTGACAGGCCTATATGGCTACCTGAAAGAATTTGTAAAAAAATTAACATCTATTAACATCTGTTAAAGTTTTCTGTAAAAGTTGCTGGTGAATCACTTCATGTGTTTCCTTATAAAGTGCAATTGAATTACCATTTGGAATTCTACCAGGAATCTCATCCATCTCTTCAGAGTTTATTCCTTCTGATTTTTTGGCTGCGTCATGTACATTGCTCAGATTATAGACCACATAAAACCAATCTCCTGTTTTGCTAGAAATGGGGTAGTCAGAGCTATTACTTGAAGTGATCATTGCTTTTTCTCAATCATCATCTGTTATTTTGTATTTCTTTTTCTTTTTATAGATGTATATGTAATTATATGTAAAAATAAACGTTGTGTATGAAGTTGTATATTTTATATATTATACTGGATTTGGTTTTATATGTGTGTATATATATATTGATACAAACATATGTATTTCTGTTTTGGAGAGCCTATAACAGAAAGTATATATGTATAAAAAATAGAAATTTCTAGTATATTGAAATAGTGAAAGAATTCTGCTAATGTCAGTAAAGCATTACTGAATTGCAAAATATGCTACCTACAGTCTGTCTTTCTGGGTCATACTTTGGGTTTTTACACTGGTAAGCCAATCACCTAGTCAAATGATCCTTCTGGAGATGCTTCTGTACATAAATGCTGACAACTGTGACCCAGGACTCCATTGTCTAGCCCACAGAGAGGAATACTAAGTTATTTGAAAGGGTAATTGTGTTGAGTGCTAAAGAATTTTTATAACTGTGGTACGGCTTTATACAGCAGTCAAATTACTTTGGTGTAGAGGTCAAGGACAGTGAGTTTTAAAATGCGCTTTGCAGTAACTATTAATTTGTCAGCTGCAAAGTGTGTACAGGCTGAGAGAGTTGGGGTTGCTCAGCCTGGAGAAGAGAAGGCTCCGGGGAGACCTTAGAGCAGCCTCCCAGTACCTAAAGGGGCCTGCAGGGAAGCTGGAGAGGGACTTTGTACAAGGGCAGGTAGTGATAGGACGAGGGGTGATGGCTTTGAACTGAAAGAGGGGAGATTTGGATTACATGTAAGGAAGAAGTTCTTCACTGTGAGGGTGGTGAGGCACTGGAAGAGGTTGCCCAGAGAGGTTGTGGCTGCCCCATCCCTGGCAGTGTTCAAGGCCAGGCTGGATGGGGCTTTGAGCAACCTGGTCTGGTGGAAGGTGTCCCTGCCCATGGCAGGGGGGTTAAACTAGATGGTCTTTAAGGCCCCTTCCAACCCAAACCATTCTGTGATTCTCTGATTCCATGGTGTGGTAAATGGGGGGCATGGCAGTGCAACACTGGAGTGCAGTGGTGAAAAGCGTCTGTTCTGTACTTCCTCTGGGTAGGCACCTGCATACGGATGTACCACCAAACTGGTGTCTGTGGGACAGTATGATGGGAGGAGTGTGAAATCAGATGTGCTTTGAAAACTTAAAAGTAATATGCTACTTAAATTGGTAATTAGAAAATGCTACACGATGTAGATATTTGAATACTTCCATTATACTACTCTTTATACTCATGTTATTCAGCTAAGCACGTAAAGGGTTATCAATAAATGACAGATAAATAAGGATAGGAATTATGTTTGTACTGTCTGTTATCAAGGAAATACCCCTGTTGAGGGAAGTCAACACATTCTTCTAGTACTATGGCAGAGTTCACAAACTTTTAGCATTCATCTACTTTTGAGCTAGCTTTAGCACAGCTAGCATTAAAATGGTAACTTTTCTTTTTACACCAGTAACGTAATAGTGTTCCATACGGGTTCCTATAGGTGTGCTTGTAAATATCCTTTTTTTTCATGAGAAGTTTAGTTATGTCATCGTACCTAATAATGTAATTACAAGTAGTAATTACACTTTCTAATTGCACCATTAGTTTTACACATATTTACAGTAATCATATAATTAAATACTGTTATGCTAATTATGTAAATTACTGATTGCTGTCTCAGAATTACCTCACAAAGCTCAAAGATTGCTAATCCACATCACAGAATATGTGAAATAGTCTAGATCAAGAATGAAGAAGGCAAAAATACATCATGCAGTCCCTTCTCCTGTCATGGCAAGCTTGTTCTCCATAATGCATTTCCTAGGATTATATCTAGTTTGGTATAGCCCAAATACCATTGCTTTGTAGTAGTGAGTAGTCATGTTACTCATCAGCTTGAAGTAGTTTATGTCACGCTGTTTTTTCTAATGCTCCAACTAAGTTTTTGCTCTTTTTTTAATTCCACCATAATGAATTTCTCTTAGCTAATCTCCTAGATAATTCCCTTCCATTTTATCTCATGTGTAGCAGTTTCTAGGTGTGAGACAACTGTTTATTACACCCAGGTCTTGCAATACTTGTGGGACACCCACCCAAAATCCTTCTGACCAGTCCGAAGAGCCTTTGCTAATAACTAGTACAGCTGAAGTGAGAGGGAAAGGCTTGTCTGGAATTGAGTACTAAAATAGCACTAAAATGCCTCATGAGCTTGGAACCGTATTTGGACCACCTTGACCATTTTGAGTAGCGGTTTGGAGTTGCTTTCTAAGGGCTCAGCCATGAAGTAAAGTTCTCAGCAGACATGGCGGTGATCTCCTGATGTGCTTCACACCAACAATGCTTCTGCTCCTTTGGGGCCGCCTTCTCTTTTACTTACATACATATCCTTCTCATTTTGAAGCACTGGCCTGACCTCTCTTTTTTTTTTTCTGGAGACACTTAAATTCAGTCTTTTTTCCTTCTTATTAGCTACTGCTATCATTAGCCTTTCAGGCATAAATGATAATTAAACCAGTTGCTTCTCATTGCTGGAAAGCACAGGATGAGGTGAAGTCAAATTAATGTGGAGTGCAAGAGCACTGATGGCTTCAAAGCATACTCAGTTGTTCTGGAATAAGCTTATCAACCTGTTAAAAGATGCCTCACTGAGCATCTGGTATTTACAAACTTTGCATGCAGATGTTTAGTAAACACAAAATGGAAAGAGAGCACCTTCTCCCATCCTCTGAAAACAAAAGCTAGACTATATTAATTCCATATTACTTTACAGATTTCTTAAGGCCTCAGCATTTCCTTGATGCAGCTGCATCTCCTTCCATTTTTGCACTTCCTCAATCTATTTCTTGCTTCTGTGCTGAATTCAAGCTATCAGTTATGATTACCTACATTACAGCTTTCCTTAGTCTTGGAAATTCTATAAATAAGTACTGCTTCCAAGACAGATTCTCCTGGGCCTGAAGTTTTTACTTTCTGGATCACAAAATTCTCTTGCAGGCAACAGGGAGCCACTTTCATCAGTGTCAGACTGTTTTCATTATTCAGTACAAATCTGTGTTGTTAAAGTGTCCCATGAGCAACATGGAAGGTGAATTGCACTAATTTGTGAGGAGTTCCACAGGTAATTGTTGATCACTTTTTTTTATCTAGCAGATGGTACTATACAGTGGACACGTTACAATTTCACCATTGTGCATTTCGGAGCTGTATTTTGCTGATTGCCAAAAGTTGCTGCCATTAAAGCATATGGCAAATTTTCTCATGCTTTTTCTTTAAAGATATAGATCAAATTAGTCACTGTAAATATTTTTTACATATACTATGGCCCCTTCACCTCCTTTTCTGTGTATTCAACATGCCCATATGTAGGAGAACTGCATTCAGACCAAGTGCACCAATTCAGTTTGTCCAGCATGTCAGAAATCCTGCTAAGCAGTGTACCTTCACATTATTTTCATTTGGTTCTTGAGCTTTTTGGTTTAGTACACTAATGTGATTATGCTACACTTGGTCGTCTTCTGCCTTCCTCTCTGTGGAAATCAAAGTAACATTTTTTTATTTAAATGAAAACGCCTTTTCTTTCAGTGTCACTTTTACTTAAAAAATATCTAAAGGTCTGACAGATTTAGGCATAAAGAGACTTTCAAGACTTCTGCTTACGTGTAGCCTTATACTCCCAGGCTAGATGGTGTCCTCCAAAGCGTTCTGATGCACTGTGATATTAGAATTGTGTTTCTTTCAAAATTGTTCCCAGGAATACAGGACACCTGCAACTTGCATGATTTGCAGTGCAGGAGAAAGAACTAGTTCCACAGCATTTTTTGAAGAGACTGTATTGCTTCAGTTGGTGTCTTCTGTATTTCACTTATAAGTATGTTTTCAAGGCAGTGTCCTCACTTGGTGGGACTTTCTGGCTTCAGGTGCTTCTCCTTTGAACTCCTCTGCTTGATGTTCACTGTCTTCAGTGAGTCTTGGGTATCCCTGTCTTCCCCAGCTCCAGCTCTTACCAGCGCTGGCTCAGCAGTGTTCAGGGTTCAGGAAACCTCCATGCTTAGGTTCAGAAAAACACTTTGCAAAAAAATAAACTCACAGGAGGAAGGCATAAAAAATGCACAGGCAATTTCTTTGCACGGGTTTTCGGAGAACCTAACTTTCCCTATGGCTCAAAGTATCAGTTTGACTAATTCTGTGAATAATCCAATACGAAGTCTGGTTTTAAGCATATTCTTAATTGTTTTGAATATCTGGCAGTTTTATGATCTGAAGTACTGCTGTTGTATAAAATGTAGCAAACTTCTGTAAAACAAAACTGGCCAAACAAATTTTCTTTTGTGTTTCTGAAATTGCTCTATAGTTCAAGATGTCAATGATTTTTGTTGATATCTACCAACCTTTCATGTTTAATCAGTTGATTTATGTTTTCAACTTTCATTAGGAAAAAAAAATGAACTATAGAAAGAATTGTAGTTTCTAGAAATACGGACTCCTGTATTTAAATTAAGGGCATTATGATCATCTGCAAAAGAAGAAGATACGCATTCATTGGTACAAAAATAATTTACTTTTTTATATTGGAGTTTCTGTTCTATTCTCATTCATCTTGCCAGAATGTACTGGAAATTCTGATAAGGCATATGCTAAACCTGAGAAATTTATAGACAACCTGTAGATTATGACCTTAAATTGAATCAAGACAGGTTTCCTCTTGCTCTCTTTCCAATTTATTAAATAGGTAAGCTCTTGTAATTGCCTTCAAATTCCAGAAATTTCCAAACAGATTTTCTGGTTTTGTCAGGGAATTGGGACAAAAAACCCCTACCCCTGGTTTTCATTGCATCATACTGTAAAGTAACAAGCCCTCCTGCTGCCTGAAGGAGCGTTGCTTCAGCTCTTCTTTGCCCGTCTTTCTCCTTTTGTGGCTGCTCATTCTGGTCTGCTGGTTTACCCATTTGCTGTGTTGTCCCGGCAAAAACAGACCCAGGAAATAAAAAAGGTAATTAATGAACCAGATCAGTTCTTTAATCTGGTGAACTTCACAGCCACGCAAATACCAGGCTGGTACAAAGGAATGGAAAGGGATGGAGCCTGGGCACAAAATCAAGGCTTAACACCAGTTAAAAATTTAATCGAGCCACAGTCTAATCAAGAGAGTAGACAGTGGTTTTTTAATTCATGTTTAAGGCAAAGAATTTTTTTAAATTTTTCTATTTTTCTTGTTTTATTTCTCTTTGAGATCATAAAATTTAAAAGCTAGAATTCTCAGCTCGTTTGCCAAGGATACAATGAATAAAAGTTCAGTAACTATACATTCCTGTTTGTCATTATTTAGATGACAAGTTCAGGACTCACGTGGAAAAATTAGGGAGATTTTATAGGTATGTGTATATGTATGTGGTGTAGGTATATGTATACACAAATATTACCCTTAGAGAAATTAATTCGCTTTTTTTAATGTACTCACGGTGGTTAAGTTATCATTCATATTATGGCCTTGCTGGTTTAAGGAATAATGTATGGTTGATCTCAGACAAAAGGAAGAATGGAAAAAAATTTGTGCCTAAAAGAAATGTATAAATTTAATAAAAAGTTAATGGTAATACTTGATTTATGACCTCCCTGGGTTACAGAAATATCTTAGAACAGAAACATATTAGAAATACATTTTGAAAGTGCAAGAGGGAAAACTTTTACATGTGAAATGTAACTCTAACCCATGTGATTCAACTCAATCTAGGTAATTTGTCATTTTTTGAACATGCTATAAGAATAAAGCTAGAAATTATTTAAGAGGTTAAATAAATGCTGAAAGACAGGCTAACTGTATCAGTACTAAAGGTGATGCTGTATATACATTTTTAACTATTTCAGCTAATCATGGACAGAACACGATTTCTATATTTGCATTGGACAAAACCCATCTTGAATCTCTTGCTGAAACTAATGATGTTTGCTGAGGCTACACCATTCCGGGAATACAGTCTGGCTAGCATTTCTGTGTAGTGTATTGGTATGAAAGTGCAGAGAGGCAGAAAATGTTGTAGAAATGACAGAACACATTGTTACCATTGAAATGTTCTCCCAGGCATTTCAATGACCTAGTGAGAAATATTAGTCAAACTCTAACATTTCTAATATTGAGTCTTCAAATAACAAAGCACGCTCTGGCCCTTCCACTGCAGACCTTCTTTGTCCAGGCATCCTGTGTAAGATGCAAAGGTATGCAAAATTAGGCTCAACAGATCAGAACTGTAGTTCTTCCTTTCAACACAGTAGAAAAATGAGACTGATCTCTCTGAGTGTTTGATGTTGAAACAAAGTCCTCAGCCCTGTGCCTTTGGGTACCTTTTCATCTTGCTGCAGTTGTACTGTACAGCAATTTCTCCCTGTGAAAATTCATTTCTCAATATATTACTTTGATTAGGCAGTAGAGGATACAATCTTTGCTCGGACACCTGACAGAAACTCATTCTAAAATATTCAGACAAGCCCTTAGGACCCAACAGGCATAATTTACACATTTAATCGTCTCCTTACTCCATTACTCACCTAGTGCAATAGTAGCTTTTGGGTTGTGTCCATAACTACAATATTAACTCAACCCTATATTCAAGCATCTACAACTTGACTTTCTAACATCTCATTTTAGCTTGAACCACCTAGTTGTGATGACTTTCTTGCCATGTTTTCTTATTTAAACCTACTGATCTCCCTTTCTCAGGCATTGTGTCATTCTTGACTCATGGTGCCCCTCAATTGCCCTCAGTAAAGAGGCAGGAAGGTTGCATGGGGATTCCTTCTCCTGCTTGTCTTCCAACTGCCTGTACTTCCTACTGAGGGACCAATATGACCCTACCTTTTCAGTAACATAGAATCATAGACATTCACAAAAAGTAGTAGAAAAAATACTTACCTTATAAATATAATCCACTGTTCCTGTGTTGGAAGAACTTTTATGTGCATTTTTGTTCTGGGCAAAGCCTATGACAATGCATATTTCAGTATTTCTAAGCCTTAAAAGAAAAATTACAGCACACCATTATTCTCAAAGTAACCTCTATAGCTCTTAAGTTCCTGGCCTGGTCAATAACACACATTCTTTTTTTATGTCCTCACAGAAATGAAAAATAATTTGCAGGTAAGGAATTGGTACTATAAAAGAAATAAAAGCCAGACTGTAGCCAGTAGAAGCAATCTGAAAACAAATCACTGGTTATTATGACCAAAAAACCCTTTAAAATTATGGAAAAACACCTTCAATAAAAGCACTAATGATTATAAATACATGAAAAGAACAATTTACAGCTGCAGTAGGCTCAGCAAAGTTCACAATAGCCAAGTCACAGGACCATTTTTTTCTGTTTCAGGTACCAGCCCAATTGGAAAATACCTTATTTCAAGGCTTAGTATTTATAAGATATAGGCCATTTATTTCAAAGTAGACTAATCGTGCAGGGTGGCTTGCCATCCGAGTCAGCCTGGTCTAGTCTGCTGCTGCCCTTTGGTAGGCACAGGAATGAGCAATGAGGGGGAAATCATCTTTAGAGCCATACAAACTCCTCATGATGAAACTGCCTTCAGGTTTGCAGTAGTTAACAAATTGGACCCAGAGTAGCATTACAGGCGAGTGTGACATAAACCTTGCAAAAGCTGGAGGTTTGAAGGTTGATTCACATTTTGGAGATTCATTTGTACTTGTGTATTGGGTTTCTGTGGCCGTGTTTTGGTAGTGGGGAAGGGGCTACAGGGATGGCTCCTGTGAGAAGCTGCTGGGAGCCAAAGCCAAGCCCATCAGTGACGGTGGTAGCACCTCTGGGAGAACGTCTTTAAGAAGGGGAACCTGCAGCAGGGGAGGAGATTGGAATGTGAGAGCGACAGCCCTGCAGACCCGCAGGTCAGCGCAGAAGGAGGGGGAGGAGGTGCTGCAGGCGCCGGAGCAGAGATNGAGAAAGGAGCCCACGCTGGAGCAGGTTTTCTGGCAGGACTTGTGACCCCGCGGGGGACCCACGCTGGAGCAGTCTGTGCCTGAAGGGCTGCAGCCCGTGGGAAGGACCCATGTTGGAGAAGTTCGTGGAGAACTGCAGCCCGTGGGAAGGACCCATGTTGGAGAAGTTCGTGGAGGACTGTCTGACATGGGAGGGACCCCATGCTGGAGCAGGGGAAGAGTGTGAGGAGTCCTCCCCCTGAGGAGGAAGGAGCGGCAGAGACAAGGTGTGATGAGCTGACCCCAAACCCCATCCCCTGTTCCCCTGTGCACTGGAGGCGGGTAGGTAGAGAATCCGGGAGTGAAGCTGCGCCAGTGAAGAAGGCAGGGGTGGAGGGAAGGTGTTTTGAGATCTGGTTTTATTTCTCATTACCCTACTCTGGCTGATTGGCAATAGATTACGTTCATTTTCCCCAAGTTGTGTCTGTTTTGCCCGTGACGGTAATTGGTTGAGTGATCTCTCCCTGTCCTTATCTCGACCCGGGAGCCCTTTGTTATATTTTCTCTCCCCTGTCCAGCTTAGGGGGGAGTGATAGAGTGGCTTTGGGCACCTGGTGTCCAGCCAGGGTCAACCCACCACAGTAAGATACGTAGTTAGGGGAATGAGCGATGCTAGTAGGCTACACCTATTTTAGACCGTGACTACCACCGTGCTCATTTGTTGCATTTCATTAGATGATCTGAAGACTTACAAGAAATTCAGAAAATTTCCACGATCTTATCATTGGTCGTGTTAGAAGGAAAAGCAGCGTGTTGTTACTCACAACTTAGTCTGCTCTCTAGCCTCTTCAGGGTTCAGCACTAGAATGGCAGCCGTTCATCGCCTGTCAGGTCAGAGGCAAATGGCATGACTCCCTAGCTGCAGGCAGCTGCACAGGCAGTGGCCATCAGCCGGAGAGCTGTCCCATGTAGATGCACCTCTGCATCTTGGAAGATCAGCAGCCATGGTGTCACTTACTCAAGGGTGTCACCACTTCAGAATAAATGAGATGAACAGATATGACAAATTTGGTGGCAACACAACACTAAGACAGAGAAAGACTTTGTGTCTTTCTCTCATGGTGTACATAGATTGGGACTCAGAAGGGTCCAAGTGAGTTTTTGAAATGAAGTAGAGTTAAAACTTTAAAAATTCACAAGTTTCCCAAGAAAAGCTGATGGAATTACTCTTAACTCAAACCCCTTTCCTTTGTATCAGTGATTGTTTTCTAGTATTAATGCTAAATGTAATTTGGCCAGCTCTTGGTTTGGTGTAGTTACTTCGAAATTTTGTTTACAGAAAAGTATCACACAAAACTTTTACCCTTTAAAACTGCTGGACACATTAATATCCATTACTGATCCAGCAAAATCTGATAGAGCTCACCAGTAAATGTAATTTTCCTTTGTTGGGAAATCTGTACAGTTGATGATAACAATGCATGCCTTCACTGAAGATCAGTTTCAGTGTGTAGTTTGTAATATTCTATCTATTGTTACTCTAACAATATATCAATTCCCATTTATGCTCCTGTTGCTGAAAACTAATTTCAAAATTACTCTGTTCCTATTTTTATGCAATTCACTTTTACCCATCCATATTTTGAAATTTCATCCTAGATGTAGCAGAAAAAGTAAACATGTTGTAATTCATTACATCAAAGCTAGAGAAAAGCAAATATTGCTGTGAAAAATGTGCCCCAGTATTCTTTTAACTTTGAAAGCAAATTTGAATCTTACATCCACTGTGTGCAAATAGGATTCTTTCTTTTTCTTCAGTGTTTCTAAAAATTGTCCTTTCTCTTCTGGATAGCAGTAAAATGTCCATACAGGAAGCTGAATATGGATTTTACTGTGATAACTGAAACCTCCTCCTCCTCTTGTTACCCCCTGGTCCGTCCACATTTTTTTTCACAATGCTTTTAACTTTTCCATTAGGTGCAAATTTGAGTGACAATTGGTTATGTTCATTTTTAGATATAGGAAGTTTTTTCCGTGACAAAAAATGTAAGGTGGAAAATGCTCAAGAATTAAACTCCTTTCCCAAAGCGCATGATGGAATCCGTTCAGCCTCTTCTCATCTCTGCTGAAGGTGGTGGTGGGTCTTCTCCTGAGTTCTTTGCAGGCAAGGTGGGGCACAAGTTACATGGTGTCCTTTAAAAGCTGTGCTTTAGTCTTAGACATACAAATATAACTGCTGGAAGTAAAATACGATTTATGAGTGAAGTGTAGTGCGTTTGTCCCCTTCACCTAAGAAGTTAAATCTCTCTAGCATTAATTGCATATTGATTTAAAGATTGAAAAGCTATTTTCTTAATGCTGTTCATTATTAGTACTTAGTGATGGAGAATTGTAATTTCAGACACCTTAATATACTTTAAAAGTGGGGTTTGACTCCCTAATTTTTAGTCGTCATCTTGCCTAGTGACATCTGTGTCACCTTTGCTGTGTCTGCAATGTACAAGGAGAAACAGACCCCAAGGAATTCACCAAGACAGGTTACTGAGTAGGGAGTTGGAGAAGTTAGCCAGTATGAAAAGTTGAGGAAAAATGTAATTTTGTGAACAGCAAAACCTGCATCTGCCAGCAGTGCCCATGTGTAAGGGATGTAATGCAGAAGAGCGTTTCTTCTTGGGAAAGCAGAGACATCACTGCGCTGTTCTGTGACCAAAGAAGGGACCTGAGGAAAAGCAGATTCTGGTCTCTGATACAATTGGCATCTTTTATGCATGGGGGAGCATCTTCAGAAGACAGTGTGAGAGTTGCAACCCATAATTCCCAGTACGCCACGGCCTGGGTTATGAATAACATGGATTTCAGATTTGATCAGATAAGGAAGGAATTTCATTCTCTTATAAGAAGATACTAGTCTTGTTCACTTAAACTTTACAACTCCTGAAAGACACATAAAACTTCAACTCAAGCTGCTCCATTTTCTAAACTGCAGTTGATTCTTATTTGAGTTGTTAGATGCAAATGCATGCCTGCTGAAAAGATACGGTAGTTAAGTGTGCACATTCCTCCCTGTGACTTTTGCTGAGATTAGGTCCTCTTGCACAAGACAAGAAGTTGAGAAACAAATCCGCCTGCTCTGTCAGTCCTACCACAGTTACGTTAGCAGATCAGCGTCCGACTCTGCAATATGGTGGTCCATGTTAAGCCAAAAGGATTTCAAGTCAAAAGAAGTTTTACACAGAGGGACATAGACAAGAAAGGCATGAAAATGTTTCCAGGATCATGTGAGCTTTTTGCACTGGCAATGAGGACATAGGATGAAGAAGTTATTGGGAATTTAAACTGAGATGTGTAAATCTTTATAACATAAAGTTTTTTGATAAGTCATTATGGATAAATAATATCATAGTTTAGTGCTATTGCTACTCTATTGAATCAAAGGAATCAAACAACTTGGCTGTGGTAATTGCATTGCAATTCTATCATGTGCAACTTTATTTGGAATCTCTTAATACAGACATTGTCAGTGCAGTGGGGTCTCCTGGCTCTTACTCAGCCAAGAGGCTAATGCATCAAGATGAATTTGCAAACAGTTGTGTTCATTTATTTATTACTGACAGGTAACTTCCCATTTACCTTTTGTTACAACATTTTGTGAATAGGTCTCTTTACATAGTCGTAAGTGAAAGTTACTAAGTCAATCTGTATCTTTTCAAATGTCTAGGCATTTTGTAAATAAGGGGAGAGGATTTTATTCACAATAAATGCAAATATTTATTTATGCTTTATTTATAAAAGGAAAATGCAAGATTTGGATTTTGGTAACTGGATGATGTTCTCTAATATCTTCTATCTCTAAACAGCTGGAATGAAAAAATCTCAGTTCTCTAGTGGCTTCATTGAACGTGTTTATTTTGGAGGAATTTCAGGAAAGGGGATATTATGTCTTAGTTTGTCAGCTTGGCAATCCCCTAACAAACATTTTTTTTTATATAATATTAAATTATTGGATAATTAGGTTTCCTACAGAATACCAAGTAAAGAGCCTATAAACAGTATTTAAAGGAGATGCCTTCTGAAACAGTAGCTTTTTAAAGTCTACTTTCTATTCTTAATTGAACTGCTATACTTATTCATTATGTATGCAGTGTGTTTTCTTGGGGACTTGTTTTTAAATAGACTATTTACATGAATAACATAATGGATTCTTAGCTAAATTTTACTACCATTTTATTGGTAATTTCTGAAGAACGTACAAAAAGCAGCCTATTGGGTCAGATAGCTCAACAATCTGTTTGGCTTACTGTCATGTCTCTGACTATGGCAATGACAAACATTACTTAAGGAGAGAATGTAGACTTGGGCAGTTTCTGTCATTTGTTCCCCTCGTATCTCCTCCAGGTCTACAGTTTCTGTAGGAATATTAGAGATTACACCCTGGTCAGTCTTTGTAGTATTATCTGTGGACCTATTGTGCCTGAATTTGCCGAATTTCTTTTTGAACCTGTTGATCCTGTATCTGCCTCTAGAAGGTTCCAGAAGATGACTGTGCAAAAAAGTACTTTCTTTTACATGTGTTATGGTGATTTCCTGTGAATTTCAGTGAGTGCTCCCTATTTTCAGTAATGTAAATGGGATGAACAGTACTGCATTCATCCCGTTTATGTTTATGTAAAAGTCAGTCATATCCCTCCTCGGCCCTTTCCTCTCCAACTTGAAAAATTATAGGTTTTTATTCCCTTCTCCCATGATATCTGCTTTTTCCCTTTAATCATTTGAACTGCCATTCTCTATACTTCCTTTATCTCTACATCTTCTTGGGTTGCAGCGACATGAACTGCACATAGTATGTGG
>VYZV01032481.1:228827-295616 GCA_013401275.1 Pandion haliaetus | reverse complement strand
ACACCAGAGTTTCATATACTTGTAAAATAATACTCTATGTCTTGTTCTCAACGCCCAACTTTTTATTGCCTTTTTTAGCTGCTACTGCATTTTGAGCCAATGACTTCAGAGAACTGATGATGATGACTCTGAGATCTCTATTTGCAGTTAATGGCCATTTCTGAGTTCAGTATTGTGTAGGCACATTTTAGGGTTTTTTTGATAGATGCCGTATCTTCCGTCAGTGCACACTGAGGTTCACCTGTCACCCTTTTGACCAGTCCTTCATTTCTCTCTGTCCTTCTGGAGCTGCTCATCATCAGAGTGGCATTTGATCAAGAGAGTTTACTAGCTTCAAAGTGGACAGCTTCCCCATTCATACTTTCCTCCAGGTCAGTGATGACTAAAACAGAGTCCAGCAATGGGCCTCGGGGGATCCCACTGCTGACATCTCATCCTGAAAAGCCACTTCCTGTTCTGTAACGAGATTTCTGTCTATAGCAGTGCCTTTACCCAAAGCCCTGGCAAGAACCTTTCCTGTGGAACCTTATCATATGCTTTCTGAAAATCCAAGTATGCTGTTTCTGCTGTATTTTGTTTATCCCTATGCATATTGTCCCCATTAAAGAACTCCATCAGGTGAGGCAGGACTGCCATTTACAGAAGTCATGTTGGCTCTTTTCCAGCAGCTTGTCTATCCAGGTTCTTAGTGATCTTAATGATAGACTCAGAAGCTTACAAGATGCTGAAGTGGACTCAGCTGCCTGTAGTTCCCACAGTGCATGTAGATGGGAGTGGAGCACTGATCTATCGGTGCAGATCTGTAGTCCCTAAATCTAGGTTTTTCATCTAGGCACAATTCCTAAAAACACTACTTCATGAAATCACATTACCACTGGAAAAAACAAGTCATTATTAGGTGCCAAAAGAACTCAAAAATCCTTTTGCTTCCAATTTTTAAAATCTCAGACTACCTAAGGGTTGCCTAACTATATTTTCAGTCTGTGTCCTCAGCACGGAGCTTGTAGAGCAAGTAAAGGCCAAAAGTGTATTTTACAACCTTACTGTAAAAGTATGAAGAGAGGATTTAGTAATGGAAGCGCATGATAGTCACTTAGCAGTATTGGCGCTGTTGAGAAGTAGAATGTAACATCCAATTTATTTATATCTGATTAGTTCTGATAGCCATTGCTTACACACATGAACCATGTTGACCAGTACAGTAACACAATAATGCGCTGCTGTTGGCTGAGATGCTACATCAGCATAAAAAGCATTTAATCTCTTTGGACATATCAGCAAATAGGTAGCAGTTCTTCCCATTACTGTCTGAAAAGCTGTCTTCTGTTGCATGTAACATAACTAATCACTTCATTTTCTTGTCACCTCCTAGAGACTTGTAGCTTAACACAACAACATTTGAAAAGTTTGCTTGCCTGGAAGTGTCTGTGTACTCATTAGCTGCTACTGATGCAAATTGGTAAAGATGTTGCCTTTGACATACAGTATTTTATGTGAAGGCATAAAACAAGATTAATCATATTCTTCACCTCAGTGCTGCAGTACCACACTGCCTACTAAAATACTTGGAATCACACTTCAGAAATTGGAGTAATAATAATTAAGATGTTAATGGGTCAAGAAAATCCATTTTGTTTTGTTTTAAGTTTGTGAAGCAAACTTACAGAGATGAATGCTTTCTGTTAATCAGATTTCAGAGCTGAATGTCTCTATAAACTTACCAAGGCTGGGCAAAAATGTGCTATTCCATTGTGTAGTTAGGAGTCACCTGGAAGTTATAAATCCTGTGAGTGACATTAAGTTTTTTATCTATTACTGAAATAATCTGAAATAAATCACTGACATGTTGTGCTCTCCAAGTCTATTGGAATGCAAAGCAAAAATGGGTTTCGTAAATTCTGGTTTGTGGCTTCATCTTGCATTGTGATGAACTAGAAAGAGGAAGACATGATCTGCTACCTTGTCTCACTGGAAGTGCTGATTAAATTCCTTCAATAGGAATGAAAACATTGATTTGGTCTTGCCCGTCAGATTAGTCTTCAGAACAACAATTAACATGAGTTGCTACAACCAAGTTACTCAATATCACTCAGATCAGAACATCGGATTGGGGAAAAAAAAAACTTGAGCTACATGGAGTAAGCAAACAATTTGATTAGGTGCAGAATGATTGAAATAGCCAATAGCTAAAATGCGTGAAGTTGAGCTTGTGGTCTGCAGCTGTATCCTCCCTACATTATGCTCACCAGCAGTCTTCAAACTCCAGTCCATATAATGAGAGGTTGAATAGCTCAAATCTAAAGCACTGCTTCACTTGAGCTAGAGATTTTTAGGTATGGGTAAAGGTCTGATTAGCAAAACCAGATTTATAGCTAATGTGGATGCGATAGTATACCATTCCTTTTGGACAATGGTGATTTTAATATTCATATTAGAGATCTGCAGAGTTTTAAAATCTAAAAAGTCAGTGTTCCATACACAGCTCTTGCACAATTTAGGATTCACTCCAAGTGAAATTCTCTGTGTGGGAGGGACTGTAGAGGACCTAAGCTTTGCTTGTATTTAAAAGTGATGTTTTAAGAGATGATGTAAGAAGCAATAGCTGCTACGGGGGGGCGGGGAAACCTGCCATGAACTCAGGAGCGTTAGACGAGATGGCAGTAAGAATGTGCTTGACAAAAAACAGGCCAACACATTAAAAAAATGGGTATGTAGGAATATAGCTACTGTGTCTGTGTAATTTCCAGCTGTACGCTGTACACTATAATCAGTGGTCTTGGCCTACTGAAGCCAAACCATGAGACAATTAATCAGATAATGAGCTGGGATATCTGACTGTCCTTCACAATGCCTCCACACAATATGTTTGCTCTGTGCAAGTCTGACTGAAGTATACTGAATGTACAAAGCTGAACAGAGTGCTTTCAGTAAGTTAAGATTTTAGCCCTTCTCCAGTCTGTCGTAGTGTACGCTTACACATAACGGTCTGCATACATATGCAAAGACAGCTTCTGGAAAATGAAAAGTCTCCTTGGGCCTCTTCCTTCTACTGGAAATTAAGATGTAACTCCTACAATTAAAAATTCTTCAGCTTTTTCAAATACACTGGTTATCCATGCAGCTAACAGCAAAAATTTAATTTGGTATAGGAAAACAGACAGAATTTTTGTATGTCAGCTGTCATTCTAACAGACTGGGACTAACTGGGACTGAAACATGCCCATACTTAACTTTATCAAAAACCTGGGACTGCAAACACATTTGTGTAAAGTGTTCTGCTTAAGAATGGCTCCCAAGAAGAAAAAAGTGCTAAATCAATGAACAAATTATTTACTATTATTATTATTTCATGTAGCACTGTATAATACTGGATTAAGTGAAGTACTCCAGGGGCAAATCCTCACCCACTGTAAATCAGTAACACTCCAACAGAACAATGTCAGATTATTCCTACTCAGGGCTCCTCTGATGGTTTGATGCCAGGACATACCAGCCTGTGAGCATTGATCTGAAAAGAACCTGGAGTTAGAACTATTTGGAATCAGAGCGTTACAGAAAGGTTGGAGGTTGGCAGGGTCCTCTGGAGGTCATCTAGTCCAACCTCCCTGCTCAAGCAGGGCCACCAAGAGGCTGTTGCCCAGGACTATGTCCAGTCAGGTGTTTTTTTCATAGATGGGGCTGCACAACCTCACTGGACAACCTGTTCCAGTGTTTCACCATTCTCACAGTAAAAAAAAAACCACAAAACCAAAACTTTTTTCTTGTGTTCAGATGGAATTTCCTGTGGTTTAATTTGTTCCCATTGCTTCTTGTCCTGCCACTGGTCACCGCTGAAAAGAGCCAGGCTCCTTTATATTTGTTCCCTCCCATCAGACATTTATACACATTGATAAGATTCCCCTGAGCCTTCTCTTCTGCAGGCTGAGCAGGCCCAGCGCTCTCAATGTCTCCTTGCAGGTCAGATGTTCTGGTCCGTTGGCCATCATGGCCCTGCACTATGCTCACTCCAGTAAGTCTTATCTCTTTTTAATAGCGGGAAGCCCAGCGCTGGACACAGCACCTCAGATGTGTCTCCCCGGTGCTGAGTAGAGAAGAGGGATCAGCAGCCTCAACCTGCTGGCAATGCTCTGCCTGATGCAGCCCAGGAGGCTCTTGGCCTTCTTTGCCCTGAAGGCACATTGCTGTCTCATGGTCAACTTGTTGTCCACCAGGACCCCCAGGTCCTTCTCTGCCAAGCTGCCTTCCAGCAGGCCAGCTTGATGACGTGTACTGGTGCATGGGGCTGTTCCTCCCCAGGGGCAGAGGCAGCACTTGGGCACTTCCCCCTGTTGAACTTCATGAGGTTCCCGTTCAGCCCATTTCTCCAGCCCGTTGAGGTCCCTCTGGACGGCAGCACACCCATGTGCTGTATCGGCCACTCCTCCCAGTTTTGTGTCATCAGCAAACTCAGTGAGGGTGTGCTCTGTCCCAGTGTCGGGGTCATTCATGAAGACGTTGAACAGTGTTGGCCCTTGTATTGACCCCTGGGACACACCACCAGTGACATTAGATGTAATGCAGATGGAAGGAGGAGTCACTGGATATTTCTACGGCATATAGCTTTCTGAGGTTTGGTGTGAGCATTTCAACTCGAATCCCTTGGTAATTCCAATTTCAAAGTCACATCAAGCTTCTCATGATCATCTTTTTCAACAGAGAAATCAAAGTCTGGAAAGTTGTTTATTTGCTCTTATGCTCATCTCTTCCTTGGCATCTGTTTTTAAAAGACCTTTTTCCATAAAGCCCAACTATGTTAACTGTCTAGTAAATCAAACATTGCAGAAAAAGTATGTCTTTTTTTTAAAGTTACATCTTTTCAGTGTTTTTAAAACTCATCTGATTCATTTCACTTAATTTTAGCCTCTTAAACCTAGGCACTAAGTTGAAGATAGTGCTCTAGGCTTGTTCCTCAGTCAGTAGAAACAGAAAAGATGATTACATTTGTCTTAAACACTTTCTCAGTAGCTAATGGAATAATGGAAATCATGGTTTAGAGTTGCCTGTTTCTTCCCACAGATGACAGAAAGAGCCTAAGCAGCCAGTTCAGGGCAGATACTTAACTTTTAGATAGCTGAAGCTGTGTCACATGGATTGCATCCCTTATGTTTGCTTTGTTTGGTTTACTATTTCTTAATATAAACACTTTGGAATAATGTCCTTTTTATGGTGAAAAGTGATGTTGATAAGGAAAAATAAGGGGATATTAAAAAAAAGTGTATGTACAGATTTATGTTTAAAATACACCATGGAGTCACAAATATAGCATCTCATTTTACTACACTGCTGTAGTAATGAAAGGCTTCTTTTACTGCACATATACAAAGATAACTTTCTGAGTCTTCATTCTGAATTTTTTTCCACCCTAATAAAAGTCTATGACCTTTAAATTAATTCTGTATTTTTCACAGGGCTTCAAGCCCTGATCCTTAAAGCTGCTTTACATGAATAGAAGGTTATACCTACATCAAATGGCTTCCAGGAGCAAGATCCAAATGCTGATATCTGAATTTCCAGTTATTAAAAAGTTAGACGTGTTATAGAAGAAGATGAAAACAGCTTAGAGACCATAAGAACTGCTGTTTCTGGGTAGTCAGGTTTAAATAACAGTCGTTTGCATGCAGTTTGTGTTCGGTCCTGTGGATATAGCTCATATTTAGCATATCACTTCAGCAGTATATTGTAGGATATTGCCATCTTTTTACTTCTTTCAGAAGAATATGTATTCCATTGTAATGTAGAATTCATATTAGTCCCACTAGTAGTTTTTAAACAATTTCAATGAATACATCTTGTAACTGGTAATATTGTCATTTCTAGGAACAGTTGCTGTTCTTATGGGAAAAAAAAAAAAAAACACCAAATCACAAAGACAGAAAGTATGTCTCTAGGCAGCAAAACGAGATTTGCTACTTGAAAAGCACATACTCTTCTCCTGGCAAATGAACATCCTCATTGTCAGGCTGGCTTGCAGGAATGCTAATTACACTGATGTTGTAATCCCACTGATTTCCATTGTAAACCTGCTGGAAAAATGCATATTGTCCTTCAGTGTAACTATATCTTGTCTTTCCAGGTTTACTTCCAAAAGAAGGTTTGGGTTTGGTTTTTTTTCAAAGTTGTTGTTTGGACAGGCAGATTTTGAGAAGAAGCAATCATTAAGCACATAGATACATATGTCATGAGCTGCCTTCAAATTAGCAGGAGTTGGTTAGCACTTAAAAAAAAAAGTAGTATCAGCATCTGGTTCCTGTAACTAATTCAGAGAACTGGGCAGAGCTTCAAAACAGTCAACTGGTCAGAATCCAGGTATTTTACCTCTCCTGATAGGATTTAACAAAAGTTATAAAGGATATCAGTTAGATTTCCTGTTCAGTTAGCACCTCTGAAATTAGCACTACCACCAGCCAGCACGACAGTGAGTGTGCACTTGCATCAGTGGATCACTCCAGCTGAGAGGCAGAAGATGAGCTTTGTAAGTGGTGAACCCCATTTTGCAGCACTGGAATGACTATTTTTTAGCTTGCTTTTTTTTTTTTCCTGGGAGTGCTGACAGTTCCTGGAGATTGTAATATTATCAGTTTAAGATATATTCATCCACTCTATTTAAAAATTACTAGGTTTTTTAGTACAAGTGTTGCCCTGTGACAGAAAGAAACATGTCCTTTGGAGTGAACTTAGGGAGAAGAGAGGATACACTACAATATAATGCATTTGCCACATAGGTAAAGTTTTTGTCTGTATTGCACACTCCATAGACAAAAAAAAAACCAAACACCAAACTGCGTGTTAGTAAAGACAGATGAATGTAAATATAAAACCAAGGAACTCTGAAAGAAGTTGTCTGTAGCTATCCTGAAATCAGGCTGAACTTCCACAGAATACTGTGTCTCGTTAGCAGATTTCCTAACGTAGCTGTAAAGCTGCCGAGTTTTCTTGTATTCTTTCAAGAAATATTTCTATCAATACCCGAGGAGGGGAGAAGTGCACAGATTGCACAGGGTTCAGCAGCAACAAATAAAAGAGATTATTTTTATATCCAGTTGGGTTCCTAATTTCATTTTTACATGCCTAAATTATGCTTAAATTGTTAATTGGGTGTACTCTGTACCACAACCGTTTACAATGGCTAGAAGTGAAGGAGGTAATTAATAGATCCACAACTGCACAAATCTCCTCCACCCCCTGCTGCCCACATCCAGCTCCACCAAAAAATCCTGGGATTGGTAAAAAGAACTTGAAAACACCTATCTTTTCATGTCATTACAACCTAAGATGATAATAATCAATTACAGTTATGTGGAAGTTAAGTGCTATGGCTTCTGTGTCTGCCATTCATTAAGTGTGTAAGTATGACCACATGGCAATTATTTTATAGTGCGACTTGAAAGCTTGTATGAATTTAACTTATATAATATCAATGTAGGTTAATTCTTGTGAGAAGTTTTTTTACTGTCACTCCATAAATTCTGTTTTATTCAGGCTGATTTTAGTTGTGTTTAAGTGCCTATGAGTTATGTAAAACTGGTTAATGTCACTACTCAAACATGGTAGAAATGCTGTTTTTAACAGTGCCAAATTGAAATGTCAAAATAATTTTTCCCATAAAGATTAATATTTTTATATATGAGAGCTTAACGGAAGAGTTTGAGAAACTAAACTTCTTAGTGCAATATAGTTTAATTTTTAAAAATAAATTCAGAATTGATGCTTGAAAACAAAATAAAATAAAGATAACGTGTATCAGTGAATTGTTGAATGCTGTAATTTGAATAATGGTATAAACTCAGAGAAAGCTTTTTGTATTTGGTAGTTAGACGATGGTGCTTGTCCTGTCTGCAATCACCGTGGAGTGATAGTAGTTTTCTGCTGGGGCTGTAAACTGGCCATATGGTGCATCACGGTCAAGGTTCAGCCCATTGTTTTTCTGGGTTCTAAACTGTCCCCTGGATTTGGGGTTGTGCCTCCAGTTGGTCCCATAACCCACACGGCAAGGACATCTGTGCTCTTTCACAGTTTGTGCTGCCCCATGTGCTTGGTGTAAATTGTGATTATTTGTCATCCCCAGGTAGAAAAGAGAATGGGAGAGGAGTCAGATATACTAACGGCTATTTTAAGAAGAGGATGTTGTTGTCCACGTTCATAGAATCAGGACGAGAAATAATAATGGAATAAGAAAGATTCAAGTTGCACTTCAGTCACTTTCCAGACTTTTCCAGATCATGTGAAGCCATGGTTTGCTCTGATAGGGATCCATAAGCAGAATGTCTTCATTCTGGAAGTCCCCTTCCCAGGCCAGCTCCGTTAAAAGCATTTTGAACATTCCTGGGGATGCTGTCAATAACATTAATATGATGGAGTTCAGTACAAACACAGCAGCAACAATCACTTCTTGGAGCAATACTAAAAAAGTCATTTTTCTGATTGCAGCTTTGCGGATAGGAGATTTCAGGTGTACTCTTCTTTTTGAGCTTAAGAATAACCGTACTTGGTCTGATGACAGTCCAATAGCCCTGCCTGAGACAGTGATCTGAAGTGAACACTTAATGAATGAGTGTAAGAAAAGGGACACGCATTAAGTGACCGTTCTCCCATTGTATTTTCCCAGATTCCAGCTGTCTTCAGTTTAGGGAGCTCCTAAATCAGAACTTATATATTCCTTTAATTCGATTCCCATTGGATAGGTCCCCTGTTCAACTGTGCTGTGTGTTGCAGTTCCCCAGACATTAACCCTGTGCTTTTTGTGGGGAATGTACAATCGTATCCATTCTGCTCAAAGAGCAGAATGGAGAAATCGCCAAACTAGAACTAAGCAAATTAGTCCTGAATAACAACCCTTCATTTCAGGCACAGCGCTATATAAAGAAGACGTCATCTGCTTTCAGTGGCTAAGCCATCATCTCCATATGCTTCTGTGCTGTGCTGGAAGTAAAAGTTTTTGCAGACTTGTTCAGTGTAGAAAATCCCTCTGGATGTCCCTCAGAGGGATGTGAATCCCACCTTGGGGAACCTGCAGACCAGTGTGGGAAAATGCTTACGGTCAGAGAGCCAAAGTCTCTGTGTGAAGAAACAAGAAGAAATAGGAGGCTGAAGCCTAGATTGCATGATGGGGAGCTCATGCGTGTACCAGCATTAATTACTGCAATATCAGTGGACATCTGTAACCCCCATTGGCAATGGGGAGGCTGGCAGTTGGGGACCACCCTGTCCCCAAAACCATGAGAGGGTCCACTGACACCTCTAGTAGGAAGGGTGGCTGTGTCTCCCAGCCACCTCTCTGCAAAAGCACTTTAAGTAGTATTTATAAAAAAGAGAGGATTTTTAGCTTTATCATGCCATGGTTCTGAAAAAAACAAGCCCCACAGGAACATCGTTTCATGCATTGCGTATGGATGGGCACTTTAATAGCAGACTGCTAAGTGGTTGTCCACATCCATCGAACCAGCTCCTATAAAAACAAATTCACTGTTATCTGGACACAGCTATCCTTGACAGAACAAACTGGGCAAGGATGTGTGGGATGGCAGGAGGAACAAGAAGAAATAGGAGACTGAAGCCTAGGTTGCATGGTGGGGAGCAGCATTAATTACGGCAATATCAGAGGTCATGTGTAATCCCATTGGCAGGGTTTATGCTCAGCACAATTACCATGCTATGCTAAACACAGCCAGAGTAATCTCATTCCAGAAAATGAGGTGCTTGGAGAAAGACAGGATTGCAGATGTCTAAAGCAGATTTGTTTTCTGCATGCCTTCAATTTTGCATCTGTTTGTTTTGATGACGTTAGCTAGACACAAACCAACAGAGGAAATGAAAGCTATATACTCATGCTGCAAAATCAGGCATGTTTCATCGTCAATAACAAGAAATCTTTTTCTTCTGTTTGCAGAGGCATAATCCTCACATTTTCAAGCAATTTTTAAACCGTTTGGAGGTTTTGCTTAATTTGTGGACTGACATAAATGTAGAAGTCCAAATTAAATATACTCAAGTAACATGTTTACTCAGTGCTTTCTGCTTATTATCTCCTACTGTAGTAATTCTTTATCTTAAAGTGGTTTGTCCTTCCCTTATTAGAGGGGAAATCAGTGACATATTTCCCTATTCTAATTTACCTCTGAAGAGTTATCAATGTAAAACACTGTAAGCTGTCATCTTCTATTTCCTTTTGCACAAATATTTTTGTTCAGCTGGAGGGATTTACTGTTGTAAGAGATAAGGGTGGAAATGCAGAACTCCTCTTTTGTCTGGGGAGCTATTTGATCCCCATACACTTGGTCCACACATGAAATCTGGACTAACGATGATTTGCTTTGTGGTGCAAAACAGTACATAACGTTTCAGATTAGTTAAGTTTGAGATTGTAAAAGAAGCCTTCAAGGCAGTTTCATAACCATGCCATCTTCACATGAGTTGGTCAGGATTCTTAGGAGAACTAAAAGATAGGAGTCCTTCACTTTTCCTGTGTTGTTGACTGTTCCCATCCTTCGCTGGATCCATTCACAGGTGTAGCTTACTGGTTGCCCTCTGCATTCTGTCATCTTCATGGACAATGGGGCATTGTGAGCATAGGTTTGTGTTTGATGAGAACAAGAGAAGCGTCAATAGGGTTTCATTTAGGGCATACCCATTGTCACTGTAGGATTAAAACCAATATTGTTTGAGTTAGTATTTTGCTATTTAATGACACTACAATAATAGCTCCAGATGACAGAGTCTTCCATGTGAATCTGTATCATGAACCTGTCAAGCAGCTTTTTAGGTGCCATTTGTTTTTTTTTTTTACATTCTTGCATCAAGCTGATTGTCATACCCCAGCATGTCAGCATTAACTAATAAAAATGGTTTTCTATTTAATGACTGACATTGACCAGACTGAATTGTACAGAGTCACTGTAGTGATATTATTACTTCCTTGGAGACTGCAGGTTCCTAGGCTGTCATGATTTTTGTTAAATGAAGCGTGGATTTAATAGAAGCAGATGTGTAACAGCAAAATACAATACAGCTTGTACTTGGTCTGCAAAATACGTATCTCAGTTTTATTTAAAAGACAAACAATCTCCAAAAGCTGTATTTGCTTCTTTCCTTCATTGTTAGTAGTCAATGGCATATCACAGCCCTTAAGCACTAAAAGAAATAATTGATATCTTAACTTGAAGTAAAGTATTGCTTGTGTCTCAAATTGAATATTCTAAGCAGAAACCACTCTGTAACCAGTCTTTTACTGATATAACATATTTGATGAAACCAGAGGTAGGTTATTCAGCTAAGAGTTTTCAGGCAAAGTAAATTTCTTGGGAATTTAGAGCGTAATAGCCCCATTAGAGCTTTTATAAGGAGAAAGCATGACTCACAAATCTATTAGAGTATTTGGAAGAAATTAATAAGCATATGGCTAAGGGAAGTTCATTTGCTGTGTGGGATTTGACTATCCAAAAATGTGTTCAACTATTTCCTTTCAACTGATAAAAGAAAGTAAATTGAAAGGTTTTCTTGTAGAGTAATGCCTGCTTAAAAATAAAGACCTAAAGGGTGGGTAAGTGGACAGTTTTAACAGTGGAAGGAGCTTACTCACAGAGCCTTAGCAAAACTTCTGCTGAAGTCCTGGCTGTTCAATAAATAAGACAGATAGCAAAATGTTCTGATAATTTAAGAAATGTACTTTGCATTATTCAAGTGGATTGAGGAGTTTTAAAAATACCTTGAAATACCGATTGACTTGGCTATGAAACAGGAGGTTAAATTCGATGTGGTCAAGTTCAAGGTAAGACTACTCAAAAAACACCCCTCATGGTACATGTGGAGGTATCTAATGTCTCAGGATGAGATAGCCTTGAGGGGGAGCTTCCTCAAGGCCCATCTGCCAGGCCTGTGCCTAGGAAATTGCTCCGTTCATCAGCGTGGTCAGAACAGGATAGCATTGCAAGTTCCGTGGTCTGACCTGCAAGCAGGTCTTGAGCAGGATTGAGTTTTAGCTTAATCCAAGTTTCCCACCTCATGAGAATGATCTGATGTCCATCAGGGTGGTGAAAAAAGATGGTCCTCTAAAGACAGATCTTAGTGTTGCGTACATATGTATTATGTTGTAAGGCTAATTTTGTTTAGAAATTATTATCTAGTCTCATACTTCCTGCACATCTCATGTTGTTATGCTTGAACTGAACACCGAAGTAGAAAGTATCTAATGTGGGAGTGGTAAATTTTGTGTCTAACTCACATTGAAAAGCTGACAAACATGACAAACCAAGACTGGAACTGCAATTAAAAGAAGAAGCTCGCACAATGAAGTACCTATTCTCCGATGGTAGAGATTTGCTTTGGATTTCAGGAATAATCCTCCTAAAGCTAAGGAAGATAAACACCCCTGACCACATATGGTAATAGCTGACAAAGTGCCGTTTAGTGCGGTACTTGGTAATTTAACTGCCTTTGATTCAGAAAGGAAAATTCATCTTTCTCTTGTAAGGAATTAACACATATTTCAGTCACCATTTCATGCATCTCAAGCACAAGAAATAACATGCCTTCAAATCAAAGCTTTCCACAAATTTCTGCACTTTAAACAGATGCTGATAAGCAAAAAAATAAATGGGCATCCACATCTCTTCCAAGTCTGCCAAAGCGGGGATGTCTATAGGAGATCAAGGGTCTTGGCATCAAATGCATGTTCTTCTCTTGAAAATTATCTGCTAAAGCCCTTATTCAGGACTCCACTCAAAACTGGCCCTGATACATGCTGGGGCCTGTCCTTGTGCATGCATTTTTCCTGTTAGGTCACAGAAGAATGCCAGCAGGAGTGGCAGGGTCCCCATCCCTGTGCTTCTTACCATGAGGAGACAGAATACAGCTGCATGCTCCGCATCCGCAGTAAAACACCTGCCATGCCTCCATGCCTCCTTTTTAGGCTCCTCTTGGAAACCTCTCTTCTGTTTTCTCACATCTCTATTTTCACATAGTTCTCAAATTAAGATACCAGCTGCTAGGAGTGGTTAATTTCATGGTGAGCTGGAATCAGTCCTGTATGTACGTGTGTGTGTTTGTGAGTTACGTATAGATGCACCTGTGTGCACTTTCTTTTCCATTATGAAATGGCAGAGATATTTTAGTCAGTAAATTTAAGAAAGTTTTGAAAATAGGCAATTTTCTTAGGAAGGTGAAGTAGTTGACCTCTGGCTTGCAAGCAGATATGGCAGTTTATACACCAAAGGAGTTTATTCTGATTACATGAATAGATTTCAGAAACAGAGCTAAGATTTGACTAGGTCTTTCAATTTTTAAGTAATGCTTGATAACACAATGAAAAATGACATCCTGTATTGCGCTTGTCTGGTGACAAAGAATTTGTTTTCTTCTGGCACTACTACGCACCTGGCACAGCAGCAGGAGAGAGCTGCATTTTGTTGTATTTTGTGCAGCCTGAACAGAGTTATTAGTCAAGCGCTGAATGCACCACCTTTATTGTGGGATGATACATGACACAGAAAAGTAGCACTAGGACTTCAGCTTCTAGCCGAGCTTTGTGGACTGTTAAAAATGTGGATGAGCTCACCGTATAGTGCAAGTCAGTCATTAATTTCAGTGAGGCCGGGATTTCACTTAAGCATATCCTGGAAGTAAGCCAATTTTTGCATTGAAGAAGGAACACATTTGGAACCCAACCTGTGGCAGGGGGGTTGGGTTCATCTTTTCAGAGTGCAAGCACATGCTTGTCCATGGGCCTTTCTCCATAATCAACTTAAAACTGCAATTTAGTTTGTATTTGTCTCCGTTATCAGTGACACACAATACCTGGGCATTGTACTGCCAGGGACTCCCAGCACTGTCTCCCTGCCCCAGCTTCTGCCAAGAGGAGCAAATTGCACCGGTCAATTTTTTGCTTCTCTGTACCTTTAAATTAATGAGGAATTAAATTATTTCTGACTTCCTGCGCATGTGGTGTAAGGATTTCATAGCAGTACCATTTCAGAGTTCATTCGTGGGTACCGCTTGAGGTGAAACACTGCCAGGCTTCTGAGAAAACCTAAAGTGTAAGTAAACATTTGTCCTGTTGTGTCCAAAATTGCTGAAGTGCAGTTGACCCACAAAGCAGAAGGTCTTTTGGGCAACTGAGCAAGATTGGCTGCTACAGTAGTTCCTGCAATTAGCTTCTCTTTATACTTTGCATCAGAATTGGGTTGAGAAAAAAAAGCTCGTTTACCTGAAAGTGGTTGGGGGTATTTAATATTAAGTAGGTAGACTGCCAATCATTTATACATAATGAATTTTGAAAATTTGCTCTGTTTGGCTTGCTCACAATAACTGAATGTTCTTCCTGTACCCAAATGGAGTGGCTTCACAAAACAATGTATGTAGAAATGTCTTGACTTTGAAAAAGCTTACGTCTACAGGTATTTCGGGTGAATAAATTAATGATGAATACCACACATAAAATTATGAACACGTGAACATTACAGTTAAATACATACTTTGTGACTTGCTGATTAAATGTATAAGACCTGTAACTATTTTTAATGTAACTGAACAGTATCATGTGTCTAGTTTCATAGTCCTAAAGATAACCGCAATAACAATTTGTAGCATATTGGCTAAATGCTAACCTCTATGGCAAGAGCAGCAATATGGAACTTTGCAGTAATTACAGAATTTTATATTTGCTTTTAGCAATTATTTCATTATTTGAATCTAAGGATCATTTTCTTTCATTGTATCCATAAAACCCGAACTCACAACTCTTCAGCTAGAAAAAACTAAAAGAAAGTGAAAGCTTAATCTTTTCATTAACTTTGCAATAGGAATAGTTATTTACAAGCAATATTTTTGTACTTTTTTTTTTTTTTTTTCATTTCTAGAAAAAGATGCTATTCAAGTGCTGTAAATCTATTCTAGTAATGTATTTGACATGATATTTTGGAATCTATTTGTATTCTATTTGTAATTACAGCCACTTGGGACTCAGAAGAGTTGATCATTTCAGTTGTATTAATTTCTTTTCTTGTTTCCATTTGCAGGATGCTCTGGCCCACTAGGGATAGAAGGAGGAATTGTGTCAAACCAACAAATTACTGCGTCTTCTACTCATCGAGCTCTTTTTGGACTCCAGAAATGGTATCCATACTATGCAAGACTTAATAAGAAGGGTCTTGTGAATGCTTGGACTGCTGCAGAAAATGACAGATGGCCATGGATTCAGGTAACAGATGGAGCTGAGGAGGAAAAAAAAATCTCCTTGATGCAATTGCCAGAGTCACTTAAGAAACTGATGAAGACAAGTGGTAAATTAACAGCTAGATTCTTATTCGTTGTCAGAAATGTAGCCTAGACTAAAAGGGACTATTTAGTTGCAAAATAATAATAATCTTGACTTTACAAATGCACAAATCTTTTTATTTAAAAAACGTGTGCATATGTTCCCTTGTGGCTCTAAACCATGGAAGCAAATTTATAAAGACTCTTTTCAAGGAAGCTGCTTTCCACATATGTTACACTTGCTCATTAGGTCCTTAGTAGCATTTCCCAGCAATGTCTCTTGGTAGAGATACTTTGACACATGCAGCTTTCCTTGGGCATCATTCTAGAGTGCTTTAATGTGGTTTTGGCTGTACCAGGGCCTGCAGGAATACTTTGTCCTCTCTGCTGAGCTGCTCTGGGCACACAGGTTAAGCATTGTGTGCATCATGCTGGAAGTAACAAGAGCTGTTTTAATTAAGGTTGAAATAGCTGTTAGTTCAACCACATCCGTGGGGCTGAAAGTACACATTTTTTCATTCCCACTCAAGGATATCGCTAGAATGATTCAAATAGCAGTGCCTTCGTTGTGGACTGGATTTCTCTGCTCCCAGCAAATGACTTCAGTAAGAGTCATGAAGCGCTGAGTGTGAAGTCCTGTGGCTGTATTTTAATGACGATAATGATTATCTAGTGATTGCTGTAGCTTTTTACTTTTATGGTGTTTCTTTTCATGAAACATGAATTGGGCTAAGCTTTGGCATTTTCAGCTGTTAGTTGATAAAGTCGATGTAACATACTTAGGGGAAAAACTTTTGACCTAATCAATAGTCAATATGTGAAGAGGGTGCTTCCCTCCCAGTGAACCCACCACAGGAGTAGCAAAAGATGGTACCTGAGCATCTTGTCTACCGGTGCCAAGATGAACTGTCCCTCGGGTGTGTCAGGCACACTCTTCTTGAAGTTACCTTTGTGTATGTGGCATAATTTTTGTTTGTATTCAAGTTTTTGTACTGACTGCCATTCGTGATTTTTCTGTGTGGTTCCCAGATATGGGGGGAAAAAGCATAGAGGATTACCTGTTCATTTTTCTTGGTAGGAGAGCAGGCACAAAGCGCTGTTTGATGAAGTTTTCTGAAACTGGTGTGGTGAGAGTGCTGGATTTTGTCAGTTCTGAAAAATGAAGCCGGTGTCACTATTTGTTATTCACTGCAGAGTGAAAACACAAAGGCCCTTCGATGTATGTTAAGTCAGTTTTCTTCCTTGAAGACCAGAGGGGTTAGGAAGTCTCTAAAATTTGTACATTGAAAAAGAACTAGAAAGAATAATGCTAAGGGACTTGAGCAGAATTATTTCCACAGGAGTAGGAAGCTAATGTAACTTTAATGGATAATGAAAAAGTCGGTGTTACCATAGCTTTTGGGCTGCTTTAGTCTGGGCTTTATTAAATGAGCTGGAGAAAAAACTCAGAATCATTTAGCACTGGCCCCCTAGACATGTCTTTACTAGGAGATGAACTGGATGGGGATGGCTAATGCTCTGTTGCTTCCATGTTTGTACTTGGGAAAGTCACCACCCACTGTGGAGGCAGCTGTCAGACAGCTGTGCACGTTTCTACCCGGAGCAGCGTTGGACTTTGCTCCTGGCGAAGTCTTCCCTTTGCTCTTACCTGCAAGGAGGGTTGGACCAAAGAAGAAGACGTGTCTACAAATCTCAGCCCATGGCATCAGGTTTCAACAATGTGTTCTTTTTTGGAGTTAATGTCCTAATCCAGGTAGTGCCAATCCCATGCAGGTTATCCTGTAATTTTGACAGCCATAGTATGTAAGGACTTTCTAGAAGCTAATGAAGTGATATGATTAATGTGTACTAAGCACCTAGCAGTCCCTTCTTTTTCTTCTCATTTTTTTTTCAATAAACTTTGGTCTATAATTTTCACAAAACTTCCTGAGTGTTTTATTTTTCTGTTTAGTTCAGAGCAAAAATAAAAATAGTCTTTGTTATTTAAAAATGGAAGTTTAAATCTTGAGATGATTTTTTTTTTTTTCCCTTTTCTGAAGACTTTTCTCCTTAAAACACCTGGGAACAGAAAGTCTAAATTTTTTCAGGGAGATGATACTTGTAGAGAAAAAGTGCTTTTTAGTGTTCTGCAGAAACCCTGTTTTGATTTGGCAAGGACACAGACCTCCACAAACTCACACTTTATGCGCTGCATGGTAGTTCTTTACATCAGAGTACTGCCTTGTTCTTCAAGCATGAAATACGCTCTAAGAGACAGACACTGCCTGACCCTTATATGGGTGAACAGTTTCTGTTGAGAGAAGAGGAGAAGCAGAAATCCCACATCTTATTTTTGCACAGCTTCTGTAATGGCCAGGGAGATACTTCGTAAGCGTTTGTGGAAGGTTACAAAAAGTCAGCCCACTCTGATTCGTGCTGCTAAGTTTCTGGCTACCTTGCTTCTGGTCTTGTGGGAGAAATGCTCCCTCTGGCAACGGCCTACTCTGAGTTTTTACTTTCTTTATCATGTCACCACCTTCCTCCCACATCCTAACGGGAGGGGTCTGTGTATGGGACCTTTTCCATGTTGGTCTGAGTGACAAAGCAGCTGGTCCAGAAGATGGCTCTGAAAAAATGGTGTGAAAGTTTAGCAGAGATTATAACTGGAACGTTACGAAGCCAGAAACTCCATTTTTAGGAAATGTAAATTAACATTTAGCACAGTGAACCTGAAGCAGTAGCCTGTTACCCTCTTAGAGTTTCTAATGCTAGATAAATTCTAAAGGAAGCTGTGTATAATGGGCAAAGTCCCCCAAAGTATAATTATGTACAGGCCTGTAGCTATTTTTGCCTTGTTCCATCATTATCAATTTTCTTTGTCATTTAATTTCTTTATTTATATGCAGCTTGGCAAATGAAAGCTTTGAGTGCTTTGCTTATAGCTCACTTGTAATGAGTGCAGAGTTTTTTTCTCTAATCTTTCAGGTGTCTGACACACATGAACTAATTAGTATGCAATTTCATTTTCCTGCATTCTCCCAATGAACTGAAAATTGAAATTGCCATTTTAAATTACACTGTCAGCACATAATTAGTAATGGCACTACAATGCTTGTAATTGGCTGGTGATTTAAAGGGTCAGTGACCATGTTTTTGAAAGCAAATTAAAGTCAGAGTAAGTCATATCTGCCTTTTAAAGTTCTGCTGACCTTTGTTTCTCCTCATAGGTTGGCTGTGATAAAATAACACCTGTATACTGTTTACCACTTTATTAGTGACACTAACTTTTAATGTTTCCAAATATAACAAGAAAAAATTCCACACTTCTATTTTTCATTAATTGTTCCTGAGATATAACCAAAATGGTCACTTTGCCTGTTCCAGTAAAAAGTCTTTTTTGTCAAAACTCTTTTTTTTTTAAGAGAGCACTGGTTTCTCTTTTTCCTTTTTTCCTTTTGCATTTATGGCTTTAAAATATGCTGTTTCTTTTTATTCTGTTTTCACTTCATCTCTACTCCTTCCTTGCACGTATCTGTATTTTTCTATTCATATATATTTTGTCAAGGCTGTATGGAACAGAATAGAGATGGCCATGGGCAGGATTGTTGTTTCTATTACCTCTCTACCGTATCCAAAGTCATAATAACTGCTAATCTCTAACACAAACTGCTGGCAGGACCTTATAATGTTACTTCTCTCTAGTGATGTCTAACTTAGGGATCCATGCCTATGCCTTTACATTTCTTCTTCTCTCCCAGTTTCACCACCCAAACCTAATATTTCTTAACTCATTTTTTCCCCTATTCATGACTGGTTTCCCTTTTGCTTCCATAAAATACTATCCCTTTTTATATCACTGCAGTTATTACCCATGTAATACACAGATTTCAGCCATGGTGGACATGCCAAAAATGCATAAACTGAAATGTTGTGAAGAACGCTGTAAGACAAGGTAGAATAATTTGGTGTAGCTAGCAATGTAAGGACTGGCCTCCAGTGCTGAAATGCAAAGTCATGCATTTAAGATGTACAAGAAGCTTTGGAAGAAGGATGCATGTTGAGGAACCATGCTCAGAGATAACAGAGCAAGGTGGGAGAATACTGTCCTGTAAGATAACGGTCTTGCTCCTTAGCCTTTTGGAGTAGGTATGATCTTTTTGGTCTACAAATAATACGGGTCCAATGGGTCCTTGGTCAACAGGTGAAACTTCCTCAATGTTAATTTGCCCAAGAACAGTAAGACATACCACCTACATCAGGGAGCCTGGAGTGGAGAAGGAGCACGGAGCAGAGAGAGCTTCAGTGGCTCCTGCCACTGCCTCGGCAGGGCAGGCTGGGCTGGGTTGGGTGGTCAGTGTGCCAGGGACTCCTAAGAATATTAACCTCAGAAATACATCATAGTCTTAGAACAAAGTAAGAAGAGAGGGAAAGGCGTAAAAGAGGTATAGGGTAAAAGGTATCAGAGTTAAGGCTAGACAGCGAAAATCTGGGTATGAGGTGAAGCCTCATAGGAAGCATTACACAGCAAGGACTGGTACAGGTGGCAAAGATGATGTTTCGAGTCAGGATGGGTCAGGGAAAGTTTCAAGTAAGGAAAGGATGGGGTAAATTATATTTCCTGGTCCTGGCTGTAGCCAGTCGATTAAGCAAGGAGAGGAAAAGATCAGTGCCTGCTCGTTCCCACGCAGTTGCTGCTGTTGCACCATGACTGAGCTATCACATCTGAGAACAAGAGATCCCTTAACCTCTGCTCATCTCCTGAGCGTGATTGTGAAGAGGATCCCTGCCTGATGATGGAAAAATTTCAGTGGTGTACAAGAGACTACCATCTCTTTTTTAAGTAAGTGCTTTGTGGTCTTTTGGACATGGAAATTGTTTTTACAAGGTCAGTATTAATCCACAGCCACCAAGAGCAGATTTGAGCATACCTTACATGTGGAGAATATTAAGAAAATGGATTAATTACTGTGTATCATTCCACTGTGTAGGAGCTATGAGTGAACACCTGAACTGTTGCTGGAGACTGTTGTATATAAATGTAAGTTATTAAATAGAAAAATAAAAAAGCTATTTTGTTATCCGTCATTAAAATAGCATGAACCATTTCTCCAGAGACATCAGTGTGGCTTCCAATTGTTTTTTAAATAAAATATTCAAATATTTTATTTTATTATTGTGAGAAGGAGGAGGATTCATTTACAAAAGAGTTGGACTGCTCAGTTTCGTTGCAGAATCAAAAAATGGGAAATAAATTTGGTTCAGCTTGAGTAGTTACCTTTTTCCCTGTAGTATTTATTGCATTCAAAAATATCCAAAATACTTATCTTGAGGTTTTTTTCTCTTCAAATAATTCATCCCTTTCCATCTCTATTTCATATTTTTATTCTTTTTGGGGGTCAATTTTTGAGTGTCAAATGTGATTTCAAAATGGAAAAACTGGAAGTCTTATTTAGAATATATGAAAAGAGTATTCTAATTCTAGCCTTTTTCTAATTTCTTCTCTAAATGGCTTTTCTGAAACTATATGCTGAAGTTCGGCTGAAACTCTAGATATTGAGATACAACAGAGTGATGGTAAAGGTGCCCAACTTCTAACTGGTAATTTGAATATATTCGTATTCTAGTCCAAAATAAAATACATTGGGTTTATTTACTTTTACCTTCTCAGTGAATCTGTTTTAAGTAATACTTTTTTAATAAGTTTGCACAGTTTTAAGAAAATTTCTTCATTACATTTCTTGAAACTCTAAGTAAATAGTCTTCCTGTAGAGAGTCTTCATAAAAAAGGTGATATGTGATGGAAAGGAAGGTACCCCAGCAGATTCAGGGTAAAATTTTTCCCAATCCGCTGTGTAATTTTGAATTTTAAGGTCAACTAAGTACAGTTAGAGTCACAAAAATGTAGTTCTTATAAGGCTTGTTCCCACAGCAGAAATCAGAGTGATTAATTAGGGACGAATACATTGGGCGTCCCATGAAATGCATGGAAATGTAATTTCTTTACAGGGCATGCACAGAGCCAGCGTGCTACATGGGAGATGGCAATGGTCTTCCAGAGAAGACGAAGCACAACGGTCTTTCTTAAGTATTGCCCATAGACAGCATTCACTAAAAGTATATTTGAGGACTAAATAGTGTATTGATGTGTTCTTGGACATGATGTTTAAGATAGTTTAAAATCAGCAGGATAAGATAAGAATTGTGCAGCACAGTGATTAGGATACTTGTTTGAGAGAATCTAAATTCTAGTTTCTACTCCAGAAGCCATGTTGGTACTTTATTTAGTGATTATTGAGAATGCTTTTCTTCTTTCTCTTTTTAAGTCTACATATATTGGAATAATGCTTCTGCTAGTTAGAATGTATGTTTTTATTTGTGGCTTAATTTTTTTTTTTTACACAAGTGTCTCCTACCTGTGGTTTAATGCCACCTCTGGTGCTCAGCCTCACATGGTGGGGGCTTGCAGTCCCTAATACTGGCATAGTTAATTGTGTGTTTGTGAATCTCACACACCTAATCATAACTACTGTGACACACAAAAAATGTACTTATAATACTTTCTAAGTTCCACCATTCTTATCCCCAGGCAGGAATCAGTAAAGTGTTGGGGTTTTTTTTCTCAAAAAAAGGCAAGGAGAAAAATTAGCAGCTTGCACATCAAGAACTTCCAAAAAGCAAGTATACACCAGGTGATAGCTATTTGCTAATAAAATGATAAACCCAAAATACACAGAGGTCTTGCAGAACATTCATTCAAACATCTGTTAGTAAAAGCTCTAAGCAAACTACCATCTGTCAAACCATTCATTTTGTCAAAGTTCATTTCCTCATTCATGAGTACTGTTGTAGTGTCAGCTTCCAAAAATACCTGTCATCGTAGATTAAATATTTAATATTACTTAATATAGCTCTAAGCTTAGTATAATGTGGCCAAGTGAACCTTAGGAAATACAGTCTCAGGGTCATCATGTAAGGTGACTCGAACAATATAGAAAGACTTAATCCGCTAAGTTAAATGCTGAAAAAAATATTAAAGCTCTGCATTTTTTGTCAATTCTCCAAAATTTGACTTAATATCATAGGAGGCTTTCCTTGGGGGATATTGACAAGTGGCAGTAAGTGAAAGCCTTTGGCAGGGGAGAACAGAAACTAATAACGAAAGTTGCAGTTGAATTCTCTCAAAAGTATCCCACACAGGACCTCTGAACTGCAGCAATTAGAAGAGATCTTCAACTAGACGAAGTCTGCCATAGGTTCACTGACTTCAGTGAAATCAATACCAATGTCTGCTGGCTGCAGATCTCCCTCAACATCTATACATTTAGCTTCGAGGCTAAAGATATAATCTATGTGCTCAAAACAGACAAGAAAACAAAAGGACCAGGAGCCTATTTCTTAGTGTAATCATCCAGATACTCCCTTGTGTCCCGTATACTGGTATCTATTTGATACCATCTTATATCTCCTAGTTTCTTTCTTTGTACACACAAACACCCACGCGCAGACGTATTCAGACAACTTTTGATTGAGGTTTTGGATACACCAAAGCAGTCAGTTCGGAGTTAGCATCCCCATGGCAACTGAAACTTGATGCTGTTATGAACACTATCCATAACATGCTCCGTCAGCCTGCATGCCAGCTTTCTTTAATTACTCTATGGAATACGGCTGAACGACTGAAGTACCAGTACTTTTAAACACATTGTTTCATAAATCTGTAATACCATCTATTTTGACTTCATGGTTTTGCACATTTACCATCCTGTCGTTAAAAGTAATCAAACCAGCAAGTGGTGACACACCGAAATGAGCAAATGTGTGTCCATCTGGTTTCTCGCATCAGTAATAAGTTGCATGTGGAGATGCCCCAGCACCTATGTGGTGGCTTGCCAGCTGCAATGGAGTGATGTGTGGGCATCATAGTCCTCCTGTGGGGAGGACAACATCTAAATCTGTAAGATGATACTACGCTAATGTGCGATAGTCAAACAAGTCATATTTTATGTTGCAAACACTTTCAAAACCGGCAAAGCAAACGATCCTCACTTACAGTTACTCTTCTGCTAGGCTTGACTTCTAGAAAAAAGCTGTTTCAAGTTACTTCATTACCGCTAAGGTTCAGGAAACAAAGTTCAAGAAAAAGAAAAATTACATACCAATATATTAAGATTTTTTTTTTATGTGGTACATAGGCATGTATATACAGGTACCTCTGTGCCGATGGCCCCAGAACAGTACCTATATGCTGAGTTCATATGTGTGTAGGTAGGTCACAGAAGTGTATAGCAATATGAAGAGTGAAAATAGAGGCAAAGCCTTGGTACAACTCCAGCTGTGGAGAAGCAAGCATGTGGTCCCTGGCTGCACCTCTGTGTTTCTCTGCTATTTTATAGCTGGTGGAGAAAAGTTACTGTTTTATATAGGCTATTGGAAATACGGGATGTCACCAGCATCCTGATACTACAGCAGAAAACAAGGGTTAAAGTAAACTCATACTCCTTGACCTCCCCTGGAAATGATGACATGTGCTTGTCATCTCAAAGACCTTCTAATTTTAGTGGAACATCAATTCTGTAGGCTGAAAAACAGGAGTGCATTTTACTCTTGTGCTCTTATAACCTTCTCATTCCATGAGTGGTTAAGATAAAGAGACTTTGTTTGAGTCTTGAGTCTTTCAATGAAACTTTTCAGATTTTAAGGGGTTTTTTCTTTGTCTGTCACAAAACCAAGCAACATTTATTGTTTTTAGTCTAATCTATTGCCTGCCAATTTTTGTAGAAGGAAAAAGTATTTTGAGGAAAAGTGCAGAGATAATTAAAATTATTGGAAAGTCTCATTGAAGGGTAACTTTTGTGTTTATATATCAACTTTTTTGTATATTGATTCTTAATATCAAGAGATAATGAAAAATATATTATGAGTCTCTTTGTTGTGATTCAACCAATATTCAGCCAATTTCTTAAGTTCAAGAGGGATTAATCATTCGAGCCAACTTTTTGTTTTCTGTAATAGCATCTGTGGGTGGAGAAACCATTTGAGTGGCATAGTCTTTTCGGCAGTCACAAAGCCATCTGTCCCCTGTGTGCTTACTAATCTACCTCTTTACTCCACTTGTGTCCATCTAAAACCTTCGTCTCTCTCTCCCTACACAACCAGTCTCATAGCAACTAACAGATTTTTCCCAAAAATGACAATATGTTGGAAGGATTGCTTTCACATACTCCTATTTTCCCATTTGTCTTTCTTCCGCAAATTTTGTCACAATGTGAACACAACTAATTATGAGCAGCATTAACAGACCAGTCAGAAGTCCTAGTTACAGCTGGAACTTCTGTGCGCTTTGGGTCCTTTATAAACTGACACCTAAAAATACTCTGCACTAACTAGACGAGGTACTTGCAGATATGTGGGTAGAGCAAAAGGATGCTATGATCGGCGTGATAGGCAGCAAAAAGCCAGCTGTGGCTGCCAGGCTCATCGGAAAAGAAAGTTTTAAGTAGGTATACGATGATTAGGATTATCTTGGCCAAGGAAGAAAGCTGGTAAAGATGTGTATTTTATGATCAATGTTATGAAATTTGAAATACTGCATTGTGAGTTATTTATCAACTGAAAACAGCATTTCATTACTGGCTGAGGAAGGGTAGCTGAAGTGTGACAGCATGAGTAGTTACTCACCAGGAGTCTGCAAGTACAGAGCTACTGTGTCACTTGTTCTTCATGGACTCCTTGCAAAAAATCCAGACCTCTTCTGAGTAGTGGTATTGGCAGCATCCCCCAAAGCTGATGTAGCCAGGATTACAGAGGAAAGGAAGTCTGCCCATTGCACAGCCCATGACAATCATGTCCTGTGGAACCACTCTTCAGGTAGACTCTTCCCCTGCCTTTACAGTAGCAAACAGTATAATTTCTGTAGATAAGCTGCATAAAAAGAAAGACAAGGTAGTTGAAGTATGGTCAAGAAGTACTCTCTGCACAAGTTGTTTCTGCATGGTTTGATAGCACTATTATCACTTACTGGGTTTATTCTGGTGGAGGAACTAAGTAGCTTTAGTTTCCCAGTGTGTTAAAATGAGCTGGGAATGTGCAGTGATCACAGAACCCCAGTAGGGATCTCGCAGCGCCAGGGAAGTCCTGCGTGTTCCCTGCTATTTCAGTCTTTGCTTTAGCTCCTATCTTTCAATGGATGGGTTTAATTCCAGGTTCAGCTTTAATCTTCAAAACTAATGAAGAGAATTTCTTCATCTGGGCAACAGACTTGTCATTTTCTAGCACATTTTCTTCTTACTTAACATTTCTTGGTTTGAGAAGATACATAGGGTCTAGACAAAGCCCACTGAAATCAGAATGGGAATTCTTCCCTATAGTCCTTGTTGGACTTGAGGGCAGGTCATATTTGTTATATATAGAGTTATATAGAGTGCATCTACCAAAATGCCTTAAAAACAAATGGAAAGGATGCAACAGAAAGAACGTCTGAGTTTTGCAACGGGCACATTAAAATTTTCCCTGAGTATATTTTCGTGGTGATTTTAATACTGCAGCTTTTGAATGTACTTCTTTTCCCTGAAGAAGAGGGGTTTCATGTAGGTTTAAAAGAAAAGTGCATGTTTGTTTCTGTGACCTGAGTCTAACATCCCATCTTCTAACCTCAACGAGCTATTGATCAAAGCTATTTTACAAGTGGAAGTACATACAGATATTTTATCTGACATTTTTATTTACACATTATTTGACTGATACTTTAAGAAGTGTTCTAGACGTTTTGGGGGAAGTTCTTTCTGGGAGATATTAGCATGCCAAAGGCAGAAAGAGTATTCACAAGTTTATAGTGTATGAAGGAATTCATAACAGCAATAAATGACCTTAGTGTTTCTTAGCTAACCTTAAATTGCAGGTAGTTAATACCCATTTAATCAATACTTTGTAAATGAGATGAAATTCTACAGGGTTACAAACCTCTGAACAATGTGAGATTGATTATGGGCCTCTTCTTGAGATGAAAGTCTAAACATGCCAGTATTTGAATAATTCATATCATCCAGTTAATAACATTCATAACAACTAACTTTGGGACTAAAATAATGACTTAATAAGAAGAAGAAACAGACCAAGCAAGTTTTTAGTCTGTCTAATTATGTAAACTCTCCATAAAGTGAAAGTTTTCAACAAAAGCCAAATGAAGTGAGTTCTTTTTGGTAATATTCATAGCATATGCTGCTCCGTATTAGCATTACATGGGCCAAACAATCCCTGTATTTCTGTTTTCCACAGAAGTAGGGTTTAACCTATATTCTGATCTTTTCACAGAAAGGCAAATTAAATTAGTGAGCCAATTTCCATCTCTGATTCAGCATGCCTAACTTGAAGGCATAATAGTCTTATTGAAGACAGAAAGGTGATGAGTTGCTTTTAGATGGTTGTCTGGGGCTGAGGTGTAAGTGAGTACAGGGAACACCTGAGAGATGTTTGTTACCATAAGGTGTGATAGACTGGTAAGGCTCTCTGGAAACAACAGTTTCGGGAGGATGAGTTTGCAGAGGATTTAACAGCAAAGTTATGAAGAGACTTTACTGGATTTGCATCCATGTAAGCGAAACAAAAAGGGTTTGGGATCAGAAATAACTGAGTATTTAATTGGTTTGCCTGCAAGGTACAATCCCACAGTCATGTTAGGAGTTATTTGTAAGGTGAACTCTACCAAATGACCGTGCTAGTTTTCCTAGACTATCACAATTATAAGATAAAACATGTCAGCTTTTCGCCATGTAATAAACCTCCTTCCGGAACGGTAGCAACAGCTGGAGTGCTACCATGGATAAATGACCGCGTTACCTAATCTGGATGCTAGTTAAAACACGTATCACTGCTACTATGCTGACTGCATTAATGTCCTCAACTAAATCTGGAGAAGCTCTGCTGACAGTGCTGATTAGGAGAGTAACGAAAAGCCACAGACAAGCAAGATATGTGAGCACCTTATGTCCAGGTGCCAGTAATGCTTTGCAACAGGGCAGATAATAGTGACTGACCTACTCTGACCTTTCTGCACCTCATCGCATGCTGAGTCTTGCTCTGCAGCCCCTTGCTCTTGACATGACATCAGGGTGAAACAGCAATGTTCAGTCGTGTTCAGGGCCTCTAGTGCTTGAAGTCGGAAGACGAAACATGGGACGGAGCTTTCAGGCTCACTAAATTTCCCAGTATTGAGGGAATCATGTCAGTTTACTTCTTTCCTGAGTTTATTACAAACATTTCCATTGGCAAGTGTCCCTATTCTTCATCACAAAATGCTTCTGTGGGTGCTTTCTATCTAGCTTTATCAGAATTATGACTTTAAAAAAAAAAGACAAAAAAATTAAATTTCAATCCTTCAAAAACTGATGAAATCAGCAGGGAAGGGTTTCTGTAATAAATCTTTGAATGCCAGTATAACCTTGATCCCTTATTCAACCCTATTTTTATATGAGTAATAGTGAGTATTAGTAAAAATATATATGTTATGCTAGAAAAGATGGAGAATTATTTATAGCAATCCTATTGTGTCTTATAACTGAAACAGGTAACTGCCATAGTTCTTCATAAACTGCGTTTCTGTTTATGAATGAAGGTTCATGTAAAGCTATATTTACAGTCTCAAAGACCCAACGTTTTGTGAAGGCTTTAATCTGAGCGTTTCTTGGAAGCTTGCTCTTAAGGTATACTTCAGACAAACCTATTCTGTATGAAATGTTAGTGGTGTTATTGCTAATAGTGCAATAACAAATGAGGGAACTATCTTTATGTATTCTGGCCGGGAGCATCACATATGGTGTCTTCCTAAAGTCACTTTGTCTTCTCATCCCTCTTCTCTCCTGTATGTAATAAGGTAGCTGAGAGAGGTGCAACTGATTCTTTTATCTTTTTTGTCAAGTACATAGCTTCTGCACACTGAATATACTATTTGATCACAAATTGAAAAGGAATATGAACTTGTTTCACTGGTGCTGTCCCTATTCTCTGCTGTTCTGTTACATTGCCATATTATGAATATGAACTTAGTCTTTTTCCTACAATTCTAAGGTTTGTTAAACATGCTGGGAAGTTATTTTTGGTCTTCGTTTTGTGGAGCCCTTTGAACTATTAATGGAAAACAAGCATGAAGCCGTTCCCTCCAGTGTTAAGGTCCTACATTTAATCAGACCTAAAAGTGAAGCTGCACACGCACAGTGCAGATTTGCAGGACTGGTTCTGAATTGCCTTTGAAAATGATGCACTGTACAATCTACAGGAACTCATAAAATTACCTTGTTCATATTGCCACTTTCTCTTGGGAATTTTTTTTTTTATTTGTTTTATTTCCTTTCTGATATGGATTTTTTCAAGTTCCAGTAAAATATTGATTGGCTACGTCTTCATCAGTGTAGAAAACTGAATGATTTAGCATCTTAAAACAGATTTCTGTGAGTCATTGCAGTCAAAAACATTAGTACATCAGTGAAGATTGTTTAATACATAATTACTCCTACAGAATCGGTGCTGAGAGGAGGAAACATGGCATGCTGGTTATCATTTCCCCTCCTGTTGAAAGAGACCATGACTCTCTAACCTGATGTGATCATAAAAGTGGTCTAATCATGGAGTCAAGATGATTGCGGTGGTTGAAAGGAACAAGGTTTAGAGAAATTTCAAGGACTGCTTGGAACTTTTTTAACTGATAGAGTCGATTTTATTCCCCAGCTCCGGGGCATACACCACACTCGAGGGAGTATGCCTCAAGTGATTTTTCTCTTTATTTAGTTTTGGGTATATGACATAGTATAGAAGGCACGGAGTGACTGGCAGTACATGAATTCAGCCTTAGACAGTATATACAGCACAGACTCTGAGGTATTGTTTCTTGTCCCTCGGCACTGTCTATTAACTTGAGGTGACTGCCGTGCCTGGGCTCTAGCTGAGCGTGTTGCAATATCAGCATGGTGACTTTGCATCATCCACCATATATTGTGTAGACATAATCTAGTTCTTGTAGTATCAGATTTAAATGGATTGATGTGAGATTACTGACTTTTTTTTTTTACATGCACTGAGTGATACAGTGTTCATCTTTTACTCTAGCCCCAGAAAACGTCCTCATTGAACTGCAAAACCTGTGTAAGGCAGATTCCATTACCTGTAGGTGTTAAACAGCACCTTACCCAAGCTTCATAAAATGCTTCTTGTCATGAGGACGTAGGGCAACAGGCATCCTCGGATCTGCTTGTGAACATCACAGCCAAACCCTTGACTTATGTTGGGTGAATTACATCCCATGGAAGTTGCTGGACCCAGGAGACCCCTCTGAGCTGGGGCTGAATGCAGCTCCATGGACAGGGGCCGAGTGTCAAGTCTGAATCCATTACTCTCAAATAACTCAAAATTTACAGGGCTTGTAGAACTAATCAGTCTCTTTTTTTTTTCTTCCTGTAAATAGTTTCCTCAAATTTTTATGCAAGTATCTTCTTCTTACAAGGTCCTTGCCATGCATTAACACTTAAATTACTGGGGTAAATCCCTCAAAATACTATTGATCTTCTACCATCCTTGATTTTTTCCAGTTAATCTAGGTAATGATAAGGGTTTCTTTGAATAAGCTATTACCTTTTTTAAAAAGATGTGTTAAACTCTTGTTCTTATCCTGGTGACTTTCACCTCTTTGTTTGTTTTAGAACACAGTCACCCATGTAATTAGAATATATAACATTCTGTCCTAGATCTGAATCCACAAAGCAGAACTTCCTAAGCGGTTTTTCTTCACAATTGCTGCAGAAAAATACCTTTGAAAATACTTTTAGTTCTAAAGGAGCTAGTTCACATTTCACACGGGGAACTTTGTTTCCTACTGAAGTACATTAAGTAAGAAAGATTTCAGCACCTGCTTCGTTGTAGTCATTGCACAGTTGTAATATTTTGAGTTTCGCTAAGCTCTGACTTGAAAAATGTAACACAGATAAAAGAACCCGGACACAAAGGGCCAGTTAATTCCTGGTGTATCCACATGCACTGAAAGGAGCTACCGCAGGCATGATGTTAGCCCCATGGGGATTTTGTATGTAAGCAAGCTGCAGGGATTTGAAAGCGGGTTTTTTTCCCCCTTCACTGGGATTTTCCTGCAAACGTTGAAGGAATATATAGACCCAATTGCAAAACACAGTATCCTGTTTTTATTTCCTGTGTTATATCAAGCTCAGTACTCATTAGGGCCAAAGCTCAGTTTGTGACTCGGAGTATGGACACTGATCAAGAAAGCCTCTAAAAGGAAAGATTCTGTCTGTTAAAACAGAGAAGTAAATACAATTGTATAGCTTATATATACAGATATCCAGATAAGGATGTATAGCAGAAAAAAAATCAGGCTTTTACCTCCTGAAACTCAAAGAACGCAGGTTAAACAGTATGTGTACAAAATGAGAATTTAAATTAGTTTTGTTTCATTTTTATGATTACCTGACCAAATGTTCCCTTCATTCAGTAGGACTTTTTTTCAAGTTTGAGTTTTCACTATAGTATTAAACTCTTTGACAGTTTACCTTTGGGTGGATTTTTTTGTCATTGTTTTGCTTCTTGGAGTGTAGTGGTTGATTTGTTGTGCATTAGAGATGGAGACTGGGGCATGGAAAGGAGCCAGTGTTGGAATACAACATCCAGTGGTTAAAGCCATGGTTTCATTAGAAACTACTCTTTCTGAGTAAACAGGGAAAAAAAATTACTACATAAATTCTCATCAAAAAAACCTCCCTGAGATTGTTATCTGGAAAAACAAAGATTGGGAATGAAGCTGAAAGAATATTAGGTATATGCATAACTGGATCAAAGACAATTTATTTGGTGTTGCATTGTATCTTCCTTTTCCCAAACAGTGAAATGTAACGATATAGTACTAGTCAGTATATGCAAAAGGCAAACACTGGATGGCTGGCTTCTGTTTGACTGTGCTTTCTAATTTCTTTTTGGAGATGGTGTTCACTTAATTATTAACAATTTTGAAAATATATGAAAAAATTCTAGTTGCTTGTTTAATGTTCTTAAATTCTATATAGAGAGTGAAATCTGCGTAAGAGACTTCCAGCAACCTTTATGTCTAACTGGGCACTATTTTTAAATGTAGTTAGGGGGCTGACAGTAGTCTCTGGAGCTGTCTTCTTACAAATATAATGTGTCTTTTTTTTTTTTTTTCCCTCTGGGAGACCAGGAATGGGTTAGAAGAAGGTTTCCCAAGACTGTAAAAAGGCCTGAATCTCTTATTATTTATACCTGTCTAAATTTCTGATGTGAGTCCATTCTTCCCATTACATTTGCAAATGTTCCTGAGTTTTCCTAGTGTATCCGAGAAAGATCCTGTAAAAAATCTGATAGGCAGCTTTTCCTCTCTCAGTGATTCTGAACCTCTAAAATACCCATTGTTGTTCTAAAGGTATGTGAGTGTTTATTAGTTTTTATAGGGAGAACTACGGTAAAACTATGCTGAAATTTCTTTTGCCTCAAGAAGAAAAATACCAGAAGCCCAGCTATTTCAGATAAGTAGCAGAGAATTAGCTAGACTCAAAAAAACAGCAGTAAAATTCTGTCTTTCTCCACTTCCCCGTTGCGTACACAGTAAGATACTGAAACACTGAAGTTTGATCATCTTACACCCTTAATAGAGTTTAGATTACGTTACCAAGTGAGAGAAGATCTTGCGACCACACTTGCACGTGAAGAATAAAGGGATTAAGTATTTGGACAGCAGACACCTGATTGTCTCTGACTCCCCATATTCCTGTACTGGCGCTGCTATCCCAAATAGTAGGGATCACACCGGCTCAGCTCCACTAACTGGGGAGCAGAGATAAGATTCATTTGGAAGAGGCAAGTGCTACTGTAGTTTAATGTATTATTTACATTGTCCCAGTTGTTTACTCTAGTATTTTCATTCATCTCCTTTTATCACACATCTGCCTGCATCTTCATGCAATTCTCACAGTATGACAGCTCTTCGTTAAGCTTCATTTGGTGCAAAAGTAACAGGCTTCAGCTGCCTACCAGCAAGAGGAGGGAGTGCAATTGCCACAGATTGCTTCATGGTTGACTTCATTGTAGGGATGAGGCTGACAACGCCAGCATTGTTTGATTTGAATATCACGTTCTGAATATTGTGAGAATATAATTCGCTTTCCCATATTATGAATAGATAAAGGAGGCAAAATTAAGGTTGAATATTGTTGAGCTCTCTGTACGTCTTCATTTTGTACTTCAAGGTGTTAAGGTCAACTCAGACACAGGGAATGTTCATACCCATTGATAGCCATTGATATTTTGCTATTGACTGGTTTGGGATTAACATTTCAACCATGATCTTTAGACATAGGAATTTTCAGTGAGAATGAAGGAAAGGTCTGTTTGCTTTACAGAACATCCATGTTCTTTTCACTTTCACAAAGAAATTTAGCCTGAAGTTAACTTGGGCTCTTTTGTATGGAGTGGCAAATTGGCTTCTAATAGAACAGAAGGTTCAGCCTTTGGTAAATTATCACACTGTTGCATTTCCTTTTTAGGAAGGAAATAGATAGCAGTAATCCTATATATCAGTAATATGCTATATTCCAGTAATATGCCTCTAATATCCTATATATCAATAATTTATATATATGTGTGTGTGTGTGTGTACACATACACATGAAGACATAAGCACAGTACAGGCTTTTGGTTCATTTTTTTTTTCATTCATTTATGTGCATATGTACATTAAATGAATGAAAGACAAAAGGAATTAGTTAGCGCAAGTGTAAAGGTAGTAATTTAAATGCTACAGCTACCTTTTTTCCTTTCTGTCATTTAAAAAAAAAAAAAGGAGTCAAAGGAATGTAGCATCAGAATTGTGTCCCTCATATAGTTAGTGATAACATTGTACTGTTATTTCAGATAAACCTGCAGAAGAAGATGCGAGTCACTGGAGTTATAACTCAAGGTGCCAAGAGGATTGGAAGTCCAGAATATGTAAAATCTTACAAAATTGCATACAGTAATGATGGGAAGTCATGGACAATGTACAAAGTAAAAGGCACAAATGAAGATATGGTAAGATTAAGTCATGTGTATATGAATATGTCTTACGGTTTAGCTGCCTTCAGAAGGATGGGGTGTCTGAGGTAGATAAGCATAATTGCCTGACAGTATGATACAGCCTGCCTTGTTATTATTTTTCTCTGAAAAAAAAAAATCAATAAATTTGCACTTTCTGTCTGCTAAGAATTTCTTATACTTTAATTGATGGTTGTATAAATACTATGTCCCAAGGCTAGAATAATCCTGTTTGTTACACTTAACTGATTTTCATTTTAATTAGCTTACCAGTAATTACTCATTACTCCATTTTGAATTTAGTTTTATTACATTGGCAGATTAGCGTTAACCCTTAAAAGCATAGAACCCATTCATCAATGCTAATCTCTCTACTGCACAAACAGCATCATCCAGTGGGAAGTATATGTTTACAGTTTATAGTTACCACTTATTTTTTATAGAGTTATGCATACAAAGCAGCAAAAATCCTTTTACTGTGTAAGTTAAGATAGAACTAAGGCACTTAGCAGCATTAGACATAGTTTCTGTGTTAGGAAATTAAAATGCTGTGTGAAGAGGGATATAGTGAGGGAAGAAAACAAAGTACAAGCATATCTGGTTAGAGTGAGGAGTGAATAGAAGAATGCTTATAGGTTTAATTCAGCTCCCCCTGTGATCAGTGGGAGGGTTACAGTGCACTTCAGTGGGAGTTGGATCAGGTTCTTGAAGTAGAGGGGAAAAACATAAACGTCGATCAGTGTAAATAATTGCAGGCTAAATTGAATTGGGACTATTTAATACACTAATTAGAAAAGAAGACATAATTTAGTTGCATTAGTAGCTTCAGTTTCTAGGAGTGACAAGATAGAGGTCCTGATTCAGCGCAGGTGGCAAACGCATGCCGATGCGAGCCCATGGCAGTATGTTTTGCTTAAAAACTTGTATGTCGGGCACTAGAAGAGATAAAACAGTCTCTCCTTGGGAAAAGCTTGCAGAGGAGAGTGCAGAGACAGTCAGAAGAACACCACCGGTATTTTTGAGATACGGAAATGAACTGAACCTCCGGTAATCCTCCTGGCGCATTTTTATGAGTATGTCGTTTTATCACAGGTGTTCCGTGGAAACGTGGACAACAACACCCCGTACGCTAACTCCTTCACCCCTCCGATTAAGTCGCAGTACGTACGGCTGTATCCTCAGGTGTGCAGACGACACTGCACGTTGAGAATGGAACTTCTCGGCTGTGAACTGTCAGGTGGGTTTTCTGCAATCGCCACCCCTCGGACGTCAGCCATCAAGGAGCACATTTTTGTGGCCGAGGTCTAAACTGCGTGCAGTTTGTTCCTGGTGAAATGCAGTCGGCAGGCCTGCGTCTATCCAGACAGTTACCTCTCTTTTTACGTACATTACATAAGCAGTGACGCTTACCTAAATGGTGCAAGTGACAACAGTTGCTTACAGTAAGGCAGTAATAGTAGTAAGGTAATGTGGAAGCGACCTAATAACACTTCGTATATTTTTCTGTGCGCATCGGCCTCCAATTATGCGCAACCTAGAAAAGGTCATTTATAGCAGTTTTAATAAGTATCAACAGCTCTCAGGACCCGTAATGTTACACACTAAGCAGCTATGAGACAGAAAGTCTCTAACTCACAGTTACACTCAGCACAGCCTAAACTTAAGCGCTGAAAACGGTTTCTGATAGACGAAGCTGTTTGTGCAGTGCTATACGGCAGTCACAGCAGAAGCAGGCATCAAAGCTGATTTGCGTAATTTCTCCTGGCTGCTGGGTGACCACGCTGATGTGCTGTGTGACATCCTCAGAGGAACGAGGGTGCTTCAGCTGCCGTCGAGGACCACTCAAAGTGCAGTAAGATATATTTTGCTGGACTGCTTTAGTCAAGATTTCAGTTTAGATTTGTTTTGTGGATTTCTAGCAGAATCAGGGATTGCGTCTTGCAGCAAAAAGTAAATGAACAAGTGGAGCCAATACAAACCCTCTTAAGTTTTGTAGTAGCAGAAGTTATAGCTCATAAATGTAAAGCCTGACCCCTAGCCACTCTCTGCAAGAACCATGTTCCCTTGCAAATTCAGTAAAGCATGTAAATTTTTTATCTTTTTCAAGAGATCAACCTTTTGCCAGTGGGAGTCCTCCACTGAATTCATTTAAGAATGATTTTTATGTGGCTGCCTGCTTACTGTACAAACAGTAGTCATCCAGTTCACGAATGGTATATCAAAACAGCTGGAGTTAAATAATTCTCAGTCCTCTAGTGGCATCAAAACCAGATTCAGAAATGAAAAGTTAATGCATTAATCTCACTGTAGCCCTTTTCCAATATAGATAGGTTTGAGAGTAAATAGAAAATTCTGTCTAGCTGATTTAGTCTATTAGATTTTTTTTTTATGTCTTCCATTTCTGGAACCACAATTTAGACTAAGTCCTTGCCAGAATTACTAGGAATTGTTTTGCTCAAAGAACTGTGAAAGCTACTGAAGTGAATTCATTTCAGCGGTCTCCTAACAGTTTCAAGGTCATCATTTCTTAGAACCGCAGGCAGCCAAAGCTCAGCAGAACAATTTCAATCTTACTGAAAGAAGAGTATAATTATACATAACGACAGACTAATTCACTCTAATTCCAGGTGCTCTGTCTTAGGCAGAAAAACACTTTGAGAGGTCTGGCTTCTCTAACAAGTCCTGGTGCTAGAGAACTACTGGAGGGAGGGAGACTGTCTCTCAGCACCAGATGATCATGAAAACTCATTCTTTCTCAGGACAAACTTCAGCAAAATGTTTAATATAACCTCCTCTGGGCTCATAAATAGTTTTACTTACCAGGAGCCATGGTCAGATCTTATTGAAAACCATGATCAATGCTTGTGGAGTTGCCCATCAGTAAATTAGGCATTAATTTTCATGGCCTTGTGTTCCTGCCTTACTTGTGTTTTGCACAACTCTGTGTTGTAAATTCCCTTCCCTTCACAGAGTATTGATGTAGGGGAAGAAAGAGATCACAGCTACTGTTTATTAGAATGCCTTTATTCATTAAGCTGTTATTAATAGTAGCATCAAGCTGTTGTTTTTAAAAACAGATAACTGTTCACACAACACAGTCATTTACTCATGAAATTCACTCACACACTCAAACATGCATATAGCAGGCTCTGAATTCTTGCATGCGTTCCATGTCATACGTTGTAGATGATGATGCATGTTGGTGGCTGTGTGCCAGTTCAGCAAATTCTTGGTGTTCTGAGTTTGTCAGTTCTTGCAGAGGGATGCTGGTCTCCAGAACTTAACCAACCTTGTGAGACTCATAGCATGTCCTGAGCATGTAATTTTCCTGGTTTTGGCATGTTGTTCACTGGTAACTATTTCTCTATCCTAACAGTACCTATAGGTACCACTCAAACACAAGGGTACTTTGCAACATCTGAGTTTAGTACTACGTTCCCCTCCCCTTGTTCGTCTTCAGCACTATCTAATCCTGTGTCACTTAATAGGCAGAAAGTTTTTTAAATCTCTTGATTTTCAGAAAAGAAAAATATCACATTATTAATGTGACAAAGTCACCTTTGCCCTCAAATAATTGACCTATACTGCTTTTGCCAATACTGCATGAATCCTGGCCCAAGAGAAGATGCATGTAGACCTTTGCATGCAAACCCATTTGTAGTTTTGCCTCCACTGCACCAGATATTTAATATTTCCTTTGAGGGTTTGAGCTTTCTTGAAAGAAGAGGTAGGTGAGAGGCATGGTACAGGATGCAGACTGAAGAGTAAAATATTGTGCCCTCAGAAGAGTCAACAGGGAGTAACTTTCCTGTGGATTCTTTCAGTTTTCAGATGCAAATCCACACTCATCCTCATTATTTCACTGCTCCTGTTTCATTGAGCTAGACCAAATAAGAAGTAGCTGCAAACTTATACAGAGATAGGTTTAAACATACAGAGTTATCAGATATCATTTATCGCAGATGGTTATATCCGCAGCATCTCAAACATTTTAACCTAAGATGCTCCCCTGAGCATAGCCGTTAAGTATGGCTACAGCAGCTCTCACTAACTTTAACAGGTTGTAAAAATGGGAAGGGAGATTGAGTCCTCTTGCAGGGACATTGCAAAGCAAACTTAAAGAAGATACAGTGCAGTGGAGAAGTCCCGGGAAGTCATGAGCGTTAGTATAAATACACTTCTATGGGGATGACTATCTACAGACACAAAGTTTTGTACTAGTTTGATGATTCTGTCCTTTGCACTCTAGGTTACAGCTTGCCTATCAAAATAAACAGTCGTTATCTTCTGTCATTGCAGCAGGGTGCCATAGGAGCTGGGAAGCGACTGGGTCTGCTGTTGCTCTCTGTGACACAGCAGTAAGACATTGTTCTGCCACCCGTCTGCATCATGTTTGTCTCTTCCGTTCTCTTTGCTCTTCTCACTTTCTCCTGCTACCTTTAACAACCGTCTTCCTCCTCCCTTTGGGGCAGCAGAGAAGGAAGGCGAGTGTAAAATCCCATTAATGCATGCACGCATGCACAGACACACAAGCAGACACATCTGTTGTTTCATAAATCAATAATAATACTCTGAAAAGACAGAACTATTTTTGATGGATTGGAGCAGCACTGAAAAACAGTTTTGACAACCTGTGTTTTTGTGTCAGGAACCACCTTCAGATTCCTCAGATGAAACATTCCTGCCGACAGCCCTTGTGATCCTGGAGTGATACTTCAAAATTGAATAATAAGCAAAGTCCTTCTCTAAAGCAACAGATGAATCTCTCTCATTTGTGCTATCAATTGCTCTTTCATACTCCAAGGAAAATTGTTTTGTTGTTGTTTTGAACTAGGTAGTTCAGTCTACAGACAAGGCTGTGCAATTTGCCTTTGTGCGCTGAGGATCAGTTCTGAAAGGTTGGGGGTTTTAAAAAAATAACTCTGTTTTCTGTTTATTTTTTAATTGAATATGAAACATGCCAGTATTTAAAATTTTAAATAAAGTAGTTACTACATTAAAGAGCATATTATTATCTGTCTCTGGTAATTTGCATTTGCCTCTTCTGTTAGACCCCCCACAAAGGGCCTGGTCGGTCTTACCTTCCTGATTTGAATCCCTAATAATTGCACTTAATTATGTGTGTTAAAGTTATGGAAGAAACAGAAAGCAGAATCTGACCAAAAGGTCTTTGCTAATAATATCAAAGAAACTAAAAAAGAATCAGGTCTTTAAATCTGGGTAAACATACTGTGGAGGAAATGGACTTTCAAGAAAAAGAGAACCAGCTTTGATATCTAGCTCAAATAAAGTGAAAAACAAAATAAAAATTTTGAAGGTGTTTTAAGTGGTCACACAGTGCTCTGGCTCTATCAAGAGACACCAGCTGAGCAGGGTCGTGGTCCCAGCAGGAAAGCCTTCACATCTTACATGTGTGCTTTAAGAAGCACAGCTGGTGAATCAGCAAATGATTACCTGATAGGAACCAGCTCAGCGGCAAGGGATGTGAGTGTCAGGTGGAAAACCTGTCTTCCCAATGATACCTAAAGTCAAGGTTCTGTGCATTCATGGTGGTGATGCACTGCTTGCAAAACCAGGTATGTTAGATCCTGGGCACTCTCTCACTCAATGAGTTAGGGTACGTTACAATATCATTGTCTATTTAACTGAGTCCAGTCAGCTATTGAACTGAGTAGGATCCCCAAATTTGTGAAGTGAAAACTTGGGGACGACTGCACATATGCAGGTTTTTGACATCTGGGGCAGGATGGAAATAAGAAAACAGCTTCTTTTAATGTTCCCATCTCCATCTTTCACCTTTTCCTCCACCATCAAACATTACGCCACCCAGCCATACATCTGCCTTTCCTGACCTCTTAGCAGCCCTCTCGCTCTCAGCCACTTGACTTGCCTTTCTTTTTGTTATTTTTTTAAATCTTAAAACCATGCAGCTCATCTGCCTCCCTTGGCTTCCAGTACAGTTGTTACAGTGCTGCTATCAAAGGGCGACTCTCCTGTTGTCAGCTTGCTTCTTCCCTCTTCTGGGTCCAAACGTACCTTCCGTGTTCCCAGCATACAATAGCAAGGCAGAGAAACACAGAGCCTTGTTTTTTGTTGGTTTTTTGTTGTTTTTTTTTTAACATGGACACCCAATGGAGTAAGGATAAGGCCAAGATCCATCTTTTGCTATAATCAAAATAACTCAATGATGTGGGACATCCACCTGTTTTAAGCAAATAAGCCATTAACTCTCGATTTCTCCTAAGCAATTATCTCCTACTATTTTCCTCCTTTGTAGTTGTTTTTCTGTAGTCTTCCACTCTGTCAGTGAGTGTTGGGGATTTCTAAGTTTTTGGCTAGTTGTCAAGTAATTCAAAAGTGTAGAAGAGCTCAGTACTTGTTAACTTTTTACTTCAGCAGTGGCTTTAAGAAAAATTAATGTTTCCTCAGCAGGCAAACCCATGGTTGATGTGACATGGCATAAAAGCATAAGAAAATCAAAATGAATAGGGGAAACAATAGCAACCTGCCAGACAGGAAAAACCAAGATAAGAAGAGACAAAAGTAATCTTTTCTGTTTGCTTGCCTTCATAAATTTATGCCAGGATAAAATACATTGAATTCTCTATCTTGTTTTTGATTCTTCCAAGGTAGTGTGGAAATAAAGTGCCTTGAATTGGCTGTTTTTCCTTTCTCTGTTTGCAAGTTCCTCCAACAATAGACTTGATTAAAGCTTTTCTTCAAGAATTGCTAGTTTTCTTTTCCATAACGGAAAACCTAAACCACTTACAGAGATAAGTAGGCAGTGTCACAGATCTTCTTTTGCTGTTCCAGGTTGCTCTGAACCCCTGGGGATGAAATCAGGACATATACAGGACTACCAAATTACTGCCTCCAGTGTTTTCCGTACACTCAACATGGACATGTTCACTTGGGAGCCCAGGAAAGCCCGGCTGGACAAGCAAGGCAAAGTTAATGCCTGGACCTCTGGCCACAATGACCAGTCACAGTGGTTGCAGGTAAAGTTTCACATACATTTGCCCAAATGTTTATCTTCTTTGTGTTTCAGGTATGGGGACAGTTGACTGGTTAAGGATTATATTCATATTCTTCAGTTTCTGAGTGTAACCATCCTAACTCTGCCAAGTGTAGATAATGAAGCTATGGAAGCCCGCACAGAACGTCATGTCTTTGGTACCTCAGTTGCAGAAAACTCTGCTTAGGGAAACCTTCACCACCACAAGCCAAACCTTACAAGTTGTCCAGCAGCCATCGATTTTCCATTGTTAATGGACTCAAATAGTAGTTACAGATCTGTTTTACTGGCTTCTCATTTGCTGAGAGAGATGATTTTTTTTTCCCCCTTCTGTTCTTCCAAAGCTCCCCAGAAAAGCGTATTTACTTCAGCTGTGTGCACGTTAGCAAATCCAGCTCACAGAAGTTATCTTTGTCGAATTGAGACTGCTCAAATTTACCTTCTGACACCACGCTGAAGCTAGCAAGACTGATTCAGCACATGACTTCATTATAAAGCTGTGCACAGGGGTTGTTTTCAGCCTGGGAGTGATTTATCCAAGTCAGTAGCATGCTAATGTGAAAGATTGCAATAAATCACCAGTATGGAAGCCTATTTGACCAGTCGCTGACACATTTACATTTTTTGAACCGTTGAAAATAGCAGTGTTTTGAGTCAGCTGCCAGTTTGCAGTGCAGTTCTCGGTGGGAAGCCTCAACAGCACTAGCCCTGGCTACTAACCCCCTGCAATATTTTCCCATATAAATGATGACATATTAGCTTTTTTACCTACAGTTGCTAAGCAGTTTGATTACTATCTTTTCTCCAAGTTTACACACATACAGAAAGGAAGGAGAAGTTGCCTTGTCTATTTAACTTTTGAATAACTGAAGATCACGGGATTTGCTGAAGGTTTTTTAGAGCAGCTTGTTGAACAGCAGTTAGTAAGTTCTGGAGAGGAGGAAAATTTTATTGCTGTGTTTTACGGTGGAGAAGCAGATGAAAATGTTTCTTCACGTAAAAGAGAGGCAGTTGTATCATATTGAGCCCCATCAGTGATACCAAGTGTCTTGTCCCAGTTTCTCACGGCAATGACTCAGGTTTGCTGATTCCCAGGTCAGGGTTAAGGTGAAACGACACCAGGGATCCTTTAATTCAAAAAACTCAATTTTTATTTGCTCACAGCAAGAATTGGCATGCTCACCACCAAAATTGGTATGCTCACAACAAAAATTGTCATGAAACCGTGTCAGTAAACTGTGTAGCATGTGCTCACCATACATCACCAAACATGTACTACAGGCCTTGCTTATTTGGGAACCAGTTCAGCGAAGACAATAAAGGGGAACCCTCCCATTGAGTCACGAGGTTCAGAGCAGACCCCCTTGCTTTCTAGACTCCTTCTCAGCGAGGAGCCCAGGGACGGCTGAATCCACTCCTAGTCCCAGGCCTGGTCAACGGTTTATGTCTAAAGGGATGAGGTGTAGGGATTACAGAAAAGGGAAAGAGTGGGGATAAGAGATTTCACCAGTCCTGGATCCAGTTCCAGTGGGCTTGCACACATGGGGCTTCAGATTGTGTCCTTTTATCATCCTTGCCCCTCCTGCGGGCGGGCACTCGAACTCATGAGGCTAATTAGGTAGCCTTTGGGCCGTGGGCTTGGGGGTCGTTTGGGGAGTAGCTTCCCGTCCCCTGCAGACCTGATCTTTTGCCATAGATGGTGAGCTGCCCAGTTGAGCCCATCAGACCAGCACGCCAGAACAGGGAGCTGTGCACCCTCCAGCACGGCCTCCCCCTCCTCTTGCCGATGGGCGCTGATGGGCTTCTTCTCACCTAGGGTTCCTTGCTAGGCAGGGCTCCTTGTTGTGCAGAGTTAGCTGTCAAGCAGAGCTTGCCCCACCACAATGTTTGAGACATTAACTCCTTCAGTCTCTCACACCAAGAAACCAAGGGTGTGCAGAGACGCCACAGAAATATCCTGTGGTGTGTAATTCCTCCTGTGGGTGACGGAGGATTTTTAACTAACTACAGGTGGCAAGGAGTTGCAGAGTTAATTCTTATAGTCTAAAATTTTCCATTCTGTTCTAAGTCTTGCTATATTTGAACCTACCTGAACCTGCAAATTTAATCTGACCACTTGCACAGTCTCTACAAGTTCTTGAAGTATCAGGCGTGGTTTTTTATATCTAGTCAAACAGAAGGTTGTGAAGAAATATTCGTCTTCTGGTTGGTCACGTAGCTATGATATGAGTTCAGAAACTTCACAGGAATATGACTGATTTACCCTTTCCTGAAACTCATTTTGCTTGTGATATTTCTCCAAAAAAGTATCACAACATTTCTTGTGTGAAAAAAAACAGGAGGCATTAAAACCATTTGATTTTTCAGTGCTTAAGCTGGTCGTTTACTTCTACGGATTATTCTGAATCCAGTCCATGAGCAGAGATGGACTCATATGCTTCAAGTCTAAGTAACAATTTTTTAAGAAAGGCATGCCTGTCATTTAAATTTGTCCGTTCATTGCTGTTCTCTTTGCTGGCAGTTCTCTGTTTTTTCCTTAAAGCACAGAGTATTATATTGTAACATTTTAACATGCTGACTGCAATTTTATTGTCATGCTGCTTTCACAGAGTTTAGTCAAAACATATTTGTAAGAAAAACCATGTGAAAGCAAACTTATCTGTATGCCCCTTTCCCTCAGCAGCTACATATTACAAGGAATGATCCCAAGAGCGATTCCATGGTGTCCTAAAACGGGCTTAAAATAAGACACAGATTTCTGGATTTTGCTAAAGTGGCTGGCCTACTAATATGATATTTCACAGTGTTAGCTTTCTATGCCCTTTGGATTTTCTCCACATGCCTTATTTGCTTTATCTTTTACAGTTTTAACTAGAATGCCTGTAAAATTGGATAAAAGCCTACCAAATACTTTTAAAAATTATTGTTGTAGTGTGTGCTATGTAGATGACTTGAACAGATCGTTTCTGACTTACAGTTGTTTTGGGGGAGTCCTTGCCCAAATGCAAGTTATCAACTTCCTCTATTTAAAAGCTTGTGTTCTTTAAAACACCTCAGAGCACCTGCTGTGATAATGATTGCTGAGAAGTGGTGTTTGTATTGTGCATAAATGCTACTTGCTGCTTACCGGCAGTCCGCAGCACTTTTGGATGGACCCTAGAGATAAATTCTTCTCCATCGTGACCTGGGGTTGTTTTACTTGGTTTTCTCTTAAAAACGAAAATTCTGACTCTTCTTTGGAATCAAAAATGCAGCCATTAACAAATACGCTCTTTATTTTAAAGTGTTCTGGGTTGCTACATCCACAATTTAGCTCCAGAGGCAGGAATATGAAGTATTATGTGGCTCCACGCACAGACTGCATATTTGGGTTCAAGAAGAATACTCACCTTATTGGTGCTGCAGCTGTTGAAAACCTGTTGTGATCTAGACTCTACTCACTTACGAACTCCAGGTTCCCCACACAACGCTCCTTTACACCAAACAACATCATTAGCAATGGAAGAAAGTATTTTTGTGATGTGGAGGAAATGTTAATGAGATTAGAAGACCAAAACTGTACTTTTCCAGCTCAGTCAATCTGGGTCTGAATCCCCCGCCACGTGCTTGATGAAAGGCCCTCTTGCCATTCCTTTAAAGATGATGCTGCAGAAGCCATGTCAGTTACCTTGCCTAATTCATAGCGCAGGAGCTTTCCTTAACTTAGGTAACCGGCCTGATTAGTGTCTTTGTACTCATCGCAGTCCAAACCTATGCAGCTTGGTGATACGGAACAATGTAGCTGTTGAGGTTTGGTACCGAATGTCATACGAGTAATCGGTTCCAGCTACTCTCGCTGCTCCTCAATACTTCCTTTAGGGATTCCCTTCCTTTCGGAGACACTTCTGTGAAATCATCTGCAGCCCAGAAAGCCAGCTGTATGCTGGGCTGCATCACAAGAAGCATGACCAGCAGGTCCAGGGAGGTGATTCTGCCCCTCTACTCCGCTCTCATGAGACCCCACCTGCAGCACTGCGTCCAGCTCTGGGGCCCTCAGCATGAGAAGGACATGGACCTGTTGGAGCAAGTCCAGAGGAGAGCCACAAAGATGATCAGGGGGCTGGAGCACCTCTCCTATGAAGACAGCCTGAGAGAGTTGGGGTTGCTCAGCCTGGAGAAGAGAAGGCTCCGGGGAGACCTTAGAGCAGCCTCCCAGTACCTAAAGGGGCCTGCAGGGAAGCTGGAGAGGGACTTTGTACAAGGGCAGGTAGTGATAGGACGAGGGGTGATGGCTTTGAACTGAAACGGGAGAATTAGATGGGATGTAAGGAAGAAGTTCTTCACTGTGAGGGTGGTGAGGCACTGGAAGAGGTTGCCCAGAGAGGCTGTGGCTGCCCCATCCCTGGCAGTGTTCAAGGCCAGGCTGGATGGGGCTTTGAGCAACCTGGTCTGGTGGAAGGTGTCCTGCCCCATGGCAGGGGGGTTGGAACTAGATGATCTTTAAGGCCCTTTCCAACCCAAACCATTCTGTGATTCTATGAATACAATTAAAGATCAGGGGGAGGTGGGGAAGCGAAATTAAAGAAAAAAAAAGTAATGGTTTGCTTCCCATGATTATATATAAACTTAGCATAAACTAAGCGAGGTGAAGCATTTCAAGTTAATTACTGAGAAATTAAAGAAAAGCCTAAACTTCACTTTTCTTCAAGGCAGGTCCTTTCCCTCATTACTTTGATTTGGTTGTCAGCATCATCGGCTCCCATGAACCAGTTCACAGGCTTCTCCTGGGATCTCTTGCTGGACCACTGTGACCAGGCTGCTTTGCTAGTTTTGGGAGTGCTTCTGCACCTCCTGGACACAGTCCAGGACTGTCATTCAAGTCAGTCACCCCACTCCCCGTTTCTTCAGTTATCTGATGTTAAAGGAAGCGTTAAAGAACTTCCCACTGTATGCTCCGAATGAGACACTGCAGCTATAAAGATTACTGAAAATGATTCCTACTGACCTTTCAGATGCTTGGTGACTGCTCTGGTAAATAGATTTTCACTATTCTTTGTCTCATTTTCCTAGCTGAGACTATCATTGAAAAGAATTAACATTTTCTTCAAAATCCATTCCCACTCTACTGTTACAAATTATGAGATCAGGACAGTGGCTTAAACTCCCTTTTCCCTATTTACTGTTAGTTAAGTTTTGGAGTTTTAAAATATTTCCTTATTTCTGCTAGATCAACAGATGCCATACCATCATTGTACTGATTTCCCACTCTCTCTCACTGCCTAATAAGGACAGCAACACAATCTGCTTTAATGCCTTTGCCCGTTTGTCCTTTGCCTGGTGCTTCAGCGAGTAATTTCTCTGATGCTCTTTCTCTGAGCTACCGTCCTCTGCAGTATTCCTTGGAGCTGAAGCATCTCATTTCATTTGGTGTCTCCAGATAGCTGGAGCTTTCTTCTCCCCCCTCAACCATCTCCTTTGCACAAACTGTTTTCTGTGTTATCCTAGTCCTAACTTTCTAATCGTACATGTGTTGGTAGTATTTTATATTTAAAATGGTGATATGCTGGGTTGCTTGAATGCCTGTGTCTCTACAGAGCACAGCTGGGTGAAAAGCATGCCCACCTTGGAGCCTGCTGAGGTTCCTTTTGTATCTCCATATTATCTTCAGGTCACCAGCAGCACTGCAGCAGCTTTACGTTTCTATTGGTACTGGAAACTTTAAAACAGATTACTCGCTGCAAGAATGACTTCCATCTGGTTGCTTAACTTGTATTTTGCTGCAAAGCTAGTGGAAGGGTCTCCAGCTAGATGTGCATGAATGATAAACCTGATACAGTTTACCCACAGTTACTTTATGTATCTACCATTGAGCTCAGGTGATTTAAGAAAATCATCCTTCCCTTAAATAGTAGAATGGAGCAACAAGCAATGTCTTACTCTAATGTTTCTCTTGCTGTTTGTGTGTGATAGAATCAGCTGAGCACTCTTAGGGAAAAAACAGTCGCTGATAAAGAGAGCAGATTGTTTGAATACTAGCAGAGCAACTGCCATATATATACCTACACATTTTTAAAATGTGATGATTGCCAGTAGTATAATACATTTGGGTTGGGTATTTTCCTGCCAACCTAATCTCCAGTATTAGACAATATTACTGTGATTTTTCACCAATACTGTTAGAAAACAATTGTCTCAGTGCTGCAATTGACTTACTCTCAGTTTAATACGTGACCATCTTTTTTACATCACGAAGTCTTTTGTTTGAAAACAAAAGGCAAAATCGTATTCCAGATAATTACTCACTTTTTGTGATATACATGCAAAAACATCTCTATCTACAAAGTCTCATGCCATCATAGGATCTGCATATATTCATTTTCTAGCATTTATTTACAGTGTTTAAGCTTCTAAGTGATCAGATGAGACAGTTGTCATTTAAAGGCTGAAGCAGACTCAGTTTCTACTCAGTTCTTCTTCTAGAGTACACTTACAGAAAGTAGAATTTGTGCTACGTTTCTCCAGTATTTACAAAAATTGACAGTGGTACGTGTTGTGCTTTGCGCCACCGACACAAGTCAACTGAAATTGTCTAAATACTGAGATAAATGAGGATTAAGAGAAGACAGCCTGATGCTATGTTAGCTCCAGCAGCCTCGTGCAGAGGACAGCTAACAAGAGCCTAGAGAGACAAACCAGACCTTTTTTTGCATTTCACCAAGTTGTTGGCTATATAACCTGATGCAAAGGGACTAAACTACAGCAATTTTTAGTTTTATGGATTCTATATGTAAAATACACGTACGCAATTTATACATACCTTAAAATATCTACTTCTAATTAGTTGCTTAGGATCCTTCTATAGTCAATGGAAAGAGGACAGCACTGTCAGGGAATAATTTATCCTACCCTAAGTAAGTGTCTTAAGTTTCCTTTTATGAATCACCCTGGGGATATGCCTTTACTCTGTTAGCCACAGAGAGAGAGACAATTAGCTTAAACTAGAAGATGAATTTTTGAATGTTGAAAGTTATGTGAGGTGAATCCTTTGCTTTTTTGATATGGGAAGAGAACATTATTTTTCACCTCATATTGGTTAGCTGACCTTATTTTCATGTTGGTGTTCATTCTGTCACTAAAAAAAAAAAGGAATATTGCTTCCTCTCTCTCATGTGGTATTTGCTTCTCATCTATTATTGCACCTGCCTCTTTGTCCCCCTTGTTGTATTTACCTGTTTATTTGTAATGAATTCTGCAGAGGCTTACTAGATAGGATGCCACTATAATGTAGCATTTCCTAAATGCTGAAAACAACTCATAAGGAGAAAATTGTGTGGATCGTTTAATTACCTTTTGAATTGTGTCGTTAGCAAAGCAAGCCTTAATACCAATACTGGTTAAAGTAGCTAAATAAGTTGTTTCTGTCTGGCCACCAGCTTAAATATTTTAACACCCATACTCTGGAAAAAAAGAAAATGCTTAACAACATCTTCATTAAATAAGGACTTGAAAGACCCAGCATTGGTATAGGATAGAATGTTAGTTTAAAACCAATCTAGTAATTAACATAATGAAGAAATTACATGACTTCTAGAAGGCTTGGACTGCTAAGCAGTGTGTTGTGACGGGTCTTTGAAAGATACAGTATTCTATGGGAGTTGTAAGCTTAGTTATAACACTTTATAAAGAAAGAGCATGTATCTTTCTCTGCAGCTGCAATAAACCACAGCCATGACCGACAGATGAGGAAAGAAACCAATGTCCTTTACATGTACAACAACAAAAGGTCTCTCTCATTCTTCAGATGCAAAGTTGGTACTGTTTTTTAAATATAATTTCTCACAAGCAGAAAGGTGAGATCTCAGATTTCAGATGGCAAAAGACAAGTTGTGCAGAGATCAACCTTTCTTTGTGCCATACTTTTTATTGGGATACTGAAAGATATTTACGGTTAATACTGGTAGTTTTATCTTTCCAACTCAAAGTCATCTTTTTCTTTTCTTGTGGTTCTTGGCAAGGCAGCTGGCATTTCTGCTAGAAGGACTTCACTTGGACACTCAGGTTTTGGCATCTCCTTGGTCTTATGCTTACCTTGATAAGAAGCTTCACAGGGTGATACTCTGTTCACACAGACTGATAGTTCACAGGATGCAGCAACATAACAAGGCAGGTTGTGATAAATTATTAATATGGATCCTTCCTTTCCCATGCTTGGCCAGAAACTCACTATGTATAAATTTCCCTATAAAAAGCAGCCAGTGGTAGAATAAGGTAGTGATGGACGAATAGTTCCGGGTGATGTAGCCAAAGACAAAAGCAGGTAAGGAGAGATACCCACTCCTGAATTGCACACTGTTGAATTTACCTACTTTGCACTGCCTTGGCTAGAATGCCAAACAGGTCACATTACTGACTTCTTCACTTGCCCATAAACCACAGACTTAAGTTTGCAAATAGATGATCACTATTTGCTTTTAGGACAGTGTGTATCTCGAGATGAACAGCAAGCTTTTTTCCTTTCTTTTTTGTTCTTTTAAAAAACTCTGATCTCTTCATACGTTGCCAGTGCTTTTGCAACACTACTAACAAACACACAGCTTAGAGAAATGGTATTAAGAGGTATGCCTTTATTTCCTAGCTGCAGTTACCTGTCAGCAAATATTTGATGGCCATTCCAGAGGTCACTCTCTAACTCAGTTTTTTCCCCAAATCATTTCAAGTTAAATGCATTATTCACATTAATAATGTTACTAAATTGTGCATTTCAGCATTGCCCTTCCTAAATTGCTTTTGACTTTGCAAAGCTTTCTTCTGCAATTCATTTTATTGAAATGTTTATAGTGGTAATTGAATTTAAGCCTTGAAATTAAATAAGGCAGCATAAAATCTTGGTTTATTTTGCCTTTTCAGTGCTGTATTTAGGCTGTATTTTATCATTTAGGTAGCGAAGTCTAGAGCCTTGGTAGAATCATTGATTTTACTCTGGCCAAATACAAAGAGATTGTTAGAAGGACAGGTAGAGTACAGAAGCTCTTTGTTGCAAGGTGTGCAGGAAATAGGCAACAAATAGATACAGCATGATTATTTCCTGCAATAAACTTTTGTATGATGACACCTTCATGAACAGGTACAAAGGAAAGACTCCATCTGAACTGTAAATTAGCTATGGGTAAGAATTTATAGGAGAAAAAATCTTTCATCGCACAAAGTCCTACTCTATTCAGTGAATTACATTCCCTACTCTCTCAGTTAAGTCTTTGGTAAAAAATGACGGGTTAACTCAGTGTTCCAGCGCCTATCTTTGAAACGTAACAAATTCATCATCACTAACAAAAATTACCTGAGAAGTTTCCATAAACAGTTGAATCATGTCTAGCTCTAAAACATTGCAAGAGAGTACTGTCAGTTCCCTTACTGACTTGTAGTTTTTCTCTGTGTATCATTCCCCTGCAGATGAAAGTTAAATTGAATAATGACCCATTTCCTATTACAATAACAGGTTTTGATCTTGTTGTAAAAAATCTGGGAGCGTAAGCAAAAACTCCCTGGTTGCTCTGAATTTTGATGTACATAGGACTTGAGTCTGAAATATTTTTTGTTACTATGCATTTACAGTGGAAATTTTGCTCTTACTTGATGCCAATAGCATCACCTTCTGAAAATGGCATGCATTAAATTTTAATGGAAAGATTCTAGCTTTTCACTGTTTTAAATTCCTGCCTGTTTAACTAGCTATCCTTTCCAGTGATTTGAAATAAAGTTCTGTCTCTATTTCTGCATCAAAAACGTATTTTCCTTGCCCTCTCTTAAAATAACAAAATGGCTACAAAATTGGCTGGGTAGGAATACAGAAATAAAGGGTGCAAACGTGTTTCTTATTCATGCCTTCTTCCATGGCAGTGTTTCAAAATAGCATCCACTTTTTCCTAATAAAGCCATTCATTGTTTTCGTAGCTACGTCTGCATTAGTTTTAGACTCAGCCACAATTGGACACAGTTGTTGCCCCACAATACTTTCAGTCTCGACAAGAAAAAAGGATGACAAAGAAAATACAGATGACAGAGAGAAATGAAGTGACCTTGACAAGGGCAAGTATCTTTAAGTAGCAAAAAATACCTGATGTACAAACAGATGAGACAAAAGCCAATGCAGGATGAAAGCGAAAGAATAGAGTGGAACTGAGTGTAGTTCTCTTTTCTGATAGCTTGATGCTTTATTAACTGGACTGTGCTGTTTTTATTAGCCTTGTGTGTTTGATCCCAAATGTTACTTCTTGACTAAGCAAGACATTTATATTTTCTTCATGTGTCTGTCAAGATCTTATGAGTAAAATATACAAAGGTCTTGGAAAGCTATTCTTCACTGAACAGGTCTCTTCTTAATTTTGTATTCATATGATTTTAGTCTTTATGCCACTTTAAAAACTCAGTGAAGCTGTATTATGAGATTCAGGTTGACTTCAGAACATGTTTGTTCAGAATGTGCTATTCATTTTCTTATTCTGTTCTGTACATAAAGTAGTTAAGAGACAGGTCAGTTCCTAGCTTGGCAAATGGTGAACAGAGATTGTCTCTTTTTTGCTAAGTAAATAATACATTTGAGACACAAACAAGTAGTGGTGGCAAAGGAGCCTCAAATTAACCTAAATTAGAAGGCAACAAACTACCTTGCAGCCTTCTTCAGAGGAGGGGAAAACGTGCTTAAGCAGGCTGATGTTTACCTAGCAGTAAGCAGAAAACTGAAACAGTCCTATCTCAGCATGCTAAAGCGTCACATGAAGAAGATACGGACATTTCTCTTACTGTTTCTGAATCTTAGCCTATTCATCGGTTTCATCATGTATTTTTCCCTAATAACATCCCACTCACAGTTTAGTGTTGGTCTCAGCAGAATACTTAATAGCTTGGCTCTTTTGGTTTTGGTTTCCATGTTAACTCAGGTGTGTCTATATAGCAATGTATTGTGCAAGATCCTCTTTGCACTCTGCTTAATAACATTCATCCTGCTTGATCCTCAAGTAACGCAAGAGCAGTTTCCCTGTCAGAAAACATGACATAAGAGAAAAATCTTAGCAGAAAAGGTGAGAAAGAGAGAAAGAATTTAAAAGGGAAATCACAGTAGACACAAAAATACTGCAACTAAACAGTTCTTCAATTATCTGGGTCTTGTTCAAGAGCACCTTGAGACTTGTAATATAGAGTGTCAAAACAGGCTTTCATTGGAATTTCCTCACTGATTTGGGGCTTTTGTCTGTGTGTACATCTACTCACAGGAGCTGAGATTTACTCAACAGGCATAAAGATAGAAATAGAGGCAAATTTTCTCAGAATGGAGCCATGTTTTTAAGCTATAATTCATCTTTGACATCTGAACAGAGCTGAGAAGATATGTGAGTTGACAGTGCTTGTACTCACATTTGATAGCTTTCTCTAAAATAAGTCATATAATAGGTTATTTTAAAGGAATGCAGGCTTTAACATTTAGTCCTTGGGATTACAAAAACTTCCTGCCTAATTATGTCCTATACATAACCAAGTCTTAATTGCTTTTGTTGTTGGAGTGATCATCTTAGAAGCTGCATGTTTAATTAACCACAAGATATATTAATCCTATTTCAACCCAGCCTTTTTTTGTTGTATAATTAAGCAGAAAAATATTTTCACAATTAGAAGTTAATTCTATATATAGCTAGTAAAAGGAAAACACCTCTGTAAAAACACAGATCTGTTATTTCTAATGGCAAAAGTAAAAATATTTAGACCTGTTTTAATGGGTCATTTTGTTAAGAGGTAATGAGAATTATAACACAGCAATACTGTTTTCAGCTAAGAAGTATTACGAAGAAAACTATCAGAATGTTCTTTAAAGACCTTACTGCAGATGGTTAATGATCTCCCTTTGGCAACGTCAGAAATACTGCAAAGGCTTGATACAGTATTTATAAATATAGAAACAGACCCTCACTAATATTCTTTTATCTGAATTTCTTTTTATTGACTTGACTTTGAGATGTTCTTCAGTTTGTCTTATTTATACTTCAGTTACATTGAACTCTAATACTGCCACTGTATACCAAACATACAAATATTGTGGATTCAGTTTTGTGTTTTGCTACGTAATGCTGAGCATCCTGAACTTTTAGAAACCTCAATAGCACATTGGAGGAGGAGTGAGGACTTGCTTTTTTGGAGAGATACCAGACAGCTTCAGCTGATGTTGTTTCACGGAGCCAAAGAATAAAAGTAAAGAGATTTTTAGAGGGTGGTCTATGGACTCGCTGGCTAACGTACGTGGCAGTCTTGGGACTATAAAACTCAGTGATTAGCTGAATACGCAAAGCATAGATGCCACCAAACTCAATAAGGCCTCAGAGCACAGCAGTCACACCGTTGAGAGCAGCACACATGTTCACCACAGAAGAAAGCCACATCATTTTCAGCATCCCTCATTGACACTCAGCTTGTGAAGGTTCTTCATCCACTTCAACAGGATCTCTGGAAATACCATCATGTTCTTCCGCACATGAACATGTGTTGCATGCTAATACATGAACAGTGAACGGGGTGAAGTGCAGTCAAAGAATGTGGACATCACAACAGTGATGGATAGCACGTTAGGAGAATGTGAGTCAAATCCGAATGAGCTAATGGGAGTGACGGCCTGACCATCAGCGGAGAGGTGCCTGCTGACTCGCAAACGAACGTTCACTTTGCTCCTTAGACAAGCTTGCCTGTTTCATGCCCACAGATCCATCTCCACTGGGAGGATTGCTTTACTCAAAATAAACCTCAGAGAGGCTTTAAAACAGCTGTCAGTTTAGTTCTTAGTGGTTGACCGTTTTTCACAGCATCTGCCTCCAAACCATTTATTCTTTTCACTTCCCCCAAATGTACACTAATATAAATTGCAGGACCACAGTCGGATTTGCTTTGTGCTCCAAAATACATCAGAGGGGTTGTTTTTATTTGAGAGAGGCTTAGAAGTCTTGTTTTCCAAGGTTCACAGCAATAATTCATAGTCCTAGAAAGTCTTTTGATATTAAAAATTAAATCTCTCTTTTTATGAGAATTTAAGAGTTATTTGGGGGTTATTATCAGAGAGATTTAACATGGTTCCCTTTATTTTCTTTATTCCCCATCCAACTGTATGTAATTTTGTGTTGCTAAGGCAATCTGACTCTCTATATATAAGCAAAATATTTTTTTTTAATTCTAAGATCATTTCCCATTTAAAATATACATCATAAATAAAACACAAGAGAATGAAAGAAGGGTCTTTTGAGAATTTTGCATGTCTGAGTTTCTTTATATCTCTGCAGATGCACATGGGGAGTGTGCAATCTTTCTCCTTTTTCCACTATAATTTTTTAAATTTTCTAATTGCATTCCACTCTTCTGGTAAAATGTCATAAAATGTTACCTGGTTTTAGTTCTAATGAAACAGTAATAACACCCACTATCAGTAAGAAAGGATAGGCAGTGAAGGACCGCGGTGGTGTATTTTTTGACCCTCTGAAAAGTCAAACTTCAAATGGAATAATAGCATTCTCAGAAAAAATGGAGCAATTGGAAATAAATGTTGTCATGTTGAGTAACATCTAGCTCTGTGATTTAAAAAGGTCTGTCATCTATTATGGAAACTCACTTGGAAGGTGGAAGTTGTGGCTAATCAATTTACATTGCAATCCTCCCACATTGCATGAGCCTTTCCATTTCATTTTGACTGAAACAAGAACGGAATTCTGGGAATTAGATTTTATTTCTTGCATTGAAAGATATAAGCAAGTTAAACTTTAATGTACAAGAAAATAAATGAAAACATTAAAATTAATTATTCAAATTTAATCTGTTCCTCAGTTTTACAGAGAACTGTAAATCTCATTTTAGCATTGCACTTCAGCCATTTAGGCAACGTGGTCTTTAAAACTGGAATAGACTCTGTGAGAAGCTTTCTAGACAATTTGATAATCTGTCATTTTGCATTGTATCACCCCATTATTTCACAGATTAAAGGGAAAAGCGCAAAAAGAATCGCAATGCTATGATTCTAAAAAGGCGTTGTTTGTAAAATACAGATCTCTTCACTGAACTGCGCTTGCTTTTAGTCGTCATGTAGCAGCGATAAAAACAAAGGCAGACAGTTCCGTTATTTTGTTATATTAATTAGTTTATCACACCAGCTTTAGGAGCACATTGCCATAGGAGCTATTTGGGAGGATTGTTACAGCTCGGGAACTGCCGTTCACTAACCTCACAGTAAAGTAAAATTTTATTTTTTTTACAGAAAGGTTAATATCCAAGATAAAGAGTGTCTACTTGAAGCAGAAGTCAGCTAGTGTATGTTCAGATATGGGTGGCAGCATGCTGATCTTCACTCTTTGAGTTAGATTTAAGGGTCAATGTTACGATGTTTCAAAAATAAGTATCAGAAGTCTGATCCAGAATGTAGCAAAGTCGGTGTAAATGCTGGTATTTATTTCTATCTATTTTTGCCACGGTATGTAGGATAATGACTGGGAGTAAACAGCGTCGTGCACTGCAACCCCTAGTCATACACCTCTACCTTAGTAGAGCAGTCGCTCCTTTTCAGTGCAGGGTTCGTTGTCCATACCATCCTGTAAATGATTTCTAGCTCAGTTGCCTAAAGTACTCGACAGACATTTACCAGTTTGGTTTTGGGTTGTGGGTTTTTTGAACTTTGAGCCGAATCTTATAAGTCCTTTGTATGTAACATAACAGAAAAAAATCAGAGAAGAGTCTGGAAAAAGCAGGTTGGGAATGCAGTATGCAGTATTTTTCACAATCTAAGAATTAAGTGGTGTCACATGAGATTAGCAGGTGGCAGGTTTATACAAACAAAAGGAAACATATCCACATGAAGAGCTAGCACTGAGCTTGCTCTAGCAGTGGTAGTCCATACCATTAGCCACCTGTAGACTGTGAACTGAGGATTTAGGAATTCCATGCTTCCCACACCCCCTTTTCTTCTCTGTACTGCCCATAAGTGGATAATAAGATACTGCCTGTTGTGCCTGGATAAGGGAAGTATGTGTGACAAGAACTAGAAGACATCAACAGTGAGAGGCAGCTTTTAGGAGGTAGTTTTACACAGTGCATGAGGGACCAGACAAACTCTGACAGAGGATTTTGTGGCTGTGAGAAGCTGATTTGAATTCAAGGGGAGATTGGACATGAACTCACCCAGTTCTTGCAGAAGAAACCCATTAGAAATTGCTAAATAGAAAAAACACGTGAGGCTCAAGAAATGCCCTTATCTGAAAATTAATGGAGACTGCAGGTGTATTAGGCCAACATATAGGTATATATTTTGCCTTTTTTATCTACTTTTGGATAGCAATGGGCCCTCGGTTTGCACCAGTACAACTTGTCCTCTTCTGTCGGTCTTCTACAAAGACATTTACCATACAAGTGAAGGTGCCACAGTCAAGAAAAGGGAAAAATAAACCAAACATGAAGATTGGGACAGCATAATGATATTTCATTAAAATGGTATTCTTTTTTTTTTTTTCCCCCCAGATTTCTGTGTAATTCTATTATTAGGAGAACTGCTTTCAAAAATTCCTGTTTCATTTAGCTGGAAGTAAATGCTCAGTGCTTCAGGCCGAACACGGGGTACACATTTCTGTAGTCTAACAATCAAAATGGTTTTCTCCACTGAGCTTGCATAATCTGATTGACTCAAGAATAACATCAAAAGACTAATTTATGGATGCTACTCTAATTTTATAGAACTTTCAGGTTTATTTCTGCAGAATCATATCCTGCAACTGTTGCTGCAGTTTACAATAGGACTTTTCCTGTTATATAATTCTGTAAAAAGATCCTCTCAGTGTGATTTCTTAATGTCTCTTTAGCCAAATCTAAGCAAGTCAAGGGCACTCTATCTCTCTGGCCACTCTTAAAGGGAGGCCAAGAGCAATTACCGCTTTCCTGAGATACCTATCTGGGAGATACAGAACGAACGGCCCTCTGAAGGAGGCTGTTCTCTCCGTTGACTCTCCGTTCACTCTGCAGAGTTGACACGGGTAGCTTTGGTTAGGAGTTACCTTTCAGGAAAAAAGCAGTTAGTCAAGATTAAGTCTACCCCAGCTTGTCATTCAGTATTTTTAATTGAAGTCATTTTAATATATTTATCCAACTGATTTCATGTCAATATTATTAGGGTAATAACCTGAAACATATTCCTACGCAATAATTTCAGTGCTAAGAATGGTATTATGCCAGTGTGCTGTCCCCTCAAATTACCACATGCCTTTTCCAGTTAGCCCTCAGGAAATGGAGAAAACCTTGGGGGTTGGCAACCAGGTAAACCTGATTGTGTGGGCATATAGTATGAAGTATTTGGAATTTGGTTTTGGCAGATCTGCTGGTTTCATCCATATCACTGAACTGAAAAGGTCCCTCAGGCACTGACAGGTGGACAAGGAGGACTGCAGTAGAAAAGGGTGATAAATACCTGAGGTCTGCCAAGAGGCTTCCTTGTAAGTCCTCTACGTGTATATCTTTCTCTTTCGATTTTTATATATTTCATCTCAAGCACTGTGCTGTATTTTGCATTATATAGCTGAAATGCCTTCACCATAGAATGAATTACCTACCTAAACCATTAAGCAAGTAGCCAGGAGAAAACACATTTTATGTTATTATCTAATTGTTTTATTATCAATAGTTCTAAACTCTTAAATTACCATTATGTGTGGTAGTGTCAAGCGATCTTCACATTTTTGTTTCTCTTAAGTAAATTGCACGGAGGAGTTTACACTTCATAAAGGAATAGAAGAGCTATTGTATAAATGTACAAAAGATGGTTTTCCGCGGAAGAATTTTGAAGTGTTACTGATGGTCAGTGAAGTTTTAAAAGTACTAACAGTGGCTTTGATTTGTATAAATGACAGTATTTCTCAGCCTGGTTAAATAAATGACTGGAGAAAAGGCAAGATGCTAATAGTGAGCTATGTACAAAAAGCTTAATTTACTGCAACACCCAAATATGTTTGTGGCACATTGATGAGTAAGTAAGCAAGACATAGAACATAATTAGCTATGTCCACTATAAATGTTAGCAGGGAAGAAAACCCAGAGATTTACAATCTGATTGTGCGAGCCTGCATGACTTTCTTAGTAACAAAACACCATTATTAAATGCACCTGCTTTAACAGTACTTGTAAAATGTCATTTTCAGAACACACTATATAAGCAAAGATGACATGCAGAATTTAGTTTTGGATTACAAATATCACAGGAAACACAGCTGAGAGAATTTAGAAGCCTGAGCACAGTAACAGGTACTTAAGGGTAACTTCATGCAACAAGAGCTTCAGGTTTTTTTCTGAGAACTCATAGGAATCTCTTGCTCATACAGAAGCTGAAATATTTTTCACTCTGCCATGTTTCATTCTGATTGAGGTGAAAGCACTTTGTATTAGCTGAAGCTCGCAGTAACAAAAATGTGTGATTTAGGCTAAGATGTTAGGAGGAAACACTGAATGCTTGACACTCCATTATAACAATACCAGCTGCTGTAGTAGTTGTGGGGGAAGAAGAGGCAGTAGGAAATTGGTGTGGAAGTAAGAGCTTGTCCACCCAACAAAGAACAAGCAGGTGTTTATATATTGTCTGTTCTTGTCATCACTTGAGGAGGAGGAAATATCGCCTCCAAGACGTACTTTTTCTAGGTGTTTGCTGTAATTTTTCCCTGGGATGAAGGGTTTAATTTGTACAGTGGATCAATGGAAATTGCATGGATGCGGCAAATTAATATTTGAAGACCTGTTTAGATGCCCTCCTTTATAGTTTAATCTTTTCATCATATTTATTTTGTGTTAATTGTTGTACAAGTTTCCAAATTAGTACATATTTGTGCAAATATCCTTTTTTTCAGCTTTCAACAAATATAGGAATATTTGTAAAAATATTCAACCTTTCATAATAACATTATCAAAGCATTTGCATTTTATATTTACTGAGTTTTATACATACTTAACAATTATTACATTGTCCATCCCATATATTGAATAATGTCTAGCCGTGATTCAGCTTTCTTTTGTTTCAGTATATGTGCTCACAGGTCTCACCACAAGCAAGTTCCATGTGCTCTCCAGAGCATTTTAGGCAACTCTGTCTTTCTGAGAGCACCTGAGCCTGAAGAGGCTGTTGGCTGGAAATTCGGAATCATGCAGAATGACCTGGTGAGGTGCTTGGAGCTCTTGGCCAAAGTTGTGTTACCTACTTTTCGCCAGCTTTGCAGAGTGAAGTCTTTCCTAATTCTGGTCACAACCCCTCTGCAAGAAAATTTGCCTGCCTGCTTCCCTGGCTAGAGAATTGAATTACCAGGGTCTGAATTTCCTTTCAGAAGCTCCGAGGGACTCTGGCAGCTGCTGGCTTCCCCCGGGAATTAGGAACATGTTGCAAGACCTGATGAGCTGTTCTTGATTAGCTGCATCAGAAGGGGTGACGTGGTGACTGTTGTTTTTGCAGAATGCATCTAAAGCCTTACATGATGTTCAAATTCATTGATCTGATGCATCAGGTTAGATTGGATGGTACACTGCAGTCACGCACTGGTCACACTGCCAGAATAAAAATTAATCAGAATTACCCATCTGAGGGTGGGGAAGATGTCACTAATGATGCCTGTATTTCTTTTCAAATTCGTGGGGAGATTTTGCTCAATAGCTGTAATCCACACCTTTGCGCTTCCATCTACCATGCCAAATCTGTGGGATTTAGCAGGCGGATAAGGGTATCCTGAGGTGCCTATTGATTTTATCATGTAAGTGTGTCACTTTCAAGATAAAAAAGGGCAGAATCTTTTGAACATTTTACCAATGAAGAGTAACACAGGTGCCAGGCTCGTGTTAAAACTTAAGTCAGTCTTACTACAGGAAAATCCAATACTGCCTACCTACCTTGAAAATTAATTCATATTAAGATAACTAGGCTGCCTTGAAACAGCAGCGGCTCGAGTCATGTTGCCAACACCCCGCTATAATTTTCTTGTGGATGTTTCATCCCCTTAAAATAAACAAATGTTTGCATTTACACGTCTTTACCACCTGTCCTCTTGCCTCCTGTCCCTTCATCCATCTCAGTCACACCGGCATTTACTGCAGGCTCCTAATCGTCGCGTTTGTCAAAGCCTGCACGAGCGGCCGTGCTGGAAGCCATGAAAGGAGGTTGGCCATCTGCCGCCTTCTCTCCGTACGCCTCCGCATGTGGATGGCAACCCGATGCAGAGGCCACCACCTTGCTGCTGAACATCTCTTTTCTAGGCAGGTATCTGATGTTTCTGTGGCATCGATGCTCTTCTGCCGCAGTGCTTCCCAAGCCCTTTCCTGATGCATCATGAAGATCACGGACACCTACTTATTGAAAGCAGGGGGAGGTATTTCATTTTACTAAGAGCTGCTGTATTATTTTGGGGAGGTACAAGGTGTAGGGCATCGTAGTTTGGAAGCAGTGCTCAAGGCATCCATGGCGGTGGGGTCATTTATCGGTGATTGGTATTTATCACTGCAGCTAGCCAAGCAAGTCTGCAAGGTTTCAGCTCTTTTTGCGTTTATACAGTCACAAAGCAGCCAGATGCCAAGATTTCAAATCTGCCGTGCTACATACACTGTAAATATTCTGCACTGATATGCTTCTAACGCTCATACGTCAAAAGAGGAGCAAAATTATGAAACTAGAGAAGTCTGAGCATTCACTAATTCAACACAGGCAAGGGGGAAAAAGATTTGATTCTGAGACAATCAGTTTAATATCAGGGAAAATAATTACAGCATGTTACATCATAACTGATTTCTCTTTTACTGCACCTAAGTTTGTTACCTTAATGATCACATGCAGTTATATGTATTTAATCTCTGGTTATATTAACATATTTCTAATCTGTACTTAAGTGCAAGTGGGTGCTGTAATAATCAGATCTTTGCAGGACAGTTTATGCTGGTAAGCTTGTTACAAGTAACACACTGAGCAATAAGTCAAAAATACCAAATACCAATTTTTAAATACTTTCCTTTAAGTATACTGCTGGTTTTACTCCTCAGTGGGGAAAAAACCCACACAGTTTAATTTTTAACATAATTAAGCAGAATGCAACGTGCACAAAGAGGACTAGGCTTTTACATTGCTGCCTTTCATTGATAAAACTGTTTTGGATACAAATTATGAAGTAGATAGACAGTCTGACAAGAATACTCCTAACTGAGCAGCTGTGGGAGCTAAACCTTTATTTTGTGTCTCTCACTGGTGCTGTAGCTGCTGCAACAGCTCCCAGCTATGTGTCGGACTGTAGCAGTGGAACAAGACATGTGCAAGGCTACTCTGTGTGCTTTTGGGAGCTGAGAGTAAGACGCAACATATTCCCCTTTGGAGCCCATCAAAACTACACTAATTTAAGATCACACCTGCAAAAAGCAGAAGAAGGTTCATGTCTCACTGTTCCTTGCATGAGCTTGCAGATAAGAGACAAACTATTTGCATATTTGATATGTGTACAGATTTGAAGTGCTGCTACTGGTTTTAGTTTGCTATGGGTGAAAGAATAATTTCTTAGGATGGTCTGGCAACACGTCAGCTAGGGTTGGACTGTCTACATAGCTGTGAATCTTGTTTGCATGCATGCAGAGACACCCTTAGCACAAATGGGGTATAATTCGGTAGAGCCTTTAATTATCAGCATTTAGAGAGAGAAAAATATGTCATATCCCTTCTGGTTGATTTGATATTCTGTTTAGAAAAGACTTAGCTGCTCCAGGAGTTTGTGCAGATAAAAATATATATTGCAGAGCTCTACATTAAATAGTACCTAAAAACACTTGCAAGTCCCATCTCATTTTAGTCCAGTGCTTTCTCCTCTAAAAGGTTAGTTCCGTATTTCTGCAGGATCATTACATTTCATCTGCTCTGTAGAACTAAGCCTAACTTCTCTGATATGCAGCCTGAGAAACTACGAAAACTATGAACAAATTAAATACAATTATTTGGTATACAGTACACTTCTTTGTGTCATAGTGGTAAATTTAAGACACGCGTGATGTGAGTTACGTGTAACAATGCACTTGTCAACAGGTTAAACGTATTTTCAGTGCCTGGTAAAGTTTTATGAAGTTTTTTTTCTCTTATTTCGGCCTAAATTATTTTTGTTGATTTGCAGAGAAGTAAGAGTGGATTGGATAATAAGGGTAAGTGCATGTAAACTGGTGCGGAAAGCAATGATAAAAGGCTATTCCTACAATATTCCAAAAATATTTGAGGGAGCACAGTAGTGTGTAACAAATAACATAACACTTGCATGCATCAGTGAGAACATAGTTGAGACAAGGTTTGCAGAGGAAATAGATATTCCTTATGTGGCCAACTGCTATATTTGCTATCATTAACAGCAAGATCATGTTCTTAATTTTATCGGTATCCCCTACTTCCAGAGAATACTGAATCTTTCCTGGTTGTAGCTAATGGGCCAGCACAGGATTAGGTGTATCCTGTTGCTCTTAGATTTGCTCTGAAGGACTTCCACAGGCCAAAAATGAAAACAACTGAGAAAATGGGAAAATGGACCTGCACTGACAGGTAATTGTTGGTTTCTAATAACATTGAACCGTAAACTCGTAGACTAGTTTGAGCTTGTCAGGTAAGGTGCCAGCTGTCTGCTTGCTACCTGTGCTGTCACCACGGGTGCTCGGAGGTAGAAGCTGTCATCACAAATGTTCTCCAGAAGGTGCTTTCCACAGTGACACTCTAAGGCTCAGTTATTTATCCCAGTACGGGTAAGTACTGGAACATGAAAAGGGCTTGTGCCTGTGCAAAGTATTTACTCCTCTGTGATTCCGTGTTTTGCTTAGACCAAGCACCAGCAGCTGTTTTAAACCTTCTAAATGCAACGGCATTGTTTTCTGATAGCGCATGGCTATGGCATCCAGAGCCTACAGAAGGAAACATTAAATGTAGACTAAATAAAAATAATGTAAATATGTGGGTTTAATATTCATATAGCTTTGGTGAAAAATATTAGGGACCTAATATCATCCATGTCATTGGCACCATAATGAAAATGAAACTTCCTGAAGCTATGTACGTGAGCTCTTGGGTACAACTGCCCCAGGTACAACAGCCACACAATGTTGCAGAATTTTATTCCCATTTTTTCATTAGATCCCCTACATTGTATCTCCCGGTCTTTGATTTCCTCTACTGCAAGAAATTCACTTTTTCTACTTGCTTTCAGCAATGTTTTTCTTTTTTAAATTTGCTCCTTCTTCCACATGTGCTTACACCTGATCACTGTTGAATTTATCATAAGTAAATTTATCTATCTATATACATGTGTATAGATATAAAAATTCCTATATATTTCTCTGGCATAGGGACACACAGTGCTATTATAAGGGTTAGTCTCAGTGGAGAAAGAATTCAGAATTCAGAATTTTGATGGAAAACTGAATTAAGGAGTATGTTTGGGAGTATGCTTATGTAGCCCAAATAGCAACTTCACAGATCAGGAAATGTGAAAACTGTCAAGCAAAAATGCAATACAGTTTTGAATGTATGTAGCTGCGTATGTAAGTATATATGTGCGTGTGTATGTGTGCGTATACGTATATCAGTATTTCTATAATGGAAAAACACTCTTTGGCTACAAAGGACTTTCAGCATGCAAAAGAGAACTTGCCAAATGTATGCAAACACACTGAAAGAGTTGCCTTATTAAAAACCAAGGTCATCTTTCAAAACCTTGTACAAGAATTTCTTTTAGAGCTTTGAATAGGCCCTGCATGAGTCATTTGTGTAGCATCAGGAATGAATCGCGTTCTTTGCTGCCGCGCACATCTGTGATGTTTTGCCGTGCTCTGCTGAGCTACAGCCAGCACGAGTCTCCACAGGCTGCTCCTCCCACCTGCTGTCAAGAGCTGGTGCCATCTTACAACATTTCAAATAAAAGCTCTTTCAAAATCCTGCTGGTTTAAAGACTCCAGTTGGCTTCTGAGCAATCAAAATGCAGCCAGATTTCTGCTTGCAGAGAATTTCACTACCATCTCAGTCAATGAGGCTTTCATGAGCTATGTGAAGTCCCAAGAAAATGGAAGGGATTGATTGTGTGGGGGTTTTTTGTTTGCTTCCTAAATGGCCACCGCCCACTTCAAATGTGCATTATTTGGACAAGCAAATTAAAAGTGCTTTTCTTTAAGGTTCTCTTTTGCGGTTGAATGTGTACTCAAAAATAGAAGTAAAGAATGCAGAGAAGATAACTTTAAAAGCATGAGTGCTCCACTCAGATTTAGTCTCTAACCTTTATGCTCTTGTGCGCACGTATAATTGCAGACATACATATCAATTATCTCTTTCAAAACACAGTTCAAAATGTGCTGTCATCACAGGATCATCATCTCAACCTCAGAAATAAATTACTGAATATAGCTGATAATATCAGGGTTCGTACAACCTGATGGCGTTTATAATTCTGGGAATACTGGGAATTAAAATATTTGCATTTTCTTGTTGTTGCTGTTAATTTAGAAATTATTTGCTTCACCCACAGAGCTACAAGCAAAACCACTACTGTGAGCAAACTACCCACTTTATATTAAGAAAATCAATACTTTTTGTAGTCGATACGTTCTCTTTTTTTTTTTCCAGTCTTCCCTGTTGCTCCTGTTCAGGATGGACCATTTACCATGGAGAGTCACAAAGTACTTTCATATCAGGGTAACCCCTAAGCGTTTATGTGAAACCCCATGCCTTCTGGTCAGCAAGGTCCTTCTAAAATCAAAAGTACGTGTAGGAAAAGCTTCATCTGCCTCGTGTGTAGCTTTGCAATTTTAAAGGACTGAAATATCTAACCTCAGTAGTCTTGGGGGAAGATCTGCGGTTTTGGGCTGAGAACTCTGGCCTGTGATATAAGAAGGCCAAGTTCACTGAGTTAGTAATTTCTTGTGAACTCAGGTTCCCCAGTGCCTGTACCTGTGTGCAGTGCCTAGCACACGAGGTTTTCATTGAAGCTTATGGCGATAACCGCAATATTATATGAAAAGGAAGTTAATGAGGCCCTTTGCGGGTTTTGGGGCTGACACGAAGACACTGTTTAATCCCAGCTGAAATGTTAATCCCAGCTGAAATGCAATGCAGTGCTTGCTCCAAGCAGAGTATTGTCACCCACTTCCACAAAGCCTTTAAATCTGGTCCATTTACGTGGCATTTGGGAAAAGCACGACAGTTATATCCACTATGGGTATAACCTTAGGAGTGCCTTTTTAACCTCACCTTGGCAAGATATTTCTGCGAAGACTTGCTGGGAGTCAGTCAGTGAGGAAAAATACTTAAGATTCTGTTGCTCTAAAAAATATAAACTTTCTATTAATGCTTGCGGTTTTTAAAATACAGTTTTCTGTGAGAAAAATGAACATTCTTCAGTATTGTATTCAGTATTATCATAGCAAATTTGAAAATTATGTTCTTTCACTGAGTCATCTGATGAAAGCACAGTAATCTGTTGTTGCAAGTCAGTACACAAATTACTGCCAATTTGCATTATAGAGGTATATTTTCTGCTGCCTATAGTTAGGAGCAAATAGTTAGGAAACAGCCCACTCCATGGAACCACAATGCATGAGTGAGAAACATCTACTTACAGTCAGTGGAGAAAATCCGTAAACTGCATAATGGCAATTTTTCACTTGAATTCTTGATAGAAAACTCTACTTTAGCAGATAGTCTGCTGCAGTGATAAGCCAAAGACCTTTCAGTTTTGTCTGCCAGCCAATGTAATGCTCCGCTCTCTAGTAGAAGTTAATTTACATTAAGACATGTTTTTATCTAGATTTTTTCCTGGTACATGCAATTGGTAGATGTTCAAGTTTATTTCTCTGATTTTTACATTTAAAATTATTTTTTAACCACCAAAGTATGAAAGGGGATCTGTCACAACACCTCCCACATGCTTGAAGTTGACTGAAAAATTCTGGTTCCTCCAAGCCTTCCACAGAGGTGCAGATTCTTTGACAGTAAACACGGGATTTTAATAAATTAGGCTCATACCCACCTGACAGAGCAAGGGCTGTAGGAGCCACTTAAAAGATAGATCTTTGAGAAGGGAACACTTGGAACACAAGGGAAAAACAAAAAAAGCAAGAAATATCTGATGGACCTAGAAAGAAAACACATCACCCAGAGCTGAAAATATGTTATTTTCAGATTTCTTAATGCTGTGATTTCACCGACTTCTCTGTGTGTTGGTGCTCAAAACTTTTTAGTTAAGATTTTGTCTTCATTAATAATTGATCATCTCCTGTCTTTCTCTGGCAGAGCAGACTTCACCCCCTGTGGTATGTGTGCAGCCCTTTGTTAGCTGTAACAGATGTCAGTGGGGGTTGTGTGTGCATGTGCAAATGTAGAATTCTGCAAACGTTCTGCTTCAGATTTTACTTTCTTTGGGATCCAGCCGTGTTTATTACAGAAAGTAGTTATGGTTTTGAGAAGACTGTGTTTGCTTTTCCAGCCATAGCTATACATTTCTTTTTTTTCCTATCTTTGGCTCAAAAACCAGTTGTTTTCTTCTTTTTCAAAAATGTTAGTTGCAATTAGTTGTAGCCAAAGTACTCCTAGAGAATTTTGACACTCTTCATATATTGAAAAAATGACTCAAATGTTTTTACTAACCTGCAGTGTGAACATGAAATTACATTTGTTGTCATCTAAATCCTTAATATGTTAAGCATAGAAAGCAACAAGCATGATGTTTGGAACATATGTATAGTTATTTATACTGGAAATGGCAGTAATATTATTTAATACTTTTAACATATCTACAATGTGACTTGTGAGTGTCATCTCAAAGATATGGCCATTAACAAACATTGAGTTCATTCTAGCTCTTTCAGGAGGGCTTAGAGAGGCTTTACATGTAGGAACCTACTCTAGGTAGTGTTTAAGTTATAAAAAACATGCACATGTGGTTTGTTTATTGTTTTCTTCCGTGGGACTACTGTAGAGCATAACGAAGGATCAGTTGGAAGTGAGTGAAAAAAAAGGGTAGCAAAGACCAAGCAGGCTCAGAAAATCTGCGTGCGCCCTGCCAGAAGGTCCATTTCATCCAGTTTGACCCTTGAACGGTGTAAGTTCTGGTTACTGCCTGACCGTTGGTGTCCTCTGGGGATATCAAAAGAAGGGTTCTAGCTGCAGATCCCTTTCTGTAACCCTGGAAGTGGTTTGTCCAGTGTTCTTTGTGGGGAGCCATCAGTTTTGAAATTGTTTTCAGCCTCAGTCAGCTGGATCCTAGCTTTCTTAACCTTGTAAAAATTTTTTTTAGACCCTGTTGTAGTGTTGGATGAGAGGCTGAAATGGATATATTTATGTGCCAGCCTTCTGCCTTATGTTCTTTTTATGTTCTCACATGGGTTAGGGTACAAAAGTAGGAGTGTTTTAATTTTATAAACCT
>VYZV01032481.1:213271-228083 GCA_013401275.1 Pandion haliaetus | reverse complement strand
CCAGTTTAAAATCTGGGCTTGAACTGTTTGGAAGTTCATTTAATCCAAGTTCCTTGTTGAAAATTCCTATGATATTTCCCACTCAGTCGGTTTTTGTGGAACTTCCATCATGAAGGCTCTGGAGTAACGGATGGTAAAACAGGAATGGATGGTAAAAATGGTAAAAGTTAGTCAATTGTTACTTTTATCTGGAATGTGGAAGTCCATTCTCACGACCCTTCTTTTCCTTACCCGGATCAGAAACTGAACCTGGGCCAGGCAGNTGAACCTGGGCCAGGCAGACCTAATGGCCAAGATACCGATCAACTATTTCAAAAGCATATTTCTTCATCTTACATCTCTCAGGATGGTTTTTTTCCATTTCTGACAGTACAAAGCGATTTGTTTATTTTTTTAACTTTGGGGGAACAGGAAAATATTTTCCTGTTTAACTCCCGGCTTGGTCAACAATTTTAGCAAAGTGTTAATCCCTTAAATCAGTCATGCCTTGTGCTTTCCACACACTCTGCAGTACGTGCAGAGAGCCAAGTGGCGTTACAGGGTGTTTTGAAAGCCAAGAAAATACGTCTGTGTCAGATCAAAGGCAGAACTGAGTCCCAGGGTTGGGTATGTCCTGCCAGTAGCCTAGTCTTACTTTGACCCGAGGTCTATTTACAAAGCTCTATAATATGAGCTCCGGGGTGTCCTTTTGACTAAAACCAGATAATCTTTCTTAACGTCCTGGAGAATGAAGATTAATAGACCTTTTAATTGTATTCAAGCCCGTACATTACGAGATTATTGCCTTAGAAGTGCCAAGCCATTTAATTTAGTCTAAAAGGAAAAAGAAACTTGATTTCTTCTGTAAACCTGGAAAAAAATACTTCTCTAGCTAGAAAAGCCGAAGCCAATTCCTACATTGTAGTGCACCCACTCGGTGTATTTCTGCTGGTCATTAACAGTGTATCGCTGGAAACAAAAGCCTGTCCAGTCATTTTAGGCGGGAACGCACACACGCACACAGAGAAAAGTTTACTGTTGTTTTCAAAGTCTGGTCGCGCAGTTTTGACATTTTTAGTTTACAGCTACAGCAGCATAGCTGTATGACACAGGTTATGCATAATAATCCTGGCTGACAGATGGGCAAAGTAAGTCTTAAAAAGAATGGCTGAATGATGCCGTCTTGGCTGCTTTTCCTATGAAAGTAAGAGTCATGCACTCAGAGCTTTTAAATAAAAGGAAGAACTTTCAGCTTAACCCCCCCCTCCTTCACTAGGCAGATTTAACTTCGCTTACAGGCAGGTTTTCGTTACTATTTCAACAGTTAAGTAGGTATATTAATTATTAGTCACTTTGCAGTATCTTGTGTGCAAGCTTATCTTCGGTTTACTTGTTGATGTATAGCCCAGATACTCATAGATTATTGGGACAATTTTATGTACTGCAGAAAATATTTGCAACATTATTAATCACCTGAGAAGAACCGACCAGGTGAATAATGAACTTCCATATTACCATCATTATTTTTCATTTTAAAAATAAAATAAGCTGCTCATGCATAGGTGAGTCCATTTATGGTCCCAACATTTTTACAAAGATATTTATCAGGCCTCCAATAAAAGGTGTCGCATCATCTTCCCTACTGAAAACCAAGCAGAAGTTGCAGTAATTCATTTGTAGGGAAGGATGTTGCTTTCCCAGGCATTGCATCACCAGCCTTTGATTTCAGTTTCAAACCCCTAATGCACTGAAAACCTAAGACAAATGAAATCTGAGATACCTAGATTTCTCCTGACTGCAGTTCAAAACCTGACACTGTTTCAAAGTGCTGGTATAAAATGTTAACTTCCTCGCTCTTCACAATTCTGCTTATCAAGCGTCATTCTGAAATTTACAGTTAGAAAGACCACATTTTCTGCTTACATTCCAAGTTTTCTCCTCTCTCTTTTTGCCAGTACTTTGCTGCTGGTTTACCCACTCCAGCACCAGAGATTCCCTGCAATGGTCTTTAGCAGAAAGCTAAGGAATCTGCACTGGGACAGAAGGCAAAGCACTGGCACGCAGGAAATCTTACTGATAAATTTGCCTATCAACTTGAGATATATTTTAGTAAAATAAGGAGAGGTCACAGAAGTCCTAACTTGTTCCTCTCACAATCTGAAGAGAGTGGAGCATGCCCATGTAACATCTCAGGCTGATCTGTTCCTTATTCGTAGATTAGAGGAAAGACACACAGAAATGCAAATGGTCACGATTTTTCATAATTTTTTTATTACTTCGCTAGTTGTCCTTTTCTGTGTTTTATTTTCAACTTTAGTCATAGCCAAAAGCTTTTGATCAAAAGTTATCAGCATCATTATTGTTAGTACAGCAATAACTGCTTTAAATTACATCTTCCAGAAATTAGACTTCTGAAAGCGACTTCTTGTTATCATACAATTTGATGAAATTTTTGCTTTTAAAGGTACGTACAATGATGTAAAGTACTGAATGTAAATGAATTTTGGTTTTTTTTTTTTTCATTTCTGTATCTATTTCTAGCCATAACTAGGCGCTGGGATCAGCAAATTGTATTGCACAGTCACTGCTTGCACTAGTGTTTAGCTGAAGACCTTCACAGCAGGATAGCATAATACACTGTCAGTGTGTTGTATCATGAATTACTCATGATCATATTCATATTTTTTCTTCTTTTTTTTTTTTTAATGACTAAGTGTTGTTTTGTCCTTGGCTTTCCCACAAGAACTCCTATTGATTGGTCTAACACGGAATGGTATTACAGATTTTATCAACTCTTGAAGTGTACCAGTGCAGCTCAAAAGCTTCTTCTAACCACCAGATGTCTAAGCCTGCTTAATCACTAGAATTTAATGGACTATTTTAAAATCTCTTACAGTCATCAAGGACTGATAAGCTTCAAATATTCTACAGGAGATAGACAGACTATTGCTGTTTTATTAATGGTTTCTTGACTATTGGTGACCAATGCAATCAATTATGTCATCTCTATGAAAATCCTCTCATCACATTTATGGTAAAAATACTCCTGTACACACATGCAAAATATTCAATGTTAGGAGAAAAGGTTATCGACTTAATCATCTTTGATGTTATCATTCTGAAGTACTAAATTTTCTTTTACTTCAGACTATGTTCAGACCTGGACATACCTGGTACTGCCATTTCCCCTGAGGACGTGAATACTCCCCGATAAGTTGTGGGAGTGACCGACACCCACAGAAGTCATTCCAGTTTGCAGGATCAGTATGAAAACAGTATTATCTTGTGTGTGCTGCAGGCGGGATTTAACAGTGTGCCAACTGCTGACACAACCGCGGAACATCAACTGCCTTGAGTTCCCATAGGAAACGGGTAGCAACTCCCTTTGGTGCTTTTGAAAATCCAGATCCTAAGGCTAAACTTTGCTTTTTTCTTTTTTTTCTTTTTTTTTTTTTTTTACATTTTAGGTTTGAGATCTCAGTAAAAAGAGATTAGTCATGGTTTAGTAAAGTGTGGTTATAAAAAGTTTCTCTGTAAAAAATAGATACTGCTCTTAAAATGGCTATGCAGTTGATCATATACATCTGATTTGTCTGAATTTTTACTAAAATGCTGAAAAAATTCTGTAGTAAGTTGTGGTTTTTCTCCTTTTCTTGTAATACCTAGATAATAGTGATTACTAAGTACATAAATACTTTAATGGAGGATTCACATAGTCTGTACTCTTTAAGAAGTAGCTGCTACTTAAGGAGCTGCTCATGGAAATGGAGTGACCTGTGAGCATGTGTGTTTGTTTCACTTCACAAATTTCAGAATAATGGCCTGAGATGTATTTTTGGCAGTCCCTGGAGATTTCAAGCGACAGGTTGAAATCAGGTACTCATTTTTAAATTGTACTGGGGACAGCTGACGGTACATGGTATTCTTTCTAACTTGTTGCTTATGTGCAGGTGAGGCAGTCATAAAACGATTCAGAGGGAGTGTGCTTTTTAAGAAGAGGCAAATAAGAGTAAATAAGAAAATAAGAGTTGTATTTATTGTCTTAGCCTAGAGGACTACAGACATTAACAATATAGTGGCACAATGTTAAAATAATGTTAAAGGTCTAAGCGTAAAGTGAAAAAGAAGCAAGCAAAACAAACCCCACAGTTTTAAAGAAGAAAAAGAATGGCACTCCAATCTTATTTCATCTGAAAACAACCCTTCTCCACCTGAGTTCATGAGAAGTTTAATTGTAAACATACGCTAGCTAATATAGACCCAATTAAATGTAAATACATTTTATTTTATTTTATTCTAATTAGAAAGAATCAAAAGTCTGTATAGTGGAATATTGAACAAAATGCTCTGAAATGCTTCTTCCTATCAAATTATTATGGCTTCTTCTAGAACATTTCCTTTTGTCTCATAACTTATTTTCTTACTGTCTTTTTTTCAGGTTTTATTAATAAGTATTTGTCCTAATAGCATATATTTAAGTGATTATACTAAAAACACTCTGCTACGTATGATGCTGCAATAGAAATTAGGTTTCTCTACCAGAGTGTATGGTTGCTTGGTTGTTTTTTTCCTTCAAAGTTTTTAGATGAAATTAGGCATGATGGATTATAGTTGGGGTTTTTTTTTTTTTAATATGAGCCTTTGGAAAACAGCCTGAAATACTGAGCTTCATAGTTTACAAACAAGAAACGCTGCTGAAATATTGTTAGGACCATACAGATGTTGCATATCTGCAGCAAGTGTACTCTACCATCTCCAATTTTCCTTTTATCTCCAGTATTTGGGCATGGAGGAGAATGCTAAGCACCCACATCTGATGCAATAAGGTAAGGAGAGCTGCAGTTCTGCCTTTATGCTGTAGACACTGCAAGCCTGTCTCTCCTTTTCTTATGCTTGGCTACAGATAGCAACTATCCAAGTGTGCCAGCTTACCCTGGAAAAATCATGGGAGTCATGAGGTCTTAAATGAAGACTAAATAACCTTATCCAGACAGCTAAAGTGCGTTAAACTGTCTTGGTGGGATTCAGGTGCCCAACTATGAGTCTCTAACATTACCTTGAGTCTCTTAACATAACCTTAAGCATTCCAAAATATCTGAGACCTCTTTGCAACACCGCGTACGTGATAGGCAGATCTGCACCTTGGTGAAGTAGCAGCTGGAGACCACGCATGCCTTCTTCTTTCCATCTTTTAAGAGCAAGTACTGCCCCCACTTTGGCAGTGCTTCCCTCTTATTCTCACATGGGTTGGATCCAGGTTTCTTTCTTTTTGATCCCTGGTGCTTTTAGTCCAAGGGACTCTTTTATTTGCCAAACAGTGTAGGACTACCCAGAAATTCATCAGCATTATCTGGAAACAAGTGATAAAAAACCAGTCTACAAAAAGCACGAAGGTAAATAAAAGAAAACCTGGCAGAAAAATGACATCTCCAAAATTACAATAAAAACTGAGCAGAGGATTAGCTATACTTGGTGTAGAAACATAATATCTGTGTAAGGAGGTGACTAAAATGAACTTTTCTAATAATTATTAAAAAGCATTTTTGAATTAACCTTAACCCTCAGCAGTCGTCTTCCACCCCATCTTTCTCCTTTGCATCTTTGAATTGAAGCTGAGATTGTATGTCCTGAGATGAAGAGATGCACAGCTGAAGGTCAAGTAAGCCACTTGACCGTTGTCTTCATTGTGAAGTAGGACCCAGTCCCCCCTGGATTCTGAGGGTTCTTTCTTCTCCAGTGTAGATAAGGAGTGTGTTGTTTTTAAAGACCATCTTCGCTTTTCGTGCTTTGGTTCACATGATGGAGTATCCTCGCAGAGCATGAAATGGATTCCTTTCAGATGAAATTAAGCCAAAAGGCATGCCTCAAAATTTGGTCCAGACTAGCTGGAAATAAAAACCCTGCAGCATACGCTGGGGTGTAGACATCCTGTTCTCCGTATCAGCTGCTTTGCTTTACAGATCTGCACCCATTGCACTGTGCTGCTTGTCGGTATAAACGCTGCCTACCTGGCCTTGCTGGTTTCCCTGTCTCCAATACTTTGGGCAGCGTGGCTGGGTTTTGCTAGGTATCACAGAATCACAGAATGGTTGAGGTTGTAAGGGACCTCTGGGTGTCATCTGGTCCAACCCCCACAAATCAAGCAAGGCCACCCAGAGCCGGTTGACATGTATGGCCATCTAGATCCGTCTCCCCTGTTAACCTCTGAGGTGCTGGAAACTTCTGCAATTTGTATCTTCTTGAGGCTCGTCTTCTTCTAAACCAGAGTCACAGTGTGTGTTTCTGTTCCAGGAGAGACTACTTGAGCTGTGTGGTCCCTTGGCTTCCAGATGTGATCTCATGAAAGCTACCCACTTCTTCTCCTGAGTCCTGTCCTCATGTCGCTTATCATTCATATACTGTCCTGCCTCCTTAAAAGTCCCAGCAAATGCCTGGAACTTAATTTGCTTCCACCAAGTATGTAGGAGAGGGAAAAAGAGTGGGGAGAGGGTGTTCAGAAAGTTATGGTTGATATATCATGGCACATCTACTCCGCTTGTACTGAGCTGCCTGATATAACGGAGACCCATGTCAGTAGGTTGTGGTAAGCAATGCATCACAATAAGGACTGTCTTGAGTCCAGAAACAGTAGAGCTGTGCTCAAGCACAGTGCATGCGAATGCAGTTGTACTGCTGGCAGATCCAAACTAAATCCAAATGTCTAGAAGCGTCTCATCCTTGTGTTCCTGCTCTTGGGAGAAGTGAATGTTGCCAGGTAGAAGGTCTCTGCATCTGTAAGTTGCAGATCTCAAGGAGTTCAGCTGCAAAGGTGCCTACCTGAAGATTGGGCACATCTGCATAGTCAGATGCTAAGAGTTGAGGTTTATTAGCTCCGGACTACGCAGGGCAGGGGCAGAGCATGCATGTGACTGCTTTCTCCTGATCAACTGCACACTGACGCAGAGTTCATGCTGCACATCCGTGCAGTGGTTCATTAAAAATGTTTCATACTCAGGTGGATTTATCTTTGTGCTTTTCTTAAATTAATTCTCCTCCAAATCATACTGAAATCGTCTTTAACATCTGAAGCGAGGTGGGAAAAGGGAGTAGCTATAGCCCGAGAGAGTTCTTTCAGACACAAGATGTTAAACTGCTTTTTGATCAGCTGCATGTAGGAACGTACATTAAACTGTAAACCATGGTTCTTCTTGTAACCAGCTAATGATCCTATCAGTCGCAGACTAATTGCCTCTACCTTGTTCTAAATTCTGCTGCATTGAAAAAGCCAAAGTCACATTCTGATCCTGTTAATCACATTCAGCTTTGAAGAGTACATAGTGGTTGTGTGTTAATTCAACTTCTCTCCCTGGTAATTTGTTTGATTGCTTGTTACTTGCAGTCTGCACTAACTGAATAAATGTGTTCTGCATCCTGATGGGAAATTATGACTTTTGTTTGAGCTGTTTTGATGCAGATGTTTTGCCTAGAAATTGGTGTAAATTCTTCTCACCTGTCTTCTCTAAAGAACTTTCAATAGGAAGAAGGAAAAGCAAGGGTGTTAACCCTTTGTAGAAGGTAATAAAGCAACAGAATAAAAGCTATATTTCTTTAATGCTAGGTTAATAGCAATCTTTATTGCCTGAAGGCTTCTCATCAGCTTATGGATAAATAAGTAAATAAGATATTGAAGTATGAGAAGGAGATGCTGATGCTATATCCTTTTATTCTTTTCCTCCATCTCCAGTAATATGTATTGTCTGTATTGTCAAGACCTAGAACAGAGCCTGTCTATTCATTACTTTTTTTTAATTTTTTTAAATATAATACACACACACAAACACAAATATTCTACATAGTTCTATGTAAGTCTTTCAGAAAAAGACTGAACATATGCCAAATTACCTTTCAGCTTTCCACATCATTTTTCTGAACAAGAGTACAAGGCCACTGGATATGTCCTATAAGCACAAAACAATTGTTACTAGGACGTTTTTATTAACACTGGATCTATGTGATAATGAAGATTTATTGTGATTTTACCTTTGAAATCCTCTGAATCTTAATGAGTATTTTTTTCTCCCTGTTCTGAATTTCAATGAGAATTACTCTGAGTGTCATGGCCATGTTAAATATTTGTGAAATCCTTTTAGATTACTTTCAACATTTTAAAAATAAACAACTGATTTTATGGAGGCATTTTTTTCAAGTTAACAGGAAGGACATTAACTTTTAGTATAAGAAGCATTCTCTGCTAAAAAGAGGTTACGCTTGTAAAATGCTAATGTCAAAATTCTTTATAAAGAGAATCTAAAGTTGACTCTGAAATGTTTAGTTCAAATGCTGCCTGAAAGTGTGGACCAATTAGTGATGCCTTACCAGATCAGCCTTCTTGAAAAAAGAGACTATTCATTTAGACTCCAAAATATTTGGAAGCAAGGTCTGGAGACCTGGTGTTTATGAATTCATGAATGATTTATACTAACTAGCGGTGTTCATTTCCCAGAGGCCCGCTTAGGCTAGGGAAGCAAGCCCCCCTGCTGCTGTCTTTACAGAAGTCCCTTCAAGCAGTCCATGAGAGCATCCAAAGCGGACTCCTGCTCCGAGTGATCGTTGATTGAGTCCTTCTCTCTCTCTCCATTGACCAAAGAGAAAACAAAAAGTTTTGCCTCCCAAGGATACTTCCCTCATATTCTGGGGTGTTCCTCTGAGCAATATTGCTCCTGTCAGATGGCAATAAATTAGTTCATTCTGGTAGAACCAAATCTCTTAGACCGTCTGCGGACAATGACTACTGTTGTAGTATCTCAGTATTGAAGCTTTTAAGTTATTTCTTTTCTTAAAAGCATTTGCCACGCATTATTTGCTACCTGTCTTCAAATGTTGGGGCAGGAGTCTCCAGTATTACTTGTCTGATTGCTCTAAAGAGTAATTTTTCCTCTTCTTTTCTTATAAATGTGCTCTTACACTTTTCTGTGTTTTCTTCTTTATAGAGTCCAAACTGTAGTGTCCATCTTTCAAAGGCATCGGCTTGGACTAGCCGACTTCTCATGCTTGTTTATTTTTCCTTCTATTCTCATGATTAATTTCTTATGCTTTGTATCACATCTGTTCTGCTGTCTTGCCCCACATTCCAGTCAAAACCTAGTTTGCTCAGGGGGCCTCAGCTTTCCAACATCGCAAGACTGGATCTTCAGCTTTTAGTCAGCCAGAGATTCTTTTATTTCTTCACTTTCTCTTTTTAATTTTTTACTGTAAAAACATATCACTCATTGTCTCATGGAGTTCAGCGCTCCTTTCATTTTACTGTAATATTTTTACTACTAGTCTCTCTTGCCTGATTTAGCAGACAATATTAAAAATGCCGACTGCTTCACAGCCATTTATTGTTTGAAATAAATCTACCTTTTTTCTTTTTTTTACTGGCTTGCTGCATTGCTGGAGGACACAGAATGAAGCCTTAGTTTTACCTTCACGTTTCAAGAAAATGTCAATTTTGATAGGGAATTCAACTCCTCCATTCTTCCTCTAAAAATACATTATTGGGCCAATTTACTTCTGTTATTGTATTCTGCGTCTTGATCATTTTAATCCAAAGCATCTGGCCCGAATCTGTTATATTCAGTGTTGGGTTCTGGTTCAAAAGAACTGATCACAGATGTGCTGACCCACGCGAAAGCCACTTGAAAGCTTAGATTTTATTAGGCTTTAAGATTCCTGCCTTGCATTTTTAAAAGTCTTGTGCTAAGATTATTAAATAAAGAACTCAAGAAAAATCAAGGAATGAAAAAGTCAGAGCTTTAGAGGTAGAAAAAGAAATAAAGGCTTAAAGAGAGAAGAAAAGTTCAGCAGGAAAAGAAGTGTGATAGCAAATGTTTTAAAAGACTTAGTAAAGCACCGGCTCTCTTACTGCAAAGGAAATGGAAAGGCACTTGGGGAACCAACCTCCGGCATATTGTATTCTGATTATCAGGAGCACAGGGGAACACTTTGGCTACAATCTGCCGTGGTTTGGTGGCACCGCGTATGGCACCTAGCACAATGGAAAATGGTATGAGATTAGCCCTGCTGTGCCACTAGGTGGTATAAACAGCAAGTAACAAACAGAACAGAAAAGTAAGTTGACTAGGAGCTTGGAGAAGGAAAGTTACTGTCGATGGTGTCGGCATGCGGTAGGCACAGTTGGAAAGCAGGGCAAAGCCACCTCTTGGACTGGGTTCTCTCTCACCGTGCACTAAGGGGCTTGACAGCCCTGGGGTTTCGTGCCTGCATCCAAGAACTGTCTGCGAACAACGCGCGACACGCTGCACCGTTTTGCTTTGGCGCGGTGTAAAGTCAGACTGCAAACAGCAACTGTTCTAACTACCTTATCCTGTGTTCTGTTTCGGTTTTGATTAGGTTGACCTGCTTGTCCCTACAAAAATCACTGGCATAATTACCCAAGGAGCTAAAGATTTTGGTCACGTCCAATTTGTGGGGTCCTACAAGCTTGCTTACAGCAATGATGGGGAGCACTGGATCATATACCAAGACGAAAAACAAAAGAAGGATAAGGTAAAGCAAAGAGAAAATTGATATTTCGGTTGCATTTACGGAGGACTACATCTGTACTAACTCCAGTGCTGGAAGCTTGTAGATTATTGCATGCTGCCTGCTTTGTAGGGTGCCATATGCATAGGATCCCACAGACAAAAGTCAAGGTGAATAAAAAAAGAGTCATATAACACAATGACATTCACAGTGCAGTAATATCATACCTATCAGTGCGATGCACCAGATTGAACACTATTAAATATGGGACATAAAACTTTCCAGTACTCCATTTATTGGAATTATTTCTTTCTTTAACTCTAGAGGAGAAGGTATATAAATAGAGGTTTATTTGTATATTCAAAAACAGCGTCTCAGTGCATATTTTGATAAGTATGCACTATTTTCTGCGATTTTTTGTAAAGCAATCTTTAGTGTACCTCATTACTTAGCCATTTTGGATTGATTTTGGTTTTTTTCTGGGAATTGATCACTAGGGTTTCAAATACCCAATGGAAAGATTATTTTTTACTACACTATTAAATGAATATAAAGCATAAAAAGTTCCACAACTTCCTCTGCAAATGTTTAATGAGAGGCGTAGAGAAAGTGTAGTTTTGCTGATTGATTTACCTGGAAGCATTTAACTTTTCTCTAGTTATTTAGGATATTATTCATTATACCTTGCCTTTAAACTGTATAACACTTTTATACTGCAAATACCTGAATTCATAATATCATCTGTTAAGAAGGAGACTACAGCATATGCATTGCTTAAAGGAAATGTTAAGCAAGCTGACAAAATGTGAATTATTTATTAAATATCTTAGTGGGATTATGTCTGATTGAAACAGAAGATGTATTAATAAAAATACCAGATGGCTGATATGTGTGATAATGCATGTCTCAGATCTGGTGTTTTTAACATCTGTATTCAGGGTGATAAACGTTCCCACTTGTACTTATTTTTCTTAGAATAAACAAAAATTCTTCAGTGAAAAATTAATACCCTTTATATAAGTCAATTAAATTAATTTTCTGAAGTAAAGAGAAGTCTTTTGAAATGTATTGATATGTGTTGTATGAGTACAGGTAGATCTATTGCTGAGGGGTTAGACAACTGCATCTCTTAAATTTCACTAATTTTAAAGGATTAATCAAATGTACACCCATTTATTAGGAGAAGGTGTCCTAAATTACTGGATTAAATATGTACATAACTGTATGCGTGTGTCTGCATAGACATGTTATGTTTGTAAGATTATTATCCAAAGATGATACTGTAAAGTCCCACTCTTAAAAGCTAAATGGCAGTTCACTGTGGTTTTATCCGGCACTGAGATTTTTCCCCTTCAAATTCTAAAGGATTTTAGATACGGAAAACAAAATCAGTTGTTTTAGCCATCCAACTGAGAGGGTCCTGACAGCCATGATTATGGATGTGTCTAGTATAATTGGTTGTCAGATAAAAATTGGAAACAAACAACTCACCTTTCATAGACGTACCATAAATGCATTCAATATAAATGACAGATAGTCACTTCAGGACTTTGTACACATCCCATTTTAAACCCCTGGCATTTAAAAACAGAAGCAAAAGATCTCCTGTGAAAGAAATGTCTTCTCTAAGCCAAACTTCTGTTAGTGAACTGTTGCGTTCATTTTACTGAAAAAAGAGAACATGCGTTCAAGTCTCTGGCGAGAAACACAGTAACAGTCACAAGCAAATCTGAAAGAAAATGCAGTCTCACTTAACAGCACTTGTTTATAACATTTGCCAAGGCAATTAAATTCTTTTTGCTTTCATCATCAGCTGGATTGTTAATTGCTATCCACATATTCTGTTAGGAACAATGGAAAACTCTTAATCATTGTCTTATTACAACATCTCGCATCCCATATTAATTAACATACCTAAGAATGAAATAGATGCATATTATTATGATTCTTTAACAAATCAAGAGCAATTAAAAGCCGAATGTGATCAAATACACTTAGCTGGAAATTAGAAGTTATAACTTCTGAATTTAAATTTGTACTAAATAAACAAACAAAATCGCTTGATACAAGTCTAGACCTCAGTCTTTGATACATAAACATTAATCCAAAATATCTTTACTATTTTAAGATTTTTGTATATGGCAAATGTCTGGAAAAGTCAAAAGTCTGATGGCAAAGTCTGACATTCCAGAAATACTAGCTGTTGGTCAGTGAACTTGGCAAAACTTTACAGGAGGTAGGACTGGAAAGGATCTTGAGACAGCACCTAGACGTGTACCTCTTGACCTATGAAGAGACTATGCTTCTCTACTCCCATGCCCTCTGTGGTCTTCTCAGCAAAAACTGGGATTCAGCAACCCCCAAGTCCCTCCCTGCCATTTGAGGAATAGGTGCAAACAGTTCCTTGTTAGGACTAAGGCTTAATTCATCCACCTGTCCTTCACCTCAGATGTTGCTCATATCCTGCATCATTCTCCATCAGATTATTATTTCATATGTTCACAGAAACAACCAGTGATGAAAATTCTACAGTACAGGCAGTCTATTCGTGTTGAAATATCCTAAAATGTGGAAAGGTTGCTTATCCCCCTCCCTGCAACGCACCCACCTTGTCCTCAGAGGACACAAAAAACTGATTTTATCTTCATCTTTTCAGACAGTTTGTTTTGGCTGAAGTATGTTAACCTATTTCTTCTCGGTTGCTTCTTCGGGAAAAAAGAATCCTTGTTCTTTCAGTCTTTCCTCAAAGGATGTGTTTTCTCAACCTCAGGTCATTCTTTGCGTTCTGCTTGGACCAGCTCTTCTGAAGTGTTGTTTCCCAAACTTGTTGTAGTGTTGCAGGCTTTAGCACAGAACTACTGCCTGCTCCTACATTCTCCATATTGTACCTGTGACATTGATTATAACTTCTTAAGGTTTGCCTGCTACCCATCATTATTAAATCACACCATTGATCTTCTCTGCGTTTCTCCAATTTGCCCAAGACCACACTGAATTTTGATTCCACCTTTCAAAATGGGAAAACCTTGGCCACATCTGCACATTTAACAAGCAAATCTATTTCCGTCATCCATTTCATTACTGAGAATACATGAATTGCATTCAGGCAGCGCCACGGAGCGTCACCCAGAAAAAAAACCTTACGGTTTGATACAAAACCTTTCATCGTTGCTGCAGCTAGGTGGGTGTCGATGAGTGTGGTCTGATGGGATTTTCCCACTGGATGCGTATAGCACCAGAAATACTGGCCGCACTCTGGTCTGTGTGCAGTGGAACAAATATATAAATTAAATATAAGAACAGCTGAAGACAAATCGTTGCTGTCTCTCATCCAGGGGGAGCAAAAGAGAAAAAAGCATCATTGGTCCTGTCTGATAGTAACACCTTTGCACAGGATTGACAGGAATTTCCTTAGCTTCAGTTAAGATACAAGATTTGGCCCAAAATGCAAGAACACTATAGAAGAAACCATGTTTTCACAGCAAGGTGAAACTTTCATGAAATGTTTCTTCTGTCCCCTGGAGATATAGAAGGGAGATAAAAGACAGATACTGGCAACTAACAACAGCAGCAACCATAAATTATTCATAATTTACCCTCATTCATTCTATACATTAACTGAATATCTTGATTTCTTCTATGGAGGATAGAATATATAGATTTCTTACTTCCCCTGCGGGCGATTTACTTCTCCTATACTCATCCTGTGATCCCTGTACAGTCATCCAATAATTTAGGAGAAAGAGGATTCCAAAAACTTTCAGGGAAAGGAAGACAAGATAAATGAAAAATAACTACTTTTAAAGTCCTAACAAAATATGTCGTTTTACATTCTGGAGAAGTAAAGATAAAAAGAATGTCTCAGACACAGAAATTATGGAGGTATTTTTAGATCGGTAATAATGGTTTGCAGATGAATATTGTGACTTTACAAAGCATTAAAGGAAGAGCTGAGAGTTTAATCCTGTCTGGTGCTGAACACCTCACTCTTCAGCAGTTTATAGGATGAGTCCTAATGTACCAGCATATCTCAGTGAATTCCTGAAGCCATTCACTTCTGCCTGTGAAGTTACTCTACAAAGGAAAAAAAATATTGGTATCTTGTATTCACAAGTGCACTGTGTGCAGCCTGTATCTTTGATCAGCCTGCAACAAATTAGTTGTTTCAAACAGAAGGAAATACGGTGTTCGGTTTTCTTCTTTGCACCATTTCCAATGGAGAAGCTGTTCCACGAACAGTGGCTCCTGCGGCTCCTGTTTGGCTCCTGCTATTTTAACAGCCAGTCGTTTGAGTTCACATCTGTGCTTAACTTCTGTGAACGCAGAC
>VYZV01032481.1:177041-213246 GCA_013401275.1 Pandion haliaetus | reverse complement strand
AAAAGGTACGGGGGGGTGGGAGGGGGAAGCATGTCTGTAAAAAATGAAGCCTTTCCTCTCATTAATTTTCAATAGTTTGAATGAGTTGCCTGGAAAACGTGAAAGTTTTTCCTGTTGTCTTCAAGAAGCAAAATAAATTACATTGCAGGCTGGCAAGCAGGAAGAAGATATATTTTAGAAAAAGGACCAAAGCTAATAGCTATCTTGTTTTTCTCAACTAGAGGTCAGTAGCTCACTGTGCCTCCAAAGCTAAGGACATCCAAACCAAATTTGGCCTTTTTTTTTTTTTTTTTTTTTTCAATTTTTTTAACGGTAGGCTGTAGTTGGACTTCAGAGGGTATTCCTNGCGGTAGATAACTCAAGGCCAGCTGCAGTGTCGAATGGCATTTTGGAGGCTGGTTTTTTTTTTAAATGCGAGAACATCTGAAAGTAGCCTAAAGCAGTCTAGCAGTCTGCAGCACTCTCAGCCTTTATTAGGCATCAGCAGCGCAATTCACTGGAGGTAGACAAAGTCCAGTATGCAAAAGAGCACTGGATTTGTACACAAAATGATGAACTAGTTACAAGTTATATGCTTTGTATGTCTAGTTAATTGCCATAGCAATGGAAGACAGGAACCCACTTACAAATGAAAAGTTAGATCATGTCAGGTTAAAAATCTTTCAGCTATATTTGCTAATGGTTTTTCTGTATGGTGTTTAATTATTCTAATACCTGGTTTACACTGATAGATTCGATTCCTACATATAATCTACGTACTTGGCACAGGTAAAGAACACTTTTTTTAGTAATATTTTTATATTCTTATTTAATACTATTATTTAAAATAATATTTTTAATCTAACAGTATTTTTTTTTCTGCACTGGTTTAAATTATGAGTGACTTCTATTACTTTCAGCTGAGTTAATGCGATTTCTCTCAGATGAAGATCTAGCTATACTCATTCTAGGTTGTGCCTCCAGGACACGTATATCTCTCCCTTGTACCACACTAGGAGCTGAAGGGAGACAACATGCTCATATTAACAGTCTCTATCTTGAATTTCTATAAGCATTTCTGGAGGGAGCTTGATCTTCAACTTTTTGCTTGGCTTTGAACCTTCTATCACAAAGCACTTATAAACTATGTTCAGTGGAGTAAATCCCCATTTTAGTAGCATCAGTAGGTAGATCAAGTGGAAAAAATAACGAGTGTGATAGTGTGTTTCACAAGTTTAAAAGTTTTATCTGCCTTTTATCTATTCTGAACTTGAAGAAACAATAAAGGTCATGTAACACATATTCTTATTCGGGTATCACAGAGAGGGAGAAGACAGTCCTTCATCTGGCACTGGACTCTTTTGCGTAGCTACCCATCGCATGCCAGTCAACTGCTGACTCCTTAGCCAGTCCTAGGAAAAGTGCTCAGTGAAGAAGAAAGGAAAATGGCTAAGATCAGAGTGGGAAAGTTAGACCCAGAGACTTTATGTATACCAACTGAAAAGAAAGAATGTCTTTTTTCTCCTCTTAATCACTCCAAAAACACATGTGCACGTGTGCGCACACACATGTGTCTACATATGTATATTAAAAAAAACCCTCCCCAGTCTTTTATAGTGGAATGTATCTTCCAAGGGATGGAGTATGCCTGTAAACAGTACCTCTACTTCTGGTGAGAAATCAAGACATCTTTTACCTAGTGTTGTTCACTTGTAACTCTTCATGGTGAAAACGTTACTCCACCAAAGAGCAAAAAACTTCAAAGCAAATAAACGGGCTGTTCATATCTGCACATTCTCTCTCTTGCTTGAGCAAGTCTTCTTCAGTGAATAGCAATAAAGAAATAAAATGTTTCCCAAATAAAAGAATATGGCTGTCAAAAAATACTTTTCATACAGGTTTTTTTGGATTTTAAATGAACTGCGCCCCTTTTATTTGTCCAAAGACTGAGATGTTCTGCGCTCAAGCAAACTCCAAACAGAAGCCAGGTCTAGCTATACTTCTAAAATAATCTGTCTCTACTATGAGCAGGATTAACTGATCCATGAAATGACATGTTTAAAGTGTTCTGCTCAGAATAAAAAATATGGTTAAGGTACAGCAGACGATAGAGTGACTTCACCATCTGAGGCTTGACTATTCAAGTCTCAGCTCTCAGCCATTATCATAAATAGCAGGAACCAATAATGCTATGGCCAGTGCAGACTTTTTGTGTAATTTAAGTTTCTGCGAGGCATGAGATCCAGAAAGATTCTCTGTGGAGCATCACACTCCCTGAATTTTCATCCTCCACGCACATTGACACATCACCACAAACAATCTTACCCGCTGCAGCCACCTATTAATGAGTCCTGTGGATGTGCCCTAAAACCTGGTTTCCAGCTCCGTGTTTGGAGCAAAGCAATCATCAGTTGTAATAAATTCCACTTTTCCCAAGCTTCTGTTCTTCAGGTATTTCTTCTAAATTATTCTGTCATAAAACGTACAACAGTTTTCTTTTTAAAATATGAATCAGCTTACATTGTCGTTAGTCGGATTTGCTGCTTATGCCATAAAAGACTTAGTTCTGTTGAAAAATCTCAGTGAACATTTGAAGGCAAGACATCCAAATTGCTTGTTGGGCACAATTATAAAGAAGACTTGTTTACATTTCAGAAATCTTGTTGGCAGAAAGTATCAGTACATATTTTCCAGGTTCTCATTCTCTTTTGCATGAACTGATCAAAAATTAAGTTATCATATTTAAAAGTACAACAGCATGCATTTTCTGCTTTTTTATTTTAATAGCAGCTGTAAGAGACTAAGCTACAGGGGAGCTACGCATATGTGTGCGGGGCGTGTATATGTAAACTTGCTGAAGCTGCTGAGTAGATGTTTTAGCAAGTTACACCTTTTAAGTAAGCAGACTGACGTAGATAATATCCACTGTAAAATCTTTAACGTTCTGCAACAGGATTGTCAACAAGCAGGAGCTTCGGGCCGCTTTTCCCAACAGAGGCACCTTGTAACGTGGGAGCCACTGGGCTGGGGGAGGCTGAAGCTCTGTCCAAGGGAGGGAGCATCCTGTAGCAGGTGACTAGAGAATTAAAAACGTAGGGCTGTTACTCTTCCCTAGTGTACTTTCCCAGCCTCCGGCTCTCTTCTGTCTGTATCTTTAATAGCCCCTGCTGGTTTTGTCCCTAACAATTTATCTGATCTTTAATGGTATTTAAAGGCGTGGAAACTGTGGCACAGTTTAATTATGTGTTGTACGGGGAACCATGACCTTTAGGCGGCTCAGGACAAACCTGCTGTCATTCCTTGTTTCCTCGTGGCTCTGGCAAGGGGACAGCGCAGTATCGCCAGCTATTGATTTTTTTCCATGCCACTTATGATTTTATAGACATCTATCATATCTCCTTTCAGGCTGAAGAGACTTAGTCCGTTTAATAATTTGCAAAAGGATGTTCTTCCATGGTTGTGGCCATGTTGCTGCTTCAATCTGTATATTTGCTGTTCGAGATGAGGCAGGACCAGAGCTGCACCCACCCGGACCTCAAAATGAAGATGTGCACTGGCTTTATGCACTGACACATTAACAACTTACACTCTGCTCTTTATTCCTTGAGTACTAATCAGCTCGGATTTTATTGTCATTGCGCATTCTTTTCATCTGAAAAATTACATAGAGCTATGTATTATAACTCCAACATCAGCTTCTTGAGTGCTAATAAATCGTTAACAGTCTTCAGAGGTGTTGTATGCTGAAACAAACTTAGTGGAAACAAATGTGGGAGTCGATCATTTATGGTGTGAGCATACGGGCTCTTCAAGAGCATTTAATTGCTTAGGTGGTTCATTTAGTATTGACTGTCTGGGCATAAAGGAACAAGTAATTAGAGAAAAATTACTTTTGGCTACAGACATAGTTTTATTGTACTGGTAAGTCAGATGTACAGTTTTTGTCCTTTGTCCTCCCCACTCTTTCCATGTTTTTTGACTTCATTAGTGAACTTCGGCTGAAGTAAAATGAAGAGTGAGAAAGAATATATTTTTCCCGTAAAAAATTTGCCATGCAACGACAGCAAAAAAATCCAGTAAATTGGCCCTTAGAATGTTATGTTTCATGCAGGTCACATTTGCAGATGCTGACAAAGCTTCCCTTGTTTTCTGATAAATTTGATTCCCTAGAATCTTCTGATCTAGCACATTTAGTTAATTTCTTGAAACTGGATCTTGAATTTTGAGGGAAGGTGAATTTCAGATTTGCATAAATTAGCCTCTGAAACAGATGAGTTTGACTTCATGTTCTAATAAAATCATGCATGAGTTAGAAATAAAATTTAATTCTTGTTTTCCCGCTCTAAGTAAATGATATAATCCCACCTTCTTCAGCTGTGTTTGTTGCATGGTTTGCATCACATAATTTTATTTGTTTTGCATAGCTGTATGTGGATCTGAGTGCTGGGGCTGTAGCTAGGTTCTTCTGGTAAACAACATTTTTTGTTCTAAGCCTTCGTTTAAATGTTATCTCTGAAATACGTCTTCCATAGGGAAAATAAAATTGAAAGTAAAAGAATTTTCCAGTAGTTCTGCGGTAAGAATTGTCTGCAGTCCTGCATTGCTTATCATCTGGCTTGGTAAAAAAAAAAAATCAACAGATATATTGCATGTATGCGCAAGAAATCAAATGGAAAAAAATTTACTTTTAAGCCTTCCTAGCTGCATATTGCGCATTGGGGAATGGCACTCTGTAATTTTAATAATGAGCTTGCTGCCTTTTATTCTATGCTACATTGCCACAAATGAAACCCAAATTCAGGCACAATCTTGTTAGCCCAAGCTCCAGCTGATTTATGTCATCAACACTGTACTTGGGCGACAAACAATTTTTCCTGTGGTAAATACATTTTTTTTCTTAGACTCAAAACACTGTTGTTTCTGCAGTCAGTCTGTCTGCAGTTTTACCCATCTATCTTAACTCCTAGAGGCTTTCATGCTCCCATCTCTGTGTTAGTGAGATGCCAGACGAGAAGGGAAATTTCTCACTTGTGAAAGAGCATCACTTGTGGGGGACACATGTTTTGTTCGAGATGCCAAAGTGATAGCACTTGAGAGGAGCTTTTGAAATTCAAAGAAAAGTGCAGCATAGAGACCAAAAAGTGAAGATTTTCATATAGTGCTTTGTAAACATGTCACGAAAGAACCACCTTAAGGGCTAAAGTAGTAGATCAGCCTCTTCTGAATTCAACCTCTGACATTTTTCTTAAGAACTTCTAGGAAACTTATCATTCTGCACTAATTCAGTCATATAAGCACTTCTTCAGGAGGTCCGTATTCTTTCTCTGCATGATGCAAACGAAACTCATTCATTTCCAGTGGAAAAGCCATCAAATTCAGTTTTTACAAATGAAAAGTGAATTGGCTGACATTTGAAGAGAATGAATATTTCCCATAAAAACTGAAAATATCTCCAGAGAATAATCTGAGCATTTTACCAAAAAGTGGTGCTGTGGCCTTTGAATTTAAATAGTGTCTGCCAGGGGAAAAATCCAGCGTTGTTTTAACACAGACAGAAGTCTGGGAACTCACTTATGTATCGCTTAAGCCATGCTAGTGGAAATAACATCATAACCTGCACTATACTGTGCTAGGATTTTTTAATTTGATCACAAACCGATGCCCTTAATTCATATGCTGCCTTTTGTTTGACAGAAGAAGATAGTATCCTTAATAATAACTACCTTTACAAGGGTTTATATGGTTGCATCCAAGCTGCATTCATGAGTTATACAATAAAAATTCTTCTTAACTTTAATTATTAATGTTATTTTGCTGAAAACAATAACAGGATTTCCTGGGATTAATTTGACATGGTGCAAATGCCAAGTAAAAAGACATTTAATTTTTTAAATGTTAATGATTTCTATGTAACATTTAGAGCAGGGCCCTGGGTGTGGGCAGAACAGCAGCTTAAGCTTTGACTTGAAGGCTAAACCTGCACCGGAGCTAAGTGTGCCACGCTCATACCCAGCTCCAAGGTCCCTGGCACGCAATGAAATCCCAAGGTCTTAGCAAAGGCAGGTGCTTTTTGCAGCGTCAGTTGGGTGCCCGGATGATGAAAATTTCGTGTACCGCAGCTCTTATTTAAGCCACGCAGTCTGAAATCTTCCCGTTACTTGCCCTTCAGGTGTTCCAGGGAAATTTTGACAACGACACGCACCGTAAGAACGTCATCGACCCTCCGATCTACGCCCGGCACGTCCGCATCCTCCCGTGGTCGTGGTACGGCAGGATCACCCTGCGGTCGGAGCTGCTGGGCTGCACAGCGGAGGACTGAGGCACATCTCCGTGAGGCATCGCAGCTCTCAGTGTAGCTAAAAGTCCCTCCGTAGAAGAAACTGTGCAAAGCCTGTAGGATGCTGAGTGGGGTTTTCATGAACAAGTGCTCATTTTATGGTAGGCCGCTAACTGTCTTTTGCAAGGAGGTCTAAGCCTGCCCTTTAAATGATCCAATCCGATTTTGTCCTTGAAATCTGTTAGTGTTGTCCCTTCTGCTGTGGAATTATCTTTCTAGTTTTCCTTTGAGTTGTTCACACTAGCTGAAACATGTTAGGGAAAAAACAGCAGCATCCTTTTTACAAGGGAAGAGAAATAACACGACAAAGCTCATTTGCAGCTTTAGAAACATTGGGCTGACGAGTTCTCCATAAATCATACTGTCATCTTACTTGCAAAAAGTGATACTGCAGCTTTTAGCAATAAGTTTACTTGGGGATGACTGCATTATAGTAATTGTGCCTATCAAACACTGTCAGTATTTATGACATATATTTTGGAAGATACTCTGTGGTACTGTAAAACAGAGTACCTGCGATATTACAAGCTACCTTTCATCACTTTCATCTGAACAGCAGAGTCCATGCACCTAAAGGGTTTTCCTAACTACCCCCATTTTCCCTCTCTATTTTGCATGCTGTAGACATGACCTCCATCTTTTCTGTTTAGTACCACCACTAATGTTATTTTCCTTGAAAGAGGTAACCTGTTTGCATATGGAGCAAAATCTGCTTTCAGTATACTATGAAGTTAATGAATTTGCCAAAGTTTACTAATTCTGCTTGAGATGTGCTTTTTCAAGGAGGCTGAGATGAGACGCCAGGGTACGTGTGGTATCTCATCTTAAGTACCCACATAGGTAAAGGCACACAGTGCATCAGAAATCCTGAGCCCATTTCGTGACTTGCCCAGGGCTGAGCAGACAACCCTAGATGGAGCTGCCTGCCCAATTACTTCTTTCAGAAACCTCCTTAATTACTGTGAGGAGGTAAATTGGGGTGAAGGAATCAGGTGCTAAAAGACACACGGGAGGAATCCCTCCCTTACTGCCAGGAAACCCTCTTGGTAGGCTCTTCTTGTGGTGGCAGTCACGGCCTTCCTCCCAGGCATGAAGGCAAGAGGTGTTGCAGGAGTGCATCGAACCTGGGCCCTCGACACCCCCACTCCCGACTGTGTCTTTTCAGACATAACGCCAGTGAGCCACGAGGAGGCTGATTTTTGTCATGCCTCACCTACAGAAATGCTTCATACACGCTATGTCATTTTAACCACACGATAGCCAGCCTGGCCCCCAGTTTAAAAAGCAGGTTTGGGGAGGAGAAGTGGAGCAGTAAGGGGGGACATTCTCCCTGGTGCCTCAGTTTCCCCTGGTGATGGAGATAACGATACCAACCTTCGTAGAGCACTCTGAGTTTCCTTGGAATGAAGTGCTCTATGACTATGTTAGCGTAGCACCTAAGTCTAAAAAATTCCTGGGACAAGGAGCTAGGGAACATTTTATCTGTTACCCCAAATAACAGCACTTGGGATTACTGCCACCCTTNAGAGAGATACAGCTGCATGCTTTAGCAGATGTCACTGAAATTATTTTTTTGTCACCGTTACATTCTCGCTGAGACGCTGAAGTATGAACCTGGGCACCGCTTCCCAGGCAAACAGCTAGTTGGCCCACAGTCTGAAAAGGGCAAAGTTTACTTTGGAAACAAAATGGTTTGGATTTCAAAAACCTGCATTTAATCACACATTCTCCACCACAGACAAAATATATTATCCATTGAACTGTGAAAGACTCTAGAATAGCAGCCAGGAATTTTACATACAAGAATTGGGGATATATTGGTGGCGGTTTTCTGATAGTGTCACTTAAACTGTCACGTTTTAACAAACAGAACACCCTGCCTCTATAAAATGATCCTTAAACTGTATTTATACAAGTATTTATTTTATAAGGCTTAGACATTTAAAGACTTCTAAAGAAGAGTCCTGTAAAGGTAAAAGTATGTGTAAGAAATGTTGAGGTCCTGTGCAACACTGCTAAGTTTGTTCTTTATTTTTTACTTTGTGCTGCATAACAAAAGCCACTAGACTGTTACTGTCTTGTCTGTAACTGTGTTAACAGCATTCCTTAATGATGTATATATGGAGTGGTCTTCAAGCATGGTGAGCGATTTTAAAGAGAAAGTCAATCATGATGGTACTTTTAAAGAGAAAAAAAAAAAAAATCTGAATCGGGGAGGACAAGTGTATTCCTAAATTACCTACTGCCCATGTTTTGCACTTTAGGCTCTACAAAAAAAAAAAAAAAAAAAAAAGAAAAAAAATTTATATCTTTAGGACACAACAAATATTTAAAGAGGTCCAAAACCATTTTACTATTGTGGAAGAGCAATTGACCCTGAATTTTAATTACATATATGAAAAATAGCATGTAGCTATTCACTAGTTAGCATGTAGCTAGTCACTAGTTGACTGTACCCAAAAAATGGAAGGCCATTTCAGAAAATTAGGCTCCCTAGTTTACCAACTTGTTTTAATGCTCTTTTGAAATATTTGTTTGCTGTTCTTAAGTGATTTTTTTTTTCATGTTACTCACCTTTTGCAACTTCAGTTTTGGTTTTGAATTAATAGATCTTGGTTTAGTAATTGTTATCTATTCATCTGCATATAAAAATAGTGTTGCCATGATACCTAACATAGTAAATTTATTTTGTATTAATTTAGAGTTGAGTATTTTCATCCTTATGTCCTGTGTCAGCTTACATCTGCCAGCAGTCTTCACAACCTGCAAAGAAAGCTCCGTACATTGTGATAACTTGTAAAAGAATCATATATGTGATGCCCTTACAATTTCAGCCAACATATTGGGGTTTTTTCTAATGAAATTATTCCTTAGCTACCAAGAAGCTTTCTTGAAATGGCATTGTGCAGCAACAGTACCAAATTCTGCTCCCAGTGTCAGCAGTATAAGTCTAAAATAACTCCTGATTTCTGTGACGTACTTAAGATTTAACAAAACAGATGAGAATCAGAGTATAGTCTGGAATTAAACTTTTTCCCTTAAATTTTATTTTCTTGGCTTGGTTAACACCATTGATGTAAGGGACAAGTTATAAATTAACACAACTCTATTCTCCCAGTGAAAGCAACTGGCATCCCAAAACCAGAAGTAAGTGCAGGACAGGAGATGTCCCTTTAAGAGGGGATGGAGAAACACTCTGAAATGATCCTTGACTTCTGTATTAGTTGTAACAATGGCATTGAACAAGACTAAAAAATGTTCTCCTAATTGAATTTCACCCTGAACCAGTTAAGTATTTGTAGGCAGGCTTCACCTTCCTGTAGCTCTGCAACGTGCTGCGTTTATAGCCTAGGAAATAAAACACTGGCACGAGGCTCTGTTTTATCTGTGTTCTGTTAAGGGCTTATCACGTTAACTGGCTCTGGTTTTGAGGTTGACTTTCTCTTTTGGAATGGCTGCATACAAATTAGTGTCACTTTTGAAGACTAAGGATACTAAATGAGTGTATCTTTGCTATACAACAAATATGAACTATAATATTCAGTGCTGGCTTCTGATGTGTCAGTAAGTACAGAAGTATCTTGGACACAATGACCTTTGCAACCTTTCAAGCTGTGTAATATTCAAATGGTTTTGTATATACTTAAATCATGTAGAACGATGTAAAACCAGTATGACCTTGTCTAGTCTTCAAACTTAACAATAAAACTTTTGAAAAATGAAGTCGTTTTTGAAGCACTTACATAGCAATACCTTGAAGGAGCTACGACTTACCTCAGCCTCAGTGGCAGCAAATGCAGAGCAGATACATGATGTGGCATTTTCCTGGATTCATTTGCAGGGTCTTTGTGGTAGGGAAGTTTGTTTCTGGCAAAATCAGCTGTGGTGCTGCGCTCCCTTCAATGTGTTCCCTTTGTTCTTTCAGATAAAAAGGCAAAGGTTTGAATGAGTCTAAAAATACTTTTCTATCTTACTGCTATCTGACGGAGCACCAGAGATGTAAACTGACAATTTCATTTCCTTTAAGTCAAATTTCTTGGGATATTTATCAATCCTTATCCTCTAGTCTCCACTCCTGCATAGGCAAATTAATTTTCGAAAAGATAAACAGCAGCTGCAGCGCAGACCCACTATGAGGCTTCCAGCAGAGATGCCCAAGCAGGGCCAGTGCTTCCTCGCCTCTCTTCACTTTAGTCGCTGTACAGCCTGCTCCCCAAAAATATCTTATTTTAGTTCACTGTATCATTTCAATTTCTGAAGAAGCATAAAGGTTAAAGTAGTGCACAGAAGAGCCATTCACTCCCAGTTTTAAACAATGAGATTTTTAAAAAAGATGTAAAATTTTGTGTACTTCTGAGAGATGGAGCTTCAGTGACTTACTCCTTACTGATCCAGAATAAGCCATCGCCCTCTTGTTTCATATCCATTTCAGCCTGTGTCACTTCACCAAACCATCCACAAGTATGTACTGATGATAGGTACCTTGTCTGCCAAACCTGCGGTCTGAACACTAACAGCATACCGTCTTTCCACAGAAACGTCACAGAATTGATGTTGCGATTTTTTCTGATTACATATCTCTAGCAGTCATAAAAAATGAGAATATAATGGTGCATGCAAAAAAGAGGCTGACTTCTGGTGAATGATGGCTGAATATGAGCACTTCAATCATAAATTTCTGAAAATACACATCTTGAATCTTTCTGACTTTTAATTATAAATTGCAACTCTTTCATGAAACACAGGGCCTGTTCCTGAAGAAATGAGAAGTGATTTTTCCTTTCATTCTTCATAATGTAGATCCCCAGGAACTCTAATGAAGACAATGAGAGAAAATAATGAGTAATTCTCTTCAGCACAGCAACTATTTATCAACGTCCATCCTCCCATACCTGTTGCTAATGACCTCAAGGGATTAACATGCCTCTCAACGATCTACATCGTTATGAAAAACGTAGTGTCTGATACTTCTGTGGTAAATACAATGACACTTACTTTGTACCTTAGATTCAAATAACAGGAGGTGACCTGTGATCACTTAGCCTTACAAAATAAAATACGACAAAACAGAAGACAATTTTACTGATGCAGACTTTTTATTTTCTTTTTCAAAATTTGCGTAATTTTCTTAATAGAGAAATAGACTTTAGGATGCAAAAGTCTGCTTTAGATTAAGAATATAAAACACAAAAGGCAGACTTGTGTAAGTCTTTGTTGTGTACCTTTATAACGGCATTTATCGCAAATTACCTTTCAATGATACATATCAGTATCAGCATTCGGGGAGCTGTAAACATATAGATTTAAATGCCTTTGAACATAGGAACACAGAAAGGTGTCTTGGTCTCACAATTTAGCTTGCTAAGAGCGTAGCAAAATATATTTTACTGATATATATTAGTAACAATACCAGTTGTGTTTTGGTATAGTATAGACCAATTTAGAAGTAGGCTCCACATGTGTGGGAATGTGTGGGAAGCATGAATAACCGTGTGAAACACAGGCTGGGCCCAGCACATGAAGAGAATGGTCAGAGCACAGCCGGTTCCACACCATAATGCTTCTGATGCCGCTTTCTCGCTGGTTTACAGGCTAATGCATTGTGGTTATCTGAAGTTGCACATCAGATGATAGGTCAGCAGGCACATTTCTGATGGCCACATGACTAGATGAAGGTTATCAGCCCTCAAAAGATGGTAGGAAAGGTCACTAAACATTTGCATCAGACTGGAAAATCAAAAGCAGACTAAAGGAACATCTTGAAATATATTGGTTTTCTGGGATGCTGCAAGAGGTCAGGAGGAGCTGTAGAGAAATGTATTGTATTGCCTTGACCAAAATAAATACAATTAAGCACACAGACTGTTGGGCATAAAATATATGTGTGATCCATTGAAGCAGGATCAAAGGCCCCTTAAAAAGTGATACAGCATGTTCATATGAAAGTGTCAGACAATATGATGTAAACTCTATGGACCAATATACTATGGATTTTTGTACTAGGTCTAGCTGGGATGGATTTACCTTTCTTCACTGCTGGGAAGGGGCTGTAGGGGAAGGTAGCCATTGCTCGGAGACTGGCTAGACATTGCTCTGCTTGTGGGAAATGGTGACTGACTCCTTTGCATTACTTGGTAGCTTTGGGGTGGGGGGGGGTGTCCCCCTTTTTCCTTCAGTCATTAAACTGTTTTTATCACAACCCACAAGCTTTCTCACTTTTAGTCTGCCTATTCTCTACCCTGTCCCACTGGTGGAAAAGAGTGAGTCAGCAGCTGTGTGGGGCTTAGATGGTGTTTGGGGTCAACACACCACAACTTCCAATGCAAAACATAAATCATATATGGGGGTCTAGAATTATGCACACTGAATCATATAGAAAAATATTTTGTCTGAATCTTCTTTCCTCACCTTTTACATCTGTCCTATTTTTCTCTTGGACAGTGTTGCCTTTACCATTTTGGACTTGGAGAAATTCCTTTACTAGATGTGACTCGTTACTGTAACAGGTTCACAGCTTCACTAGAGGAGGCACTGATGGAAAGTTCTTGAATAAGCATGGAAAATTTTTGAATAAGCAACTAAATCATGCATTGCTTATGTGAATATGGTGTGTACATATATTTATTTTTATAGAGATAGAGATATATATATGTGCCTAAGCACATATATTGCCCCTTCACTCACTATTTTCTTCCATTTCTTGCAGAGCAGACTGGAGAATATAGGATTTGTTGTATGGAAATCATACCCATCAGAGGTCCTTTTTCTGTTTCCAGGATTTGTGGGTGTTGAATAATTTGGGCAGTAATTTCCTGTTCTGCACACAGAATCATAGAATGGTTTAGGTTGGAAGGGACCTTCAAGTATCACGTAGCCCAACTCCCCTGCCATAGGCAGGGACATCTTTCACTAGATCAGGTTGCTCAAAGCCCCATCCAACTTGACCTTGAACACTTCCAATGATGGAGCATCCACAACTTCTCTCGGCAAATCTGTTCTAGTGTCTCACCACCTTCATCATGAAAAACTTATTCCTTATGTCCAATCTAAATCTACCCTCTTTCAGTGTAAAACCACTGCCCCTTGACCTGTCACTGCAGGCCCTAGTAAAATGTCTCTCTCTCCATCTGTCTTATAAGCACCCTTTAGGTACTGGTGGGTTGCATAAGGTCTCACCGGAGGCTTCTCTTCTCCAGGCTGAATAACTCCAACTTGGTCAGCCTTTCTTCTTAGAAGAGGTTCTCCAGCCCTCTGATCATTCTCATGGGCCTCCTGTGGAGGAGGACCCACTCTACCAGGTCTATGTCTTTCTTGTACTGGGGACAAGAGCTGGATGCAGTACTCCAGAGCCGAGCAGAGGGGCAGAATCACCTCCCTTCACCTGCTGGCCATGATTCATTTGATGCAGCCCTGGATACAATTGGCTTTCTGGGGTGCAAGAGCACATTATCAGCTCATGTCGTTTTTCATCCACCAGCATCCCCAGGTCCTTCTCTGCAGGGCTGCTCTCAATCTAATCATCCCCCAGCCTGTACAGATATTGGGAATTGCCCTGACCCAAGGTCCAGGACCTTGCACTTGGCCTTGTTGAACTTCATGAGATTCACATGAGCCCACTAGTCCAGCCTGTCAAGGTCCCTCTGGATGGCATCCTGTCCCTCAAGCATATCGACTGCATTACGCAGCTTGTGTTCATCTGCAAACTTGCTGAGGGTGCACTCAACGCCACTGTCTATGTCGTTGATGAAGATATTAAATATGTCCCAGTACAGACCCTTCAGGGACACCAGTGGTTACTGGTTTCCACTTGGACATTGAGCCATTGACTGTAACTCTTTGGACATGGCCATCCAGCCAATTCCTCATCCATCTAACAGCCCATCCGTCAAACCCATTTCTCCTTTAGTGGCAGGAACATTGCAGGGGGACTGTATCAAAGGCCTTACAGAAGTCCAGCTAAACGGTATCTGTAGCTCTTCCTTTGTCCAGCGATGCAGTCACTCTATCATAGAAGGCCACTAGTTTAGTCAGCCATGATTTGCCCTGGGTGAAGCCATGCTGGCTGTCTCTAATCACCTCCCATATGTCTTCTTTATGTTTCATCCTATCTTCCAGCAGGATCTGTTCTATGATCTTACTGGGCATGGAGGTGAGGCTGACTGGTCAGAAAACACACTCAGTGCAACTTTTTTTTATCTAAATGGAAGTAAGAAGCAAGACTGGTGGCATTGTCTATAGTAAGTTGTCTACATCAAGGTCTGTATAACTTTTCTTGAAGTTTAAAAATCCCAAACTGAAATATGATGTGCTGCTACTTTCTACTTTAGGTTCAATTTGGCATTGAGTAGCCTTCATCACAGGGGTGTGCCCCATGAAAATCTACTTTATCCTTCCCAAGCGTACACATAGATTAAATATATATAGACCTGCACAGTAACTTTTTCTTTTATAGTATTTCAAGGTGCCTGTTCTTGCACCACTGAGATAGGAATAAATGAGCAGCACCAGGTCTATACTCCCAAGGGCAAAAAATGCACTGATCTATGAACTGAAGATGAGAGCTGTGTTTCACGAATACTGCCATTGAGACCCAGCGTATGTGGGGCACAAAGTCCTCTGCTTTGAGTATGAAGAGAATAAAAACTACCAAAGAGAAAGGAAAACTGCAGACTGAGATTAGACTAGAATGAGGAAAATTGGGGAAAGGATAAAGAAGAGGACAGGGGCTTTGGGCTAGGAGGGCTGCCTGGGACCAGATGAACAAGACTATTAGAAAGGCAGTTAAAGTACATGAACCATATTGGACCTGCAGCGCACTGTCCTTCGTGTTTCTCCAAAATTCATCTGGTTTCTTTTAAGGTGATCCCTCTGCTCCTTCCTTCAGAGGATGCAAAGGGAAAAAAAAAATCCCCCATTTCAACAAGCGCAGTGTGAAATTTTGCAAAAGTCATGCTGGAAGCTACCACGTCAACAGGATTAAAGGTCCTCTGCTGCACTGTTGAAGAGCCGCAATTTCTTCTAGTGTAGCTTGTAAGCCTACAGCCTTGGCACAACTCATCCCTGCAGCCACTCTGCGCTTCCCAAGGCAGTCACTTGCAGTGGCGTAAGGCATCCAAGCATCTCAGTACAGCTCTCTTGATGGTGTGGTGCAAGTCAGGGCAAAGCCTTAGGTCAAAGCAGTGGAAGCATCTCCGTCAGGGCTTCATCCTCTCTCCTGGGCAGGCTAAAGCTGGCCACGCGTATCACTAAAATTGGAGGGGTATCCTGATGGCTGAAGCCTCAGCAAGCTCCCACAGATAGATGCCTGCAAACCGGATTAGTACCTGATTTGTAGCTATCAGTTTATACCAGCTGTGGCTCCAGACCTTTATATTCAGCAACATCATTACTCTTTTTTTTCAAATTTTCTTACTCTTTAACATTTAAGAACTAGCATTTCAAGGAAGCTAATTAAGTTCATCAACCTAATCTAGCTGTTCATATTATGTATGCTGATACAATTTTCTTCCGTTTAAGAGAAACAAGTGGGGATGTTGGGGCAGCACTTCTTTGTGGGTATTTTATTTAAGTTCCTGGCTTGTTTAAATATCTTGGCTTAGTGGGTCATACAGAAATTGAGTTTTCTTCACATGGGAACAGGCAAAATTACTTGAAAGTCAAGTGCTTCTGTGTTTTAAAGCCATTTTTCCCTTTACTGAGTGATTTGCAACTGTTTTATTAAAAAAGCCATCACTGACCGGTGACTGCAATAAGCAAGGTTTTCTTGTTCACAGAGATATTCAATTTCCAGATAGGAGTCAAAGGGGCTTCCAGAAGAATCTGACCCAATATTTATATAACATACATATATAGCACGTCACTCACCACTTGCATTGGCTGCTCCACCTTTCCATTTCTTTCCAGTTTTCTTACAGTTTCTGAGCTGTAATAGAAAGTGTTGTTTAGCTGTGGGAATGAGACCATCTATTCACAAATGGCTTTTCACTAAGAACATGTTTAACTGTAACGGTCACATTCCCCAAATATTTCTGGGAGTCTAAAACCAGGCTTCCAAACCAGAGCAGCCCAGCAGCTAGGTGTGATGTGGTGAAGGAAAATTTGTCCAGTCCCAGTGCAACTGCTGAGCTGACTGAATGGCATGCACAGTTTACACCTGTAAACACAGAGCGGGTAACAGGAATGGTTCAGTAAACATGTCCCAGTTAATCCCTTCATGGTATAAAAGACTGCACTTCAACTAAAACGGTTTGGATATTTTTAAGCATTTAGCAACCTTTTCCCCAACCTCCACCACAAGCATTCCTATGGCCTGCAAAAAATGCATTTGCGGTTAATTTCTTCTCCAATGGCTTACATTCTATTCAGATTAATTTCTGCAATGCATTTAGACTGCCTGAATGAGCTAATATGTTCCCAAAGTCAGATAATGGCCTGCTAGAAGTCCGCGACGACATGTACGGTACCGGTCCACCATCCTCATCATACCAAACAGAAAGGCTGCCTGAGAAATCCTTGATGCCTACAGCAGAGTAAATAGGTATATGAGTCAACACCTTGAAGTCAAGCAACCTCCTCACAGACATACAGACTCGTTTAAGTTGAAGGAGAGTGAAATGTGCCAGTAGTGTTACAGTACGACTGGTAATGTTCTTTCTGATGGTTCAGGCACCAAGTCAACAGCTCAATATTACCAGGACTCAAATGAACACTACTTAGTTCATACCCAATATCTCTCATGAGTGATTGTGAAATCATCTTGCACTGTGTGTCTTGTGAAAAATCTCCATTGGAACACGATTTCTGAGGACTCTGTCGTAGCTGCCTTTTTTCCTTATTTTGAGCCCTCTGTGAATCCTGGTGATCTTCTAGCTGTATTCCAGTGTCACAGTGAATCAACTGAGTGTATTAACACTTTTGCAGCCCAGATCATCTCCTGAAAAGCAGCAAAACAGTGTTTTGACTGAAGAACAGGAAATTAGCATCCAGTTACTGTCTCAAGACTGCTTGGACTAGTTCTTCCTGGCCAGAGTAACATGACTTTAAACCAGGGAATGTCTACATTGGGCTGTGCTGGAGAGGGGCATTTTGATTTTTCATTCATTATCCCCCCCAAATAAGGGTCCTTCTTCCAGCTCTACAGTAAAAACGTTGATGGGACCAGCCTCCAATCCCAGGGGATCTTACACAGATCCTTGTGCTTGCACTTCAGCCCTGGAAAAAGGCAAGGATTCAACTACATTTCCCTGGCTGCACAGCAGTAATTGAGCTCCCATCAGCAGTACTCCTGGCAGAGTTTTTAGGACCACGTAGGCAATACTGGTAAAGTCATGTTGGAAGGTGCCTCCAGCTCCCACTTCGCTTCTGCGTCCTGGACCCTTCCCATGATATTGGCTTGCCTTTCTTTCCCCAGTCTGGAGCACACAGAAACTGAAATAAAGGTGGAGGGAGAAGAGGGGATGAGGCCTGGCCCCTGCATGCAGCTATTCAAACCATGAGGTTCCATGAACTGTGAGCATCACTGACAGAAACGACATAGACAGAGTCATCACCTCCTGTTCAAAAATGGTGCTCCAAGTCTATGCAGTATAGAATTTGTTTTCATGAGTTTTTATTCAATTTATTGGGACTGAATATTCATTATAGAGGGACTGGAGGGGAAAAGGGTAGATCATCATCTGAACTTACCCCCTGCCCCAGCACATCTGTGACTCTTCAGGTCTTCCAGTCTCCAAGATCTCTTCTAGGCATGGTCTCGCTCTGAACAGTTGAGTTACCTTTAATTAAATTACATTAAGATTAATTTTATAACCAACCTGGTTGAAAGACTAATTCATATGACACAATTCTGGCTAAAATAATTTCAAATTTCAATGTTGTCTTAATACACATCTTAACTATTTCACAGAGGCTGCTTCTTCAGTTGTTTTCATCGTGAGACAATCTGATTGCATACAGTGGAATTAGTTACTTTGAGAATAGGAAAGATCATACCTGTGAATACTAATTCTGAGCCATTATTAAACCGAAGCTAAGGGCTGGGGGTGGAGGGGAGGGCAGAGGAAGAGAAAAGCGGTACCTGAAATTGCAAGCCAGAATTTGAGATTATTTGCACAATCAGGAGGAACAAAGCTGTAAGAGGTACCTTTTCCCTGTGCTCTCCTCAGGTGTAATAAGGGCAGTACAGCACCGCACGTGCATGAATGTGTGATCAACTTTAATCAGGGGTAGGTGCAGAGACTTCAATGACACTGCTACACAGACTGTAAATTGCAGAAGGAGCTGCATGACCAGCATCTTTGCCTATGACTTCACCATAACCTTTTTCTATTCCTATTACATTAAAGCCTCTTAACCTATTAAGCAGGATCTCAGCCTGCTATGTGATCCTGTTACCTTCAGGCATAATTGCAAATGAGACAAGAAATCTCAGCTGTACTGCTCCTTATAACGGCATTCATTTTTTTGTCTGATGTTAATTATTCCTTGCAGCTGACAATGAAACACAAAGACCAAAGAGTTAATTTTCAGTATAATGAAAAATCAGTACATGCTAATATGTTCCACGTTACTTTGCTTATTTACCTAGAAAAGCACTGTTTTGTTCTGCTCCGTGAATACTTAAAAGCCAGGCACTAAATAAAAGTTGAGAACAAAAGGCACAGAGGAGAGCATCAGATTTGTCTGCAAACAGAAGAGGACTTGCCAGAAGCTCTGCCGAGAGAAAGCATTTCCTGAGCAGAAGCTTTGTAGGTTTTCGTTCCATGGCCCTACAGCTTTGATGGTGCCTTTCCCCCTGCGGCACAGCCCTGACCCTTGCCACCACACCATGCAGCACAGCACGTGTGGGTGTGCGACCGACCTGAGAGCCAGCAGGGAGGATGGGAGACACCCTCATGAATGCCATCCTAACCCTCCCCAACAGCCGTGGCAGAGGGAAGAGAGACACGTGCCCTGGAGGTGGCTGATGGCCCCTTCTCAGTGGGAGGGCTGCAGGTGGAGCACCCTAGTGACACTAGGGAGACCCAAAGGAAAACCAGCAGGGCTTACTGCAAAGTGAGTCTCCTGGTGTCAGGGAAGCTGTGAGCAGGATCCAGCTCATCAGATGAGGAAGAAGAGCACGTGAGTTATTCCTCCGGTGCACTGTGGTACCTGCCTTGCCCTCATAGGCATACTCAAGGGAAGAGTGCAATTCGTCATCCAAAACTCATCTGATTCTGCAAGACAGCCAAACGCGTATTTTGCACATTTGTAGGTGGCTGTTATGCTTGGACTTCACCATCAAAGTCAAAGACAACACTATTCAGCTTTTCTCTACTTGTACATTATTTAGCTCAGGATTTTTGCCAGACCTAGGAGTCCCTCAAAGACATGTGGTTTTATTCCGCCGTCCTTTGCAGTGACTTCAGCTCTGTGTTCATCTGTTGTTACAGTGGTTCGTTTTGTCCTGGTTTGTTTTCTGTTCAAATTCCATTAACTTGCATAGGGCTTGTGCGCTGTCTCATATTCAGTATGGACTGAAGTGCTTTAATATATTGTGGTCCCTAAAAAGTGTTTGTTGATCTTAATCCAAGTAAGTGGGAAGTGAGGAAGTGGAACTACTAGGTATCACCATAACCTTTTTTTTTTTTTTTTCCTGAGAATATTGCCTAAAACTGATGCATCATTCAAATGCATTAATCAAAAATAAATGTGGATCTAATTTAGATCTTCCATTTACTTTCAGTGATGCAGTTTCAAGTTCATAAAGTCTAACATTTGCTAGTCAAATATTATGCAGACAGCTGACACTATTTATTCAGAGGATGACTCTTACAGTTTTGTGGAATGCCATATGATATTTGAGGATAAGGCTTACTCAGTCCCTCATATTGAAGCCATTCCTTTCCTTCCATCCTTCTGCAGCCATATTTGGAGCGAGAGGAAAAATGAATGTGATAAATGCAGCAAATAATTACCATCAGGAGAAAGGTTATGCCTTATCCTTGCAGCCTGAAGGAAGGCAATGAATGCTGAACACCTTAGCCTTTTTGTAGCTGAAGTCTCTAATCAAGGCAGTATTTTGTTCTTTATAAGATGTGTGAAATGCAGCTCATGAAATTATACTCATTATTTGAAAAAAGTAAAAGAAATAGCCTATACATGATCAAAAGCACTCAAAAGCTAAGGTCTTCTCATGCTTAATTTCTGCATCATTAATAGTAGGAAACACAGAGAGAAAACTTTTTAAAATTTAATTATTATTTTCCCCTTCTAATTGTAATTCTTAATTGCATACATCTTCAGAGGTGTATGAGTCTGGATACTTCACCTAAAAATACTGGAGCCTCCTTTGGAGAAAGTATTTGAAATAATGGGATGATGATACAGATGTGATGAATTTTTTTCTGCAAGATGCCTCCATGGATTCCTCATTCTGTGGCAATTATGTCATTGCCCTCTAAAATGAGCAATCCTGGCTAAATTTATTTCCCTGACTTCTCACCTTGCGAAGGAAGGTGAGAGTCCCATCTGACCAGTAAGATCATGACCAGGTCGATATTCAGCAACTTGGATCCATATTCTTGTCTATTTGGTAACTGTGATTCAAACTGGTGTCTCAACTGGAAACACGTCACCAGCTCACAGCTTTCTTCAGTGTAGTAGTGAAAGTTTCCTTTGTGCTATGATCACCCCTTGTATTTCTGCTTGAGTTTGGAATTACTATAGTGGCTTAAAACAGCATGATACACTCTTTTAGGAAGTTACAATAGAGACAACCTATCTTGCTTTTGCAGGGAGTGGAAGTTTCCCATCTTAAGTCATTAGGGCTGTTCTTCTTAATGTGCTCTGAGACATAACAAACAGAAGTAACCAGGGCTTACATTTAAGGACATGTAATTCCCTTGTAAGAACAAACATAAAGTTTAAAAAATAGTTAATATACATTGTTAAACAAAGAGTTAATGTATATTTATTGGACTTATATGTCATTGGCTTCTCAGATGTGACACAAAGGAACTCTCACAAGATTTATACATCTGAGCTAGGTCTCAACATGAACTCTTCCACTCGTTTCAAATATGTTTTAATATAACCAAGTGCTATCCCATTTCACTAAACTCAAGCTCTGCCTAAATAATAATGGTGTGTATATTTTATGGGTTTATTTTTGGCTATTTAGCTTCTTTTCACAATTTATTGCTCTGGAGTCACAAGGAACAAACCTCCTCAGAAGAGAAGCTTAACCCAGAAACTGTCAGCAGGTATTCATCTTCATTATTTCAAATCTGACACACCTTTTTTTTATGAAATATTGAAGCATTCCCACATGGCCAGCTGAAAACATTTCCCTTCAAAGCATAGAAAATGTCTAGCATCATTTGCTTAATGTTTTCATGCACACTCGCACTTTCACAAATACACGCATAAACTCAGGGGGAGGAAGGGTCAGAAACTCATCTATTACAAAATGAACAATTTGTGAAGGCTGTGGGACTCTCAGACAAATAGGGATTTATTAAGCAAACAAAAATGTAGGCTGGTCATTAGGAAAATATTCTTAGCACCAAGACTGATTAGACCATGAGGGCATGAAAAGTCCCAGGTATGGCGATCAGTGTGTGTAACCGAGTGAAGTCTTTGTTGGTTTGGGTTTGGGGAGAACACAAATGCTACTCCAATAGGAAGACCAAAACTCAACCCACACAGGACAGGCAGCTCCTTTTCTCTCCCGAGGGCAGACGTGCAGCAGCCTCAGACTCCTTCGGTAAGAAAAGTGCTATATGATCTGCTGTGCCTCAGCAGACCCACTTGGCGATTAATTTATGTAGCAGGTGCAATTATTGACGAAAGGCAGTTAAGCTGGTTTACCTCAGAGGATTTCATTCAAAGGTAAATCCAACTACATCCCAGGTGACTGCCACTTCAGCCCGCCCTCCGAGTACACAAATTGGAGAGCGTGTTTCATTTTCCCAAGGCACATTGCACCATCAGGCTCTCCGAAGTGCAAGGCAGGCTGCCATTATGCTTAGCTTGGACTGGTAGTAATTAGTGTGACCTGGGATTTCTCAGAACGACTACATCTTAAGAAATACAGCTTTACCTCCGTTGACCTTCTCCGCAGCTGCCAGACTGAACAAGCACTATGGGACTAAAAGCATAAATTAACTTAGTGAGTCCTTCAAAACAGTATTGATTCGGGAAGTGCAATAATGGACAACTGCTTCCTCAAAACCTGCACTCAGTTCAAGTCATTGAACAAATGCGTAGGAGACTATGAATTCAGTGGGGTTTATAATGTGATTTAACTAATATAATAGAGACTTAAGCCAGGCCATTTCAAACACATGCAATGTAGTATGAAGAGGAGTGTTTCTAAAAAGGGCGGAGAGTTGTATTTCATGTTACTGTGACATTTTTTCTTCCCTTTTTCTTTTCTAAGAAGGCAGAAGTATATTCTTTCACTCTAAAGAAGGTTTAGTGAAAAAGCAAACTTCATTAAGGAAATGGAGTGGACAGGTTGCAAAGTCAGAAGGACAACTGAAACAGACACCAATTTACTGAGTATCACAGTTTTCTGAAAGATCTCTGGATTCTAAATTTGAGAAGAGTTCGTGTCACCTTTGACGTACAACCCATGGGACTGTTTTTTTTTAAATAGTATTAAGCATGCAAAGGTTTAATTACTCAGTCTGGCCAACTTCCCTGTTTTAGACCATGTATTTCCACCTTCAGACTTTTCCTAATTATTGAAAGATTTTGAAATGGATAGCTGCAATGCACTTAAATTCATACACACAGTATTGTCCAAATATAGTTACCCACAAATGGTGAGACTATAAACCATGTTTAATCAGGCTGTATAAAAGTTGAGCAGCAAAAGGTTAGTCCCTGCAAAACAAGTATGTTTGTTCTTTACAAGACCTTCCTTCAAAAATATCCATATTAACATCTAGATTCGTCACCTCTGCCTTTTCGCACGCCTTGGGTTAGCGCAGAGTCTTCAAAATGGCAGGCTCTGGGAGGCAAATTGTTGGGCCGCTGACAACACTGTCACGCTGAACGCGGTGACAAACCAGCCCCAAAGTACGATGGGCTTCTCCAGCACAGGCATTGAGGAGTGACCTTCATGCATAATGCAGGATCCTGACACATATCGACCGCCCATGTGGCTGCAAGTTTCCAGCTACGTTTGGCGTTCTTAAAATATCAGCCGTAGGAATTTCTGTCAGCTCAAAAGAAATATGATTCTGTCCTGGAGTTGCTGTGAAAGCTGTGGGAAACTGGGACTGGTGTGTACCTGTCAATATCCCATGGTGGCACTGCCCAGCCGCTGGCATCGGGTTAGTGAAAACAGAGCTTCTTCCAGTGTTTTAAAAGGATCGATTTTGATAGTCCCTTAACTTGGATCAGTTTTACACCAGGGTCACCCGAACAGGCTTCAACTGCATCGCTTCGATGTTATGCTGATATGAGCCAGGAAACCTTCCGACATTTCCCTTTTCTTGGCAAGAACAACTAGATGGAAAATGTCTGTGTGGGTAGCAGAGGGAAGAAAAGAGGCAGGTTTTTGTTTGTTTGCTTTTGTTTTAGTGAGATTGCATTTCTGATTTGGAAAATTGATTAGTTTTGCTTGATCTTTCGCAAGTAATTCTGAGGATAATTGCTAAACATGTTTATCTTGAAATCTTTATGGTATTAGGGCTCACTCTTCTTTACGCTCTCCAGTCCCTAAAGACAATGAGCTCAGAAGACATACTCTGCATTACTTACTCTTTGACAAAGAAATAATGTACCACATCTTGAAAGAGACTACGAGAAGAGATGCAATTCACAAGATCCTTTCAATTGTCAATATGACCTCCTTTTATATGAATATATTATGCTTTTAAAATCTTTTGGGGACATAAGTATATAATTTAGAACTACAAGCAACTGGAGGCAGAGAAAAATAAAAATTCAGGGGATGAGGAAAATGCTGGAATTCCAATATAGTGGGATTTTGAACAAGAGTAATGATACGGATTCATTTGGATCCACAGGTTTACCACACCTCTAAAATTCTGCGAGAGATAATCAGGGAGTTTATGACATGAGGGTAAAAGATGTGGCTTTCCACTTCATTCATTTCCTTAGTTTACATGTCATTTACAACTTTATATTCTTTTTCACATGCTCCTTATTTTCCATTATCGAGAGGATCATCTTTATTTCAATATTTTTTCCTGCATACTGGACAAGATACAAAAAATGCCAGTGTGTATTTAGCCTGAGCAATAAAAAGAGAAAGGGTCATACATGCACAAATCAGTTGCAATCACAAACTCTACTTACTTCCATTTGGTACGAGTCTTTTAAAAAGTTATTTTCTGGAGAATAGGTTTTTTTTTTTACATACATTTAACACAAAAAAGTTGAAGACCACTTCCATCTTGAGACAGAGCTCCTAACTGCATGCAAAGCACCACTTTTCTGTGAGGACATAGTTTTCCTATATTTTTATTGAAAGACTACGTTTAAAGTGGTTACCCTTAAAATCTCAATTACTGACACGCTGAGACCATAACTCCCTTGCAGAATAAGCAAGGGCACTGCTGTCCTCCCCTGGGCAGCAGGACTGTCAGAGATGGCACTGTAGGTCTTGCTTTTGGTAACCTCCACCTCTCATGGCAAGCATATACATCAACCTGCACCTCCCAGGTGCAGACGGCCATACTGACCTCGTGTGCTCAAGCAAGAGGATTGTTTGCATGGCTGCACCTTTATTCAGGTTTGCCAATGGGAAGCATCCCATCCGCCTACGCTGTGTTTTGCTTGGGCACAGGCGAAGGTCGCAGAGACAGCCACAGTATACTGTTATTCCCAACTGAAAATGGGACTTCATAAAGAATCCATAAATTCACTTACAAAAACTTCAGTACTAACAATCCTAGCTGAGCTTCTTGTCCACCGCACATGACTGACAGAAAAATATTAACAGACAGTAAGAAATGGCTGGGAAGGATTAGCAGGATGGCTTCTAGTCTCTGCTGGAGCTCATCATAACATGCGGCATCACTTTCTCAGGTACAGAGGAGGACTGGGGAAGCTGAAAGATCCTGTGGGTGTTTGCTTAAAGGTTTACTGCCTAGGTGAAACCTTGTGATGGGCCAGGCTATTGAACTTCTGCAAACCTACTGCAATGCTTAAGTGCATCAGTAACGATGCTGTAAAATCAGTATACTTTTCTGTAAAATCCTTTTCTTCTTAGTCTGGATGAAGGGTGAACCAAAACTCTAGACATTTTAACAGCTCTCATGCATGTTAGTAAAAGTTAGAAGAATAGCACGGGCACCAGGAGGTACATTTCATCCAGTGCAGGCGCAGGACCTGCTTGGGAGCACAACCTCCCAACACGCTCCCATACAATGGATGGCTGAAGAGGCGGCAAAGAAATAGGGCAGTCCTACAAATAGCATTAGGCCCCTGCTATTGCCGACAGTGAATCATCTCCTTTGCCTCTTGCCCAGCTGCTTAAAACTGTTTTCCACTGCACACTTTATTAGTAGCTTCTGTAGCAGGTCAGCACAGAATCTGGTATAAGGCTCCGCTATTATCCTGTTGCAGCGTGAAAATGAAAAGGCTGCTAGCCATGATTATTTTCTACAGCTTGAATATGTGGGTGAATGAAATTTAAGAAACAGTGCTGGCAGCTCCTCAGATGATGAGAAATAACCGTACTTCAGTAAAATTATTCTTGGGTGTGCAGATCCCTTTCTAATTACTGGCAATGAGGACAGAAGAAAAACTTAGATTAACAAAACTGGTTACATAAGAAATTTGAGATGAAAAGAGCATGAACATTGAATCAAAAGGGTAATGATCCCACAAGCAGCAAAATGACTGCTGCTCTGCAGTGTGGGGAGACTAGGTTTTGATGTCAATCATGCAACACTAGAAATGACTCACCATCTCTTTTTGCAATCCTTTCTTTAATTAGTAGGACTTAACCTATATATCATACATGCATGTAAATCACCTGTCTATCCATCTGTCTGAAAATCCATCTAGTTCAAACCTCTTCTTCCTTTGTTATTATTCACAGCTGTCCCTAAGGGTACTGTTGAAGCAGAACATCGCTGAGTAAATCGATATATTTTAAGTAGGAGCTTTCATGCAAGTGACACTAATTATCACGAAATAACAAAACTGTATCTTCAAGCCACCTGACCATATATACTGTACTGTTTTATGTTCCGTCATCCTTTGAGTGCCTCTGCTGGTTCCAGTAGGTGGGTTGTTTTTTTCATCACTGTTCCCACCAGCTAAAATTAAACTGCCTCAGTGTGAAAGGAATTATAAAATCTGCAGTAATGGATAATCAGTCCCTTCAGACAGAAGCAGTCATAGGGACATTTTAAAACTTTCAAAAATTGTCACTTTCCAACTGTAGTGACTTCTTCTTTTACTCATGAAGGAAAACAGCAAAGTGTACCTGCTCTGTTTTCACATGTAATCCCACGAGATTAGAATTTTGTTCGAAGCAGACGCTTATTTTTAGCTTTATTGTTGGAGCCAAAGACAAGACTTCAGTATTACAGAGGAAACAGTAGTCTTCACTGATGGCACTGCACTAATTGCTGTCAAAATCATGTCCCTGACAGACAGAAGTAGCTTCAGAAGGAAAATAAATGTGAAGTCAGGTCTACTGATAAATTTCTGCTAAGCTCAATGGTTTACCTTCTTTGGACAGTACCCTCCAGCTACCAGAAGGGCTTTTCAACAATCTTTATCACAGCAACATCTGCTGTACGAAGGTAGCAAAAGAAAAAATGCATAGAAGCTTCTAAGGGAACACAGTGCATGGTTTTGTGAAGTTTGGAGTGCCCTTAGAGATGCTTGACAATAGATGAGCATCCTATAATCCCAGAAGCAGGAGGAGAGAAGAGGTGTGCAAGAGCAGCTGCAGCTCTGAACCTCAGCGTGCCCAAGCAAAGACAAACCATGGCACTACATCGAACTACTACATCAGAAAATGTCCCTCCTTGTGTGCATGAGTCTCGTAGCCTTGATGAGGGCTGAGAAGCAAATAATTACCCTACCTCTAAGAGGCACCTTGCCTGTCTATAGTCTCTTCAGAGATAATCACACAAAGACATGGCTCAGCAACCGTTAGCTTTGCAAACCTCACCCCATTTCCTATCCGTTATGAGCAGGAAGATAACGTGCCCATCCTTGTGCAAAGACACAGGACAAGCAAGGGTGGAAGACAAGAGTTTGAAGACTACACGTGCAAAAGGCAACAACACAGGCCTTGTTATTGTCTCATTTTACAGACCATGAATATGATGTAGTAATGTGATAGAAGTGTGTGGGTCCAATCCACCTTGGCAACTCACCCATCTATTCACTGGTGTTAACAGCGAACTGCCACACCAGAAACTGTTCTCCTGGTGTAAATAATCTTCTTAGAGTTGTAAAGCAAAACAAAAACCTAAGAAGACTTTGATGAAGGTCAAGAACAGCCAGTGCTCAGCAGTGACTACACTGTCAATGCACAGACAGCTTCTCTCACTGCCTTCTTCTGCCCGCAGCAGACAAAGCAGAGATAAAAGCACGGACACCACAGCATCCCAAACACAATGGGGGTGTGTATGGGTGTCTGTGTGTGCGTGTGTGTACACAAGTGCATGTTTAGGCTGTCATATGGCCTCCGCATGCAGTATTTTGGGGATCTGAGCCATGCAGATGATAGCTTCACAGCTACAGCCTTCCCCACTACCATCTCACCAAACTACAGAAGAAACATATACCCTGCCTGTCTGATGACTCCTGACATGCCTGGCACCTTCTCACCCTCCCTTAGCTTTAGTTGTTGGCAGAGGATTAGTCTTCCATAATGATACTCACCAACAGGATAGTAAGAAGAATGGAATAAGCTTTACTTTTCCTTAGAAAAGCTGATATCCCTAACATATTAATATGTAAAATACATACCTGGTGATGTTTGCATACTCCTCTGACTCACAGGTCTAACCATAAACTGCTGTTTTATGAGTTTTATGCCAGAGGGACTGACACCAAGTGTTAATTCAGGATCATTTATAAATTTAATAAATGTGTTTTCATATTTTTATTTCTGGCAATTAATTCAGTTGTTATATGAAACTGAAATTATTGTTAATCCTTTTGATATCCCAACAGCAGCCTTCCAACATCTTAGCACATTACTGTTTATCATGGCACTTTTTAATGATCTTCTGGTAATTTTCTCTTCATGTTTTTCCCAGTTGACCTGAATTAATTTTTTCAGGTCAAATTTTATGAACCATTATAAGAAATGCTTCACCAAAATCTTTACATACAATTATATTATACACTTCTTTGCATTATTGAATTCTGCATTTGCAAGATTTTCTTGCACTAGCTTGCCCATTGTCCATCTGTGACTAATCTTCCACTTCCAGTCAGAGATTAAAAAAACCCATTGTCCCTATGAATTTCAAAAATAGCAACAAAAGAATAAAATAAGTCAAGTGCAAGTAGGTCATTTCCTTTTCTTTAGGAGTGAATACATCAAGTAATTTTCCTCGCTCCATCCCAGGCTTGTCCATACTGCAACTGCAGGCGTCGTGTGCATTTTATTCTAGCAATAACGTCCAATAACAGTAAGGAAAGCTGGGCAGTATGATGCCCCACATAAACCTACATGTACATACCTACTGGTTTGCAGCCCAGGCTTGAGTCCAGTTTGCTGTGTGCTCCCCATGACTATTAGCTCCCACATGCTCAAGCACACACAAGCCACCTACACACGTTGCGTTGCAGAGGAGCGTGTTAAGTGCCTTCATTTCCCACACATCTTAAAAGCTGCAGCATGTTACAGCTAGTTATGATCCCCCTAAGCAGAATATCGCTGATGCCTTCCTAACTCTCCTGCAAGTCATAAGTTACCTTTAGCATGTCCATGCTCATAGTCTGGTCTTCAGCAAATATACCATGGCGCTGAGGAGATTTATATTACCTGAATAGCCAGTTACAAGTAGTGACTTTAAGTGATTTCTGTTTCCTACTGCACAGTGTTGTATTGAAGGATGTTCCTGCTCTTCATCCTCACAGGTAGCTGAAACGTATTTCTTGAAACACAATTGTGGCTGTAGGGCTGTATTACTCAAGAAAAGTTTTGCTTGACGGAGGAAATGCTGGAGAAGACTCCGAGTATCTATAAGCACCTCTGGAAAGGGCTGCTTCTCTGCTGCAGGTTTTCACAGGGTCTTGTAGTAACAACTGTCGTTAGATTTCATAATCAGACAAACCAGATTTAACCATAAAATTATTACTGACTTCCTGAATGCTGAGTAAGGTGATATATAAGCTTTCAAAGGAAATAGTGACTGGCATCTTCATGACTTAATGTTTTATACCTCGGCTGGCCAGGACTCAGGGCAGCGCTCAGTAGGGAACAAATCTGCCGCAAGAGAGAGACGGACTAAAGGTCACAACAGATATGCCTTATATTTTATCCCTTGCACTTCATGCTTTTAATTCTTTCAGGTTTTTTCCCATTACCCAAGTGATTGTTTTAATCTATATCTCTGAATAGCAACAAAGGAGAACTTCTTACAATTATTTTACTGACTTGTTTCTTTAAGCATTTCCAAAGAGTATTGAACTGCATGTACTGAACACCAACACAACAGAGTGACCAATGTTTTCTAGATTGTCATATACAGTTTTGAGTTCCTCGGCTCCCTGGAGGTAATTCACCACTAAGAGTGTCTTACTGCGATGTGCCTGAAATTCGTGTGAAGTTATCACCAAGGTGATATTGCTATACTGAAAACACCCTGAAAGATACCGCATAAATGAATTTTTAAAATTCCAAAGGGAATAAATGTATGTGACCCATAGCTCAGGTGGCTAGAAGTTTAAAAGCTATTACTTTCCATCATTAGTAATCCCTGGGCCTAGAGCATTCAGCTGTGAAGACTGCTTTGTACTTGCATTGGCACAAGGTCATCATAAAGAGATTATTTCCTGTGGTGCTTAGCTGGAGTATCTTTCCTCAAATGACTTCCTCGGCTACACGTAACCGTGTCCTTATCGCCAGAAAACAAATACAAACCAAACAAAATAATCCAGGCCTCAAACTCCTGTGTCTTCACAGAACACTGAATGTCAAGAGTTTAAACTTCTCAAGAAGTACAGATTTCTGAACTTGCACTCTTCAAAAGCCACTTACGAATATTCAGCATAATGTATTTATCAGCACATGTGAAATACTTCAGCGGATATAAAGAAATTGCCTATTATGTACCAATTTACTAGTTCATTTCATATTACTTCCTGATTTATACCACATAGCTTCAAAGGGATGACAGAATAGAAGGAGTAAAATGATGAGATTTAAGCTTTAAAATGTATTATGAAGTGAACCAAAATAACAGTATTTAAAAGAGGACTTTAAAAAGATCTTTCAATCCCTATGAAAAGAAAATTGAAAAATAAATATAATTGTAATCTTTCATTTTTAACTTGATTTTCCTTGTTTGCATTCTCCTCCAATACCACTGTGTTCAGTACTTATTCTTGTGACAGCTAACAGTAAGAGGAGAAGGACTGGAAAGTCGATACTATTATTGGCCATTGCTCAGGTAACTACAATGTCTTGACAATTCACAGTTTTACAGAATTTCAGCTTTTGTTTTCTTTCCAACTACAGTAATTGTGAAAAGCAATGCTTTTGTTATCCTGGTGAAATCTGAAACTGCACAGCTGTAAATCATAATCAAAATACTGTTAATAATACCAACCTGGAGTCTTTCAAGTGCAGAGATCATTATTGTGTTCAGTCAGCATGCGAGGCCTTAGCAAAAATAAGAAATGCTAATGAAGTGCAATTTACACAACTTCATGGGAATACTGGCAAGGGATGGAGCACCTGCAAACACCGTGACCAATCTTGAAATCTTGAAAAATCAGAAACCTTTCAGTGGGCATTCATGTTGTTATGCTGACAAAGAATCCTTGTTTCTTTGAGAATAATTACTGATTAGACACCTAGTGCGATGCTTGTGGGCAGAGCAGGAGAGGATTTGCATTGAGGACACAGGGAGTGCTACCTGCCGGCAGCAGTGCACGATGTCCATGCAGAAGGACACGACAAGAGGAGCACAGTGGGGACAGGGAAATATACAGAGGGGGAAAGTACAGAGCCACAGGTTTTTCTGCTTCCTGTGGTTCTCTTTGAGATCCTTCTTGGTCTTGACCAGCCCCATGAGACTTTCACTTTTTGGCATGCCAGAGTTTTGCAGTTAGCGCAAGTATAATGCAAACATAAATTTGTATATGTAAATGTGATTAAGAAATGCTGGGGTTTTGAATGCACATTTTTCCTGGGTACTTTGTCCTTTGCAAACTTGTTTACCGCAGAAAGTTGCCAGGGACACAATCCATTACACCACTTGTTTATTCCACGTTTTACCATTTTCTTATATGGTATTTTACCTCCTACACAGTCAGCAATTACACTACATCATGTTAAATCCTGCTAGACTGCTAACATCAACTGTGGCAAAAAAGCATTAACAGAGGCCACTAGTGAAATCTTAGAGACTATAAAATATATGTGTGTGCATGCCTGTATGAAAAAAATAAATGTATTTTGGACTATTTCTAATGGAATATTTCACTAAGGAATAACCATTTGTCTTACCCTACTTGGGTTCTGATAAAACACTAGGAAAAAACCTACCTTTGCTAACAAGGCATTTTAAGTATTAATAGATCTTTTCTGCTTCTACCTTCCTCCTGCCCCAAGCTCCTATGTTATCAGTTTCTCTTTGGCTAGAAATGTAAAGTTTTCAGGCTGAAGGAATATAACATATAATTTTAAGTGCCCAGGCCCAAACCAGCAGATACGGACTTCAGTCTATTTTTCACTTAGAGTACTTTTTTTTTGAATAAGAAACACAAGATGCAATTATTTATAAGCAGGTGGAATAGCTAATGCCGTATGCACAACATACATCCACTGAAAACAATTTTCAAGACTGACAAATGCCTTAGTCTTTTGGTGGTCAGCCACCCAGGAATGAATTTCACTCAACTCATGCGCGGGAGAAGAATATCCTTCATTTTTAGGTGCTCAGTAGAGCACTCAAAATCCTTAGGAAGAAAAAGTGCCCCTTACAAATATGTTTAACTTGCTTTCCTCAAAGGAAGAATATGGAGGAAAAGCTCCCTTTTGCCTTTGTGAGGTCATTGAATAAAAATATACATAACTTATTATATACAAATTACAGTAGATAGAATTTGCAATAGCAATTTTGAGTTACTAACAAAGATTATTATTAGGACTTGACAACACAAAGCAGGGAGCATCACTCTAAATAGTTGCTTGAAGGCATAAGTATTTTCCATTTTGCAGCCAATCATAGCAAAACATGGATTTTAACTGTATATTACAGTTTTTTTATAAAGGAAAACAAGAAAGAAACAAAGTTGCTATACTTTAAGAGCCTACTTCCATTCTCCTGCAGGAATAGAAAAGAGATAATTTTGCATTACTGGGCATTCTTCCCAAGTTTAGGAATAACCCTAGTAGTGCTAATTGGAAACCACTGTGGTTTTCAAGCCCATTGCTGCAATTACCTCAGCAGATCTGGGTGTTAAGAATCTTCACAGGATGTGTATCTTACACAGAGGTACATCTTAGAGAAGTTGTGCAGCAACTTCTCTAAGTCCAATTTTGGTGTAAAGTTTGATTTAAATACAATTATGCCCCTCTAGGCGTAGAAGTAGCAGCTACTGCTTCCTGAGGCAATAATTAATATTAAATTAATGCATAATGAAAATTCATTTGTATTAATGAATGGTACATTAAGGAGGTATTAATATTAAATTAATTTTAGATTTTAAAAATTGGATAATATGAAACTTAAGAACATGACCCCTCCTTTATTTCTTTATAAAGGTCTGTTGGACTCTAGACGAAAAATGTACAAACTATTCCCATTTGAGGAAGAGGCATAATCATGCCTCCGAAGGGCTCCAAGGGGGTTGTAACTGACCATTGCAAGACAAAAAGAAAGGGAAGACTGACACAAGGTAGAATCATGGGTAGAAAGTGAAAGAATAGTAGCATAATTAATGATAACCAATATTTTTTTCTAGCAAGTAGATTTTGTAAAATCTGGTTTCTGATATGGAAATCAAGCTGATCAAGGGGCCTGGGCTGACATAACATCCTTCAACACCACTAAGAAATTTGCTGTATGACAATGTGCAACGGTGTGATAAACATCTATAGTCCAGTATTGCGGGAGTTTAATGGATTAATGATATAGCTCAGAAAACACTTTTAAAAAACAACTGTTGCCTTATCCTGCAGTGTTAGTGGGGTCCTGGAAGAATAAAACGCGGCTCAGTAGGGGTGTGCATATTGGCTCATCGATAGTAGTGTGGTTATCTCAGCCAGCAGTAAGTCCTGGTCTCCAGATGGAGCAGTGCGAATGAATGGCTGCGTTCATACTCCTCATCGGGTGTAGACCTTAGTTTACCATCTTCTGTTCGTTACTCAGGTTTCTGCAGCCAGAGAGTTAATTTGCTCATTCCGGATGGGAGCACGGGATCTAACTGACTGATGGACGAGGACCATGAAAAGAAGTATCAAGGCAACTTGATACTATAAAAGTACACAGCATCTTCAGCAACGCTTATGAAAGAAAAAAAAAAGAAAATATGGTAACACTGATATCAAAACAAGCGACAGCAGTTGTGAAGTGGCAAATAATATACCAATTAATTTGGTTTTGCACAATGTGTTTTATGTCTCATTCAAAGGCAGGAAACTGTCTCCTGCAACAAAGTGACCCTGCAGTAGACCTGTGGATTACATTACCAGCAAAGCACAGCTACAGCCATTATTCTGAGAGCCCAGAGGGGCAAACAGTACCCAGTCTGATGAATAAGCAAGGAGAAAATCTGCACGAGAAGGAAGAAATTTTTTAGCTCTATGTGTGACTTTATGTTGAGATTAGCCTTGCTGCAAAAAAAAAGATGATTGGGAAAAATGATTGAAAAGTTTGGAAAAGATTCAGATAATTAAAACATGTAATACAAAGTCTGGAAAGCACACTTCAAAAGAGCTTACTGCTAAATGAAGTTTAAGTGAAGGCTGAAAAGAGACTTGATCATGGTTATATGTAAAAAAGGGAGAATTATACTTCTGAAAGTGAAGGACCCATGAGTCTACCATAGGAGAACAGTCTGTTGTGGAAAGAGCACAATAGACGAATCCAAAACCGAGAAAGGGTTAGTGATGAATTCATAGTATTTAAGATATAGAAATGTTACCATTCTCTTACAAAGATATATATGCAGAATATTCCTGTGGACTTCTGAAATGTTAACCGGGGTGTAATTAAGTAATGTGCATAATTAAGAGGGTCCAACCTGCTCTTAGCTCTGCAAAGAAACACACGATTCAGGAAGGCAGGCCATTCAGCAAAGCAATTCCAGAATATGAAATGGAATAGGGATTTGAAATGTGGGTTTGCTATGTGGTTTTTGAAGAACAAACCTCAATTGTAAGCCCTTGGAAAGCGGTGCTTGGCAGTTTTTCATAGCCATAAGTGGGTTAGAAGTTCCTCTGACCTTCATGAGATTTAATCTTTGAAATATACATTATTTTAAAACTGGGACATGGGACTCCTACTCACTCCTAAGTTATTCTGAAGTACTCTCTTTAAACCCTACCTAAACTCTAAGTCCATTTTACAGTTACAAAATTCCAATTTCTTTCATTTAGTCAAAATTTGCCCTGTATGAATTCTGTATTAAAGTCGAGGCTAGCCTTACAGAAAGGTTTTCATGCAGCCAACCAAGAGAAATATACTTGGTTCGTAAATAACTACGTTTTATGAACTACAGCGTGACATGACCAGGTTGCCTCCCCATCACATGTAGCAGAATTTGAAGTACACAATGTATGTTGTCTGGTTTTAGCGGTAATGTCTCACAGTTTACTTGATTTTCAAATGCAATTTTATGTTCCCTTATTACAGGTGGCTATAGTTCTTACCAAAAAAAAAGAAAAAATTAAAAAAAGAGAGAAAGAAAAATATACAAAGCAGGTAAAATTTTTAAATTTTCATGGAGAGGAGATTTTGGGCTCTCCCTCCCACCCCCCTCCCAGCCCACAGCAGAGGGACAGGAACTGGAGCTGAGCACCAGATGAATAAGCTCCACGTACGGTGCCTGCAAAGTGAGAGCCCTGATAACATATTCACATTTTCTAAGGTGCTCAGTGTTGGCCTCACTCAGCTTCCACTGAAGTCAATAGGAAAAGCTTCACTGATTTCAATGGGAGCAATGTGAGACCAGTACTCAGCGCTTTCAAAAGCTTTCTTCTTGGCTATATCTCTTTTGCCTTTTTTTTTTTTTTTTTTTAAATTACCACCCAGATATTTAACCGTGTCCTGTACAGGCTTTTTTGTTGTTGTTCCCCACAAAAGTCAATATAGAAGAGGTACATAGAAATTCGTACTGCATTCTTCTAAAAGATATTTTGTAGTGTTTAGCCCAGTATGACAGCTGGGATTTTTAGGCTTAGCTGAAAAAAGAAAAAGCGTGAAAGTAGGAGCATTTTCTCTTGCAACTATCAATTCTATGGAATAAATAAACTCTATAAAAATACCTTTTAAGCTACTGGAAAATAACCTTAATATATAACTTCTTTTACGAGAGACCATTCATTTAACTGAGATGCTTTGCTATGTTTAATACAAATAAAATAAGATGAGGTATTTTTCTATATTTGTAATTAAACTTTATGGTCACAACAGCCATGCAAGCAATCAGAAAAATTTGCAGGTAATTCTTTGAGTGGCAAGTTACAATAATATGTTCCTTTATTACAAGGGAATATAT